>CM021108.1:69625493-69819255 GCA_007115665.2 Sequoiadendron giganteum | reverse complement strand
AGAGGGAGAGATAAAGAGTGGGAAAGAGAGAGGGAAAGGGATAGAGAGAGAGAATTAGGAGAGAGAGAGAGAGAGAATTTGGAGGTAGAAGGGAGAGGGGAAGGAGGGGAGAGAGAATTAGGAGGGGGAAGGGAGAGGGAAGAAGGAGAGAGAGAGAGAGAGAGAGAGAGAGAGAGAGAGAAGAAGGGTCCGAGAGAGGGAGAGTTAATTAGGGGGGAAGGGAGAGGGGAAGAGGGGAAGAGGAGGAGAGAGAGAGATAGAGGGAGAGAGGGAGGGAGAGAGAGAGAGGGATATAATATTTAAATATTTAATATATTAGTAATATTAATTAGTTATATAATATTTTTTATATTAACTTAATATATATATAAATATTTATACATTAACTAGAATATATAAATATTATACATAATAGTATAATATGTTATATATTATACATAATTCCGTAAGAGATTATCATAAATTATAAATTATATATTGAATTCTAAACTATATTGTATATTCTCAACTAGATATATTAAAATAAACTATAAATTATTTATTGTACTTTTTTAAATTATATATTAAAAACTATATTAGATTTTTTAAAATTATATAAAAAATAAATTGGATATCTGATTCAAATCGGATATCTGATTTGAAAATTTCAATTTTTTAAATCATTTATTAAAAACTATATTAGATTTTTTTAAATTAAATATAAAAAAAATTGGATATCCGATATGTCTGACACAAAACCTACTACCTAGGGATTAGCCTCGGGTTTGCTTCAGAATTTGGCTAGGACATGCCAATCCTAAGAAGTCAACACAAAAAACGTGTTTAACAACTTACATTGATTTTCTAGACTTCGCCCATGTGGCTGACTACTTTTTTTTTACCCTAAATTGATGAAACAAAAAGGGTTTTTAAATGAGATTTTCAGCTTTCTACCAATATAAATTATTCTTTATTTTGAATTTAATAAATAATTATTATTCATTTTCTGTTTGAATTACGACTAAAGTCCCGATTGAAAAAAATCTATATCTTTCAAACCCTATAACATTTTTTGAATCCAAAACATGTGTTACATTCTATGCATTGCATACTATTGTATTAAAAAAACAAAATTTGAATTTCATGAAGTTTTGACCAAGTTAAGGTGGTCAGACATACGAGTTTTTATATTTTTTAAAAGTTATAATAAAAAAATTCATAATTAATTATTTACTTGGAAAAAAAATACAAAAAAATATGCATCACATTGGGGACATGAGTTCTCTACTTATATATAAAATTTTATAAAAAAATATTATGATTTTATTATGGTTAGGGTGGTCAGACAGACACCTACTTTTTATTTTTTCCCTGAAATTTTAGTACTACTGCATTGAAATTTCAAATTTTCACCAAATAGATTTTTTTTTTACAAAAATTAACCTAGTAGTTTAGAAATTACATTCAATTTTCCATAGATTCTATTCTTACATATTTTTGAAATAATATAGATAACTTATTCAAATTTTTATGTCAAGTTGCCCAACTCTGATTTTCTGAATTTTCATTGCCACTTAAGGACCTGTTTTTTCCATGATGATCTTGCACATACCCAGGAAAGTATTTACTATTAAGAATGAACGGTTGAGGCACTACATGAATAGAGTCTGGGATGAGATAGAATCATTTGATGCTTTCTCATCAAGGTTGTCCCAAGAGATCAAAATACTAGAGAAAATTCTTTGGTCATTTCCACCTCCCTATTACTTCCTCATCTTGATTTTAAAGATGTCCCATATCAAATCGAGATACTCTACTGACCTAATTTCGTAGACAACATAGAACGTTGGCAGATTTTTGAGAACGATAAGAAAATACAAGACTTCTTGGAATAGAAATGTTTGTTAAAATATATTTCAAGGGTACAGAAACCACGTGTGAGGAATTCTACCCAAACAAGAAGAAGGATTTGGATGAAGGTGTTGTTCGGTTAAAGGGTAACAAGATACCTAAAGGGTTGGTATCTCTGGAACACCTATTTGATAGACACGACAAATATGTCAAAAGGAAAATAGTTGAAGTTGTGAATAGCTCAGGACAATATGAAACCGTCAATATAGGGACACCAGGCGATCCTAAATTTGTATGTATTGGTAAATGTTGTACCCTTGAGGAGAGAACCAAGTTGATTCGATTGTTGGTAAAGTACAAAGATATCTTTGCTTGGTGCTATGATGACCTAAATAAGTTCATGTGTGACTGCAACATCACATCCATCTCAAACCTAGGATATCACCTTTTAGACAAAAACAAAGGAATTATAATCCAACGAATACTAATGTTATCTTTTGGGAAATTGACAAGATGTTGAAATCAAGGATCATTTATCCTATCCACCACTCCACTTGGGTGGCTAATATCATCCCAATACATAAGAAGAATGGAGAAATCAAGATTTGTGTTGACTTTAGAAATCTAAATTAGTCCTCCCAGAAGGATAATTACTCATTACCTATGATGGACCATGTACTACATACCGTAGCTAGATACAACCAGATTAGTCCTTAACTTATTCTAATGAAGGTACAGGATCTATGTTACGTATAGATTTCACTTTTTTTGGCCAACCCCACCAGAAGACCAAGATATTCTTTCTTTCTGGCTAGTTAGACGAGATAAAAATTAGAATGATATAGAGTTGGGTGCTTGGTCAAAGGGGTACCTCCGCCCCTATCTGGGCTCCGGGCCATGATTCCAACATAGCCTCAACCCACCCTTCCTTCTATCTAGGTTGTTAGGGTTGGGTAGAAGGTGGAGTTGGGAAAGATAGGGTAAGGAGGAGAGAGAGGAAAGAAAGGAAGGAAGGTGGGACTAAGTAAAAAAAAAAAACATTGCCAATTTCACCCTCTCTCAGGTCTCTCTCCTTCTCTCCCCTAAACTCTAATCCCTATACCCTATAAACTTAACCTTAAACCTTCAACCCAATGCCATCAACTCTATACCTAATATCCTAAACCCTAATCCCTATACCCTATAAACTTAACCTTATACCTTCAACCCTATACCTTAAACCATAAACCCTACACTCTCAATCCTCATCCCTATACCCTATACCCTAAACCCTAAACATTATCCCTGAACCCTGAACCCTATAATTAAACACTAAATCCTACATTAAACCTTGTACCGTAAACCTTAAACCCAATACCCTCAACCCTATACCGAATATTTTAATCCCTAATCCCTATACTCTATACAGTTAACCCTACACCCCCAACCTTGAACACTATACCTCAACCCTGCACAGTTCAACCCTCATCCTTATACCTTATACACTCAACCTTATAACCTAAGCCTTGAACATCATCCCCCAACCCTATACTTAAACCCTAAACCCTACATTCAACCTTGTACACTAAACCCTAAACCCTAAACCTCAATCTGAAACCCAATACCCTCAACCCTATACCCATTATTCTAAACCCTAATCCCTATACCCTATACACTTAGCCCTATACCCTCAACCTTGAACACTATCCCTCAACCCTCAAGCCTCATCTCTTTACCCTACATCCTCAACCTTATACCCTAAACCATAAACATTATCCCTCAACCCTATACTTAAAAAGAAAACCCTAAAATCTCAAGTCTTAACCTATACCTTATACCCTTAACCCTACAACCTAAACCCTAATCCCTATACCCTATACACTTAACCTCATACCCTTAACCCTGAACATTATACCTCAACCCTCAACCCTTAAACTTGTACATAAATCCTAAAACCTAAACCATCAACCCTAAACCTAATATCCTCAACCCAATACCCTCAACTATATACCCAATATCCTAAACCATAATCCATATACCCTATACACTTAACCTTATACCCTCAACCCTAAACACTATCCCTCAACCCTCAACCCTCAACCCTATACCTTAAACCCTAAACCCTCATCCATCATCCCTATACCATATACCCTCAACTTTATACCTAATATCCTAAACCCTAAACCTTATTCCCTATACAATTAACCCTATAACCTCAACCCTATACCTTAAACACTAAACCTTACACTCTCAACCCTCATAGGGGGAGAGAGAAATAGGGGGAGGGAGGGATTGGGGAGAGAGAGAGAGAGGTTGGGAGGGAAAGAGGAGATAAAGATAAGTAGAGAGGGAAGGAGAGGTAGAGATACATGAGAGATAAAGAGTAGATAAGGAAGTATAGATGGAGGGAGAGGTATGGAGGGAGAGAGAGGGAGGTGAGAGAGAGGTGAGATAGAGAGAAATAAAGAGAGTTTGGTAGGGAGTGATAGAGGGATATGCAGGTAGAGAGGGATAGGTGAGATAGAGAGAAGTAGAGAGAGATAGAGATAGAGGGAAGGAGGGAGGGTGGGCGAGAGAGGGGAGGAAGGGAGAGGTAAAGAGGGATATGTGAGATAAAGATAAGTAGAGAGAGAATGGTGACATATAGAGAAGGAGAGAGTTATAGAGAGGGAAAGAGAGAATGGTGAGATAGAGAGGAGAGAGTGAGAGAGAAAGAGGGTGAGGGAGGAGTGAGAGAGAGTGAGAGAGAGAGGTAGAGGGAGGGAGAGGAGAGATAGAGAGTAGATAGGGGAAAAGGTAGGGAGAGAGATATCTAGTGAGAGAGAGAGGGCTAGGGGAGATAAAGATAATTAGAGAAAGACATAAGAGGTAGAGAGAAGTAGAGAGAGAATAAGGGAGGGAGATAATCGATATAGAGAGGTATAGAGAGAGTGGTGGGGAGTGATGGATGGAGAGGTAGGTAGAGAGGTATTAGGGAGATAGAGAGTAGAGAGGGAAGTAGAGGGAGAGGTATGGAGGGGGAGAGAGGGAGGTGAGAGAGAGGTGAGATAGAGAGCAATAGAGAGAGTGTGGCAGGGAGTAATGGAGGGATATGCAGCTAAAGAGGGATAGGTGAGATAGAGAGAAGTAGAGAGAGATAGAGATAGAGGGAAGGAGGGAGGGAGGGTGGCTGAGAGAGGGGAGGAAGGGAGAGGTAAAGAGGGATAGGTGAGATAAAGATATGTAGAGAGAGAATGGTGACATATAGAGAAGTGGAGAGTTACAAAGAGGGAAAGAGAGAATGGTGAGATAAAGAGGATAGAGTGAGAGAGAAAGAGGGTAAGGGAGGAGTGAGATAGAGTGAAAGAGAGAGGTAGAGGGAGGGAGAGGAGAGATAGAGAGTAGATAGGGGAAAAGGTAGGGAGGGAGACATCTAGTGAGAGAGAGAGAGGGATAGGGGAGATGAAGATAATTAGAGAGGGAAGGAGAGGTAGAGAGAGAGTAGAGAGGGAATGAGGGAGGGAGGGAGAGAAGCAATATAGAGAGGTGTAGAGAGAATGTTAGGGAGTGATGGATGGAGAAGTAGGTAGAGAAGGATTAGGGAGGTAGAGAGTTGAGAGGGAAGGAGAGGGAGAGGTATGGATGGAGAGAGTGGGAGGTTAGATAGAGAGTAATGGAGAGAGAGTGGTAGGTTGTGATGGATGGAGAGCTAGGTAGAGAGGGAGAGGGGATATATATGTAGAGAGGGAGGGAGAGAGGGAGAGATATGTAGTGAGGGAGAGAGGTGAGACAGAGAGAAATAAAGAGTGTTTGAAGGAGAGGTAGGTAGAGAGAAGGAGAGAGGAGATAAAGATAAGTAGAGATGGAAGGAGAGGTAGAGAGAGAGGTGAGATAGAGAGAAGTAGAGAGGGAATGAGGGAGGGAGGGAGAGAGGTGTAGAGAGAGTGGTAAGGTTTGATGGATGTAGAGGTAGGTAAAGAGAGATGGGAGATAAAGAGTAGATAGGGAAGAAGAGAGGGAGAGAGAAGTATGGAGGGAGAGAGAGGGAGGTGAGAGAGAGGTTAGCTAGAGAGAAATAGAGAGAGTGGTAGGGCGTGATGGAGGGAGAGGTAGGTAGGTAGAGAGAGAGAGAGGGGGGAGGGAGATAGAGACAAGTAGAGAGGGAAGGTGGGAGAGAGGGAGAGATAAGTGTGGTAGAGAGAATTAGAGGGAAAAGGAGAGAGAGACAGAGAGAGAGATTTCTTGAGATCAAGGGAGAGAGAGAGTCAGAAAAAGGGATATAGTGAGAGAGAGGTCTAGAGTGTAAGGGATAAAAATGAGTGAGATAGAGAGAAATAATACAATTTGTTGATTACTGAAATTTGACCTCCTGATTATTGATATTTGACTAAGTTTGAAATTTGTGAGATCTTCCAAAAACTAGAAGAGAGAGAGGGGAGAGAGGGAGGAAGGGAGAGAGAGAGAGGGAGTGGAGAGAAGGAGAGAGTGAGAGAGAAAGATGATAGAACTTGTTGACTACTAAAATCTGACCTCCTGATTATTGAAATTTGACATGTTGATTACTGAAATTTGACTAAGTCTGAAATTTTAAAGATCTTTCAAAAACTAGAATTTGCATTATAACTCCTAGAGATCTGAAACCACTCTCAAACATCCTGGAAGTATATACATGAAATATAACTTAAAGTATAAGAAAGTAAATGTCCATATATAAATTTCAACTTTACTTTCTTATACTTAAATGTTTATTTCATGTATATAGTTTCCCTAAAAGATAACAAGAAGAAAGAGACAAGAAAAAAAGAAGAAAATATTTTCAATGTAGACCAAAACAATGCACTCGCATTTTGGAAATGTTTTTTTTTTTTTTTCAAAAAATGCACATTTTTGAACACAAAATGCGCGTATTTTTTGAAATTTAAACCATAACATGAGCGCGTTATAACACGCTCGCATTTTAAAACACCCATGTTAGGCTCGGTCATTACCAAGCCATAACGCGAGCGCGTTTTACTATAACGCGTTCGCGTTTTTGCTATTTTGGGATGAAAAAGTAAGTTGTCCATGAATTTGCTACCCATTTCCATGCACCTGCCCACATCCAAATATGTAATTTGGAATGATACGCTATATAAGAAGGCCTTAGATGAGATGTTTTTGAGGTTTGTTGACAAGGAGAAGCAGTAGAAACTTTTCAAGGCATTCCATGAAGAAGCTTGCAGAGAGCATTTCTCTTCTTCTATGACAACCTTTAAAATTCTCAGACAATTTTACTACTAGCTTGGTAAGTTCAAAGATGTAGGCCTATTATTGAATATCAAGCTGTGAAAAGTGCAAAAGGCTCATTGCTAGACCTCAGTTGGTTGCCCTTCCACTAAAACCTATAGTGTTTGAAGAACCTTTCCAACAATGGGTGTTGGACTTTGTAGGGTCGATTAACCTTGCCTCAAGTGTTGGGCACACCCATATCCTAATGGCCACAAATTACTTCACTAAGTGGGTTGAAGCTATACCTATAAAATGTACCACTTGAGAAGTGTATGTGAATTCATCAAAGAAAACATTTTGGTTCGTTTTGGGGTTCCTAAGAAGTTAGTGGTTGACAATGCAACCAACTTCTCCTCTTCAGAAGTTGCTATGTTTTGCTATGATCATGGGATCTGTCTTTCACATTCATCTGATTATTATCCTTAAGGCAATGGTCAGGCTAAATCTAGCAACAAGAATTTGGTAGCTATTATGAAGAAGATGGTGGATGAGAATCAAGGAAATTGGCACAAGAAGTTGTTTGATGCTTTGTGGGTGGATCATACTACACCAAAAGAGCTATTGGAATGTCTCCTTTTGAATTGGTTTGTGGGATTGCTACAACCCTCCCTTTGCCCTTGGAGCTGGCCACTATGAGGTTACAAACTGCCCTAGAAGATCAACAATTCCAAAAATCTTTGGAAAATAGGATCATGTACTTGAGTGAATTAGAAGAATAGTGGGAGGATATGGTGGATAGAATTACTTTACATCAGGCTCAGGTAAGAAAATATTTGACAGGTGAACTCGACCCAAGAATTTTATGGAAGTTGATATGGTTTTACTTTGGAAGTGCCCTTTCTAAATTCACCAGGTTCATGAGAATAATTCTTTCAAGTTGGCATATCTAGACAACAGGATCTTGCCCTTGTCGTACAATAGGCAAAATCTAAAATTGTACCAAATCTGAAGCAGGTATCCCTTCCCATTGTATTTTAGTAGTTTACCTGAGTTTTTGGTGTGTGTTCCATTTTTTATGTGTTTTGGTCCTTCTATCCCCATCTCTCTCACTCATTTCTTGACTTTGTCACCCAATGAAACTTTAAACCAGAGATGCTAGGTCCTTTTGCATCCTCACCAATTTGCGTCCCCAGTCAGAGCTAGCTATTTCCTAAGCCACTATTTGTTGCATTTTTAAGGTTATATTTAAGCCTAAGTATTGAAGTTCTTGGATATTTGGTTGTCGGGAGCCTCAAATTCTACTATTTTATGAGCTATTGTTCCTTTGTTGGTTAGTGGTTAAGTTTTCTAACCCCATCAATTCCCAACTATGGTCTCACGACTCATTATTTCACCGACTTAGTCAATATCAAGTCATCCAATCCTAAAGCTCTTTCCTTCTTTCTTTGTGTTAGTCTTTTAAGAGATTGTCAATACCTTTCGAGCATCATGCAAGATTTCTAACTTACTTGTCTTCTAAAGAAGCCTTTGTGAAGTTAACCATTTTCTAGAGAAAGTGGGTTTAATAAAGTTTTAAAAACCTTGTCAGAATCAAAGTGTGTTTCATAACCAGTCCCAACTTCGACAAGTCTAATTAACACCATTTGCAAAGCTTACTCTAATGAAGGAAAGGTGGGTAGAGTAAAAAAAAGGACGCTTTTAACGGGATCAAACAAAGTTTTCTAACGTCATCAAACTCTAACTTAGTTCTAAAAGAAATTCAAATATCTGATTCTATCAAGTACATTATGGATGTCCGATATTGGCACCAAGTAGCCTATATGTCAGGCATTAAATATTGTCAAAGCCGAAGTGGGTGAAATAAATACTCAATCATGTGGGAATTAAGGTGCTTTTGTGGCATAATTATTCTTGTTGGGAAATGAAATTCTAGAAGCGAAGGAGAGCAGATACATAGTCAACACTCAAACAAGATATTTTAGCTAGAATCGATGGTATATCACCAAGTAAGTGACATACCTAAATCTTCTCTTGGTAATTGAAGATTAGTATTTTTGCAAAGGGTGACATTTGTTGTGCCTATTTTTGCAAAGGGTGACATTTGTTGTGCCCTTTTTACACACACGCCCCGCTGAAGACAGGGACCCCCTTTTTTTTCCTTTTGTTGTTTGTGCCTTCGCATTTACATTTGTCTGTTTCTAGTTTTTCTCTGCCTAGGGGAAACTTATGGTCAAATCTGACTTGGATAATGTTGTGAATTGTGCAAAGTCATGCATGCCCTATTTAAGATATAATGCTTCTCGTATATAATTGTTGGATCTATTTAATTCGTACAGGTCAGAAGGATTGTGCTTTGGAAAAATCAATGTCTCACGGATTTCCTATGGGGGAGAAATCCGTGATATGGTGGAATCCGCAAACAAAAGAAATTTGCAAGGCGATGAAAAGCAGGAAAGTGAAGGTTCGGAGATTCCAAGTACCTGTGGATTTCACGATAGTAAGATAGCTCAGGGATTTCCTCTTGATAGGAAATTCGCGATGAGGACTTGCAGTTGGTTATCATAATGGTTTTTGACATGAGAATGTTGCCCTGTTGATGTGTCATCCTCATTAGTACTGACCATGGTTTGCCACTAACCAAGAGGCTTATGCGGGTACCTTGGAGACCCTATCAATAGCATTTGAAAGGAAATAAATGATGAAATACAGGGCTCATGTGAAGGCCATTGTTGAATGACGAAATAATAATATAGGGAGCCACGTCGTGAAGATGTCATGAAGAGAACCATCGAAGGCCCGCTCCATAAAGAAGTTTGGCTAGATTTAAAATTGTTGTTTGATGCCAATAAGCGTCAGTGGATTTGAAGACAAGCAAATATAAAAGCATAGGATATAGAGATGGAGGTCGACATGGCAAAACTTTAATTTGTGGAGTTACAGAGATTGGTAGCGTAAGGGGCGCCTCCATGACTCCTGCGACAGCATCGAGCTCACAACATTTTAGGCCATCCGCGAAAAGGAAAGTTCATTAATGGTGTTGAATGAATCGAAGTGAGAGCATCTGCTAAAGCGGTAGAGCGAGCGAATAAGCATTGATAAGCATACAAAGGGGATTCACAACTTTCATACATTAAGGGAAGAGCGAATTTATTCACATACAACATTATTAGGATTCATGATTGGGAGTGGTGAAACTTTGTGAGGCTTGCAGATATGGATAACGTGAAAATTTTTACGCGCACAGATGTTTATGCAAAGGCTCATGGCATAGCAAAGACACTGACATGACGGGGAAGATTTCTGCAAGTTGGATTTGAGAACCTTGCTTCTGTGAGGTAGATAATGATAAGAAGAAGGAAGAAACACAATGGAGGACTTTGTAGGTTGGGAAATCGTGGTGTCGCTAACCTGTGAGATCGTTGCCAATTAAGCATGTTGGGAGGTCGTGCATCTCTTTTATCAATCCGGTCGATGACAAATTTTGTGGGCCTCTTTATGTTAATTCACTCGCTAGGCTATGCCAGTGGTTTAAAATGACAGGCTCTATGCTTCATGAGTTCCAAGGAAAAAAAAAAGGATAAGCAACATGCAGAACGAATGACAGAGTTCTAGTATAAAGTGGTGTGGAAGCGGCAAATCACGTAGCAGTCGATGAGATAATGGCTCTTCATTTCGAGGACAAAGTTGCAAGACATGATGAATTCGCGAAGGACGAAGGTTCGTGAATTCCACTGGCTCATGGAATTTGCGAAGTAATGGTGTCTCGGGAAATCCACGAGTATATGAAACCCATGATGGAAATGAGTTTGAAAAATCCACGGACGTGTGGAATTCGTGAGAAATGAGGAGCCAAATTTGAAATCTCGGGGATTTCGTGGGAGTTTGGAATCCGCGATAATAGACATTCGAGAATTTCACATGTTCATTGATTTCGCGAGCTAGGTGGAAGATCGATACCTCGGAGAATCTGATAACGTATGGAATTCACGAGCATCAGAAATACGCAGGACAATGTGACAATGAAAATGATCTCGGGGAATTTCGACATCGAAGGAAGCCATGAGAAGTTTAAAGCGTAAGGAATTAATTCTAAGTTCGGAGATTCCAACAGCTTGTGAATTTCGCGATGATTTACACCGGAGAATTGAAAAGCATTTGAAGTCCACAATGTTTTTTTTTCAGAAAATCCACGTAACTATGGAATTCACGAAAGCACATGGAGTTCCCAGGTTGAACGATGCAGCAAATTATCAAGGCATGACAAGGTATGAGGATTAAAATGTACAAAGAAATTAATAGGGTGTGATCGACATGATAAAGGGAGCTAGTATATTATTCCAGTGGAACGACACAAGTTCATGAATAAAGAGTTCACTGGAATATCAATCTGCCTAGAAGTATAGGCTGGCTCTACCTTTTCAGGCTTCTGAGTTCCGTTTTGCAAACGAGGGCCTGGCGATGATGTTCTTGCTGGTGGTATGATGATGATTCAATCTGTGGTTCGTGAGAATGAGGCTAGGCATAGTTAGCACAGAAGAACGAAATTTTGGGCAGTGATTGCACTAGGTTGATGAGAATCACTGTGAATGCACGAAGCGTCGTCGGCACGATTATGATCATGCAAATTGTCGAACGGATAAAGTTACCACTACATAAACATTGAATAGACAGATTCGCGGATGTAGGGGCTCGACTGGTAAAAGATCGAAGGATTTCAAATTTCAAAATAAAGGACCCTTCCATCGCTGGCTTTAAATCCATGATAACATAAGACACAGAGAATTTAAACATTCGTGGGTTCGTGAGAAAGGATAGTTCAGGAAAAACCAGTCCACGTAGACTTGAATCAATGCCTCCAAAGGCAAGGCTCTGGCATAGAATCCTCGATCGAAGTGAGGAACAAAAATAAAATCATTCTAATATATGAAGATTCAAAGGCTCTGCAGGGATATGAGAAGAATTTCACCAGCGAATGGAGTCTTTTTAAGTATGAACAATGTCCCCGATGATAAGGTTGGGGTGCAAAACCTGAGTCTGCAAAGACCAAAAGTGAGGGAATTACGACAGGTTGTTAGATTGCAATTAAAAGGGCGTTCATCTCAGGTTTTCATACAAATTGGCATTTTAGCTTATTAATGAATATTTTCAGATGTGCATACTTATGAGATTGATATTTTCAGATGTGCATAATTATGAGATTGATATTTGACAAGGGAGCGGTTTAAGGATTGAAATCAGTGTTCTGCGTCCCCCCCAAAAAATCCCGTGTTTCCTAGAGGGGGACGTGTCAGAGACTTGGGGACTCGGGAGAGACGTCCCCCCACCAGGTCACCACCAACGCCACCATCCCACCACTAGTGTCGTTGTCTCCAAGACGCTGATAGGAATTTGAGGACGTTGGGGTGTCCTCAAGACGTCTAGGGGACTCCTAGTTGTCTCCAAGATGTATAATTCTTATACTTATACATCTTTTTATAACTTTTTTTTCAAGTACTAAATGTATTTCAACACTCTATTGCCCCCTCGCCACCATCTCCCACCGTCCCCCTGTTGTTCCCAAACTTAGGCCCCCCGTCCCCACGTCTTGGAAACACATCCCTTGCCATCCCCTCGTCCCCCCCATCCCCATCCCCAAAACCCTGTGGAACACTGATTGAAATATGAAATCTGGATATGCAAAGGGTGCCAGGCTATAAAATTTGAGAATATGATGGCTCATTCAGAGGGGCTCATGTTTTAGATTTATTCTTTCAATTCTTATGGATAGTTTTTTATTTTCTCATTCATTCATGATGCATCCTTTACAATTTGAATAAATAACTCGTTGTAAGGATCTAATGGGCCTTTGCAATTGTATTTTGTGCAGGTTTTACATGTGGGACTTAAGTCATGGAGATGCCAATCACTAAGGCTGGATAATTCAAATGGAGAACCCACATATGGAAATGTGCCCAAGATGGAATTTGCAAATAGTTCAGGAACCTACCTATGTATACGTGCCAGATTGTGTTGCCAAGAAAATTTTAAAAGTTGAAATTGAATTCAACCTAAAAGATTTAAATGTGGACCCACATAAGAATCTATGCCCCAAATGTGTACAATTGGACAATGTTTCAAAGGGTAACATGTGAACTTGTTTTCATTTCCCCAATGAAGATTGTTATCACTGCCAAGGTAGCTGAATACTTATTTCTCTTTGGCCCGAAATGTAACTGAGTTCATCCGATTGGGTGTTATTGAGGCATGTGTGCCCAAATTTAATGTAACTTCCTAGGGCTTCTAGAGGAATGATCTGATCCATTGAATAGATTAAATCTTGGCCGTTGAAATTGTAATGCAATATCATTTGAAAAGGGTTAGAAAGTTAGAATTTGTTAGATTTTGCAAGTCAGTTAGTCAGTAACTGTAGGAGAGGAAGAACTAGAGATTGTTAAGTTTATGCTGGAGAAATTAATGTAGATAGGTCTTGACTTGGTGAATTTTTGTGTCGAGATTGATAGTTTTATGGTTTCCTTTTCTAATTCTCAATGTTAGTTTCAGTTCTTTCATAATGATGGTGAAATGTTAATGATGTTTGATGAATCTATTGCTCATACTTTTGGTGGTTTTTTGATGGTAAATTGTTGTGTAAAGTTAGTTTGAGCCAAATTTTGCACTTTCAACTGTGAATATTTGTTCATGTTGCACTAGTAATTGGGTATATGTACGAATGTTCATGGTCTGAAAATCTTTCAATTACCTTAGAAGATTGCACTGTTTATGTGTAGTTGTAGGCTTGTCCTTGATTAAGTAAAGAATGGTTTTATAGGGATTTGTCCATCTACAACATTAGCTATTTTTATGATTGATCTTAGGAGTTAGAATTAAAATCTCTCTCAACCCTATATCTTTTGATCTTTCTTTGATTTAGTTTTAAAATCAAACCAACATCACCATATTGCCACATTGGATGATAAGCTAGACACTTCCAACATTGTTGAATTGTAAGACCCCTTGTGATAACCAGAAAATCACATCATTATTGAGTTGTTTTTCGCATTGTCAAGACCTGACATTAGAGACCTTGGGGTTGTTTTATGAAGTTTTTTGATAGGAATCACCTTTCAAGAGAGATAGAGTACTTGTACTTTGTCTATTTTGAGCAGTGCTAAAAACACCATCAATAGAATTGGTGCTAGAAGGAGGGCTGAGCAAAAGCAACATCGCTAGAAGTTGAATGAGCCTTCATGTTGAAAATCTGAGATACAACCTAGATCTCTTTCAAAAAAATTGAGTCAGGATGAAAAGGCAGCAATCTTACATTTCTTGTTGTAAGGATAGCCCTCAGGTTGATATTGCTCAGCTTCATGAGTCTTTGAATAAGCGATTGCATCACAAGAGTTTGCATGAGCTTGCATTACATGACAAGTGCAAAATTCACAATACTTCTAAGCACAGTGAGCTTGAATGCTTAACCTTTTTGGGTAGAATGGAAATAGCTTTGCAAGGAGAAATTTTCTTCTGGGACATGCATAAACCATTAGCTTCTGTGGAGTCAGAAGAGGAATTTTCTAACATTTGTTGTGGTTGAAGCATTCACAGAGCTAGTTAAGGATCAGCTGAGTAGTGGCTTGTGTTTGCAAGATTTCCTCCTATCCAGTTGGTGTAGAGTGCATAATGCATCTCATTCAAAGTTCATTTGTTCTTCATGTGAGGATATCATCAATCAAGTTAAGAGTTATTTGGAATAGTCATCTGAGGGATGCACTATAGAGGAGCCTACAAGCACTAAATATGAAGAATATGCAAGAGAAAATGTTGAGGCAACCCAAGAGAAAGTGGAGTGCCAGAAAGAGGAACTTGAAATATCTAGGATAGTAGAGGTAAATGATGAGTGTCCAAGTGAAATGAAACCAACAAAAATAAGAGATGTTCCTACAGAAGCAAGTCAAATGTCTGAAATACACTCAATTTTTATGTATGTGGTTCCCAATACACTGTTGAAGATAGTACGACCTCCAAGGAGAGGCAACCAGCCTAGAAAAATAGAGACTCCACAATAAAATATGAAACTTGGTGAAAAGGGGTGCCCAAGATGGGTGTATACATAGCTTCAATACCCAAAACCAAACAAAGATCACTTCGAGAGCTACAACCGAAAATGTGCTTCAGCTAGCACCAAACCAACAATACCAAAAACTAATAAAAACACTTCAAAATCATAAAACATCAAAGTAATCTATCTTCAATAAGCTTAATCTGCACTTCTGAGTGAAGAATAGTCATTGAATTGGCTAGGTACTATCTTGCAAGTACAAAACTAAGAAGGGGATAGGAGGTATGCATTCCTCGAAGCAAGGGTTTGAAGAAATTTCAGTAGCACTTCATTGTATTAGCAAAAATGGATGCCAAAAATGAAGACAAAGCCTCTTATTTATAACTTTTCTCAACTCTCCATTCAAAACCTTTTCCCTCCAAATAGGGCACCCAAATGAGGATTCACATTCACCTTTGAATTTTCATTCGAGTTTCATCTTTGACCCCTTGACCAAGGCGTCCAAAAGCACATAAGAGATATATCTTTATTAAAATGGAAATATCACAAGTTAGGCGTCCAAGTCACTTAAGTAAAATAACTTTATAATATTCAAATATTCCCCCAAACTAGGTGTCCTCATTTTCCTTTGTAATATTTCACTTAAAAACATTATATTCACCAACTAAGGAGTCCAACCATGAAATCACTTAAAGCACTAAACTTGCCAAAACAAGCTCCAAGAATGATGGAGACTAAACTGCTCATACTGCCCTGCCAAAAATAGCCACAGAACTATTGAACTGTTGCTAAAAAATAGCACTACCTAAAATAATGCATACTATAAATAGCATACTACTAAAAATAGTAAGCGACTTCAAGCTCATTTCAAGCACAAATTGGGCAACCATTGCAACTTACTAAAAATAGCAAGTCCAGAAAAGTCAATTGATGTAGATGCATGTTACACCATTCTGAAGCCCTCTGAAAACCTATAAAAACCCATAAACCACTTTTCAAAACTCTTGCATGCATACCCCTGAAACCTCAAAAGAAACCTCCTATAAAGTAGGAAACCCTAATTTCCACTTTCGATTAGCCTATGGGCCCCCGGGATAGACTAACGGTCAACTAATGAGACTACTATTGAGAAGGGGACATTATAGTCCGCCCTCCCCAAGAAATCACAAGTCTAGATGCTGCAAAATTCTCTCATCCTCCCAAGTAGCATCCTCAATAGGCAAATACTTCCACTTCACCAAATACTCTTTGATTGACCTTCTCCTCAAAGGGTGCTCTCTAAAATCAACGATCGCCTCAGGAACTAAAACCAATTGTCCTTCCTCATCCAATGGATGCAAATCTAATGAAGCAACAACATTGTGTCCAAGCACCTTCTTGAGGCATGACACATGGAAGACATTATGCACCTTGCTACTTGTTGGTAGCTCTAACTCGTAAACCAATTCCCCAACTCTCTTGATAACCTGGAAAGGTCCATGGAAACGCAGGTTGAGTTTCTCTGCTCCACTCTTCTTGAGAGTAGACTATCTATAAGGCTAGAGTCTCAAATAGACCATGTCACCAACCTCAAATGCGTGCTCAATATTTTGTTGAACAACATACAACTTTTGTTGATTCTGTGAATGATGAAGATTTTCCTTCAATGATCTCAAAATGTCTTGAATCTGATGCAACATATCCCTTGCTTGAGGGGATCTACTATCACCAAACAAAAAGTATATGAAGCTAGGAGCCTCGTAACCATATAGAGCCATGAATGGAGACATTTTGATAGACATGTGGTAGGAAGAATTGTAGCAATACTCTCCCAAATGAATCCATCTCACCCAAGCCTTCTGCTGCCCTAAAACATAATTTATGAGATAGCCCTCCAACCACTTGTTCACAATCTCCATCTGCCCATCCATTTGTGGGTGATAACTAGTGCTTGGAGTGAGCACTGCACCACTCAATCTAAATATATCTTGACAAAAAGTGCTTAGGAACTTGTTGTCCTTGTCACAATATTCTTTGGTAACCCATGCAACCTAAACATCTCATGGAAGAACAAATTAGGAACTTGAGCTATTGTAAATGAGTTGGTTATAGCAAAGAAATGAACAAACTTAATCAATTTATCCACAACAACAAATATGCAATCTTTCACTTGCACCTTTGGCAACCCCGTGATGAAATCTATCAAGATACTTTCCCATTTTTGATTTTGAATAGGTAGGGGCTGCAACAAACTAGCTAGAAAGGTGTGATCATTTTTGTTCATTTGACAAGTAGGACACTCCTTGATATAGCGTAGGACCTTATCCTTAAGCCCTTTCCATGAAAATATTTCACGGATTTTCCTATATGTCTTAAAATATCCTTGATGACCAGCAAGTGGAATGTCATGAAATGATTGCAAAATATTCTTTTTTAGTTTAGATTTAGGCACCAAGAAGATTCTTCCCTTATACTATATCAAACCATCAATCAATCGATACCTCTCATCATGAAAAGTGCCCTCAACAATTCTAGTTGCAAACTAATTTTTAACATGTAATCAACAATAATATGCTCTTTCTAATAAGCATAAATCTCACATAAAGAGCTCAAATGGGGTCTCCTAGATAATGCATCAGCCACAATGTTATTTTTTCCTTTGACATACTCGATGTCAAAATTGTATGAGACCACATTTCTTTGAGGCATTTTTTCAAATAACTCACTACCTTGTTTCATAAAATTCTTTGGTAGACATGTATGAAAAAATATTTGGTAGACATGTATGAAAAATGTGGTAGGATAGACATGTTCCATAAAATGCTTTGGTACACATGTACAAAAAATGTGGTAGCATAGAAAAGGCAGTGAGTTGTTTGAAAAAATTCCTCAAAGAAATGTGGTCTCATGGTGATGCATGACAAGAAAATGCAAAATGTGGTAGCATAGACAAGGCAGTGATTTGATCGCAATTGAAATTTTGTCATAGATAGATCAACATCTACTTATTAAGTAGGAGTATTTTCCACAGTGTGTCAAATTGTTATATTGCTATCAGGATTCAACTTATTAATTGGTGAGCTAAAGGAGGTCTATAATGAATGGTTCATGAGGCACAACACTTGTTGAAGGTTTTGCAAATGGGGTTGCAAGCTAAGTGGGCTTAACCTTGGGGAAAACTCTGTGGTTAAGCACGCTTGAGATGGAGCATTACTGGGATGGGTGACCTCTTGGGAAGGCCCAATGCTTCACCTTTGTGAGCATCACCTAGATGCAATGAGTGCTAAGTGGACCATTCATTATCATGAGATAAGGGTTCTTGTGAACCACTACTCATGAAACATGCATCAATGAGTTTGACTCAAAAACTACACAGTTGATTCCTGATAGCAATACCACAATTTGACACATTGTGGAAAATACCTCCTACTTATCAATTGAAGAGCTAAAGGGGCTCTATAATGAATGGTTCATGAGGCACAACACTTGCTAAAGGTTTTGCAAATGAGGTCGTAAGCTAAATGGGCTTAACCTTGGGGACAAATCCATGGTTAAGCATGCTTGAGCTGGAGCATAAATAGGATGGGTGACCTCTCAGGAAGGCCCAGTGGTTCACCTATATGAGAATCACTTAGATGCAATGAGTGCTAAGTGGACTATTCATTATCATGAGATATAGGTTCTTGTGAACCACTACTCATGAAACATGGGTCAATGAGTTTGACTCGTAAAACTACAAAGTTGAATCCTGATAGCAATATCACAATTTGACACACTGTGGAAAATACCTCCAGCTTATCAATTGATGAGCTAAAGGGGCTCTATAATGAATGGTTCATGGGGTAGAACAATTGTTGAAGGTTTTTAAAATGGGGTTGCAAGCTAAGTGGGCTTAACCTTGGGGAAAACTCCAAGGTTAAGCATGCTTGACCTATAGCATTACTGGGATGGGTGACTTCCTGGGAAGGCTCGGTGCATCACCTCTGTGAGCATCACCTAGATGCAATGAGTGCTAAGTGGACCATTCATTATCATGAGATATAGGTTCTTGTGAACCACTACTCATGAAACATGGGTCAATGAGTTTGACTCGTAAAACTACATAGTTGAATCTTGATAGCAATATCACAATCTAGTTATTAGTTATGCGACATAAAGTAATGCTTTGAGTTTGAAAGATATGAAATGCAATGTAATCAATGATATGAATATATTTCATAAATTTCTTTGGTATAAATGTATGAAAAATGTTATGTCTATGGTTAGTGAGCATTACTTACTTTTGTTCTTTGTGTGTTTATGAACATGTAGCATTCAACATCATGCCGATGAAATGAGATAATCCTCTAACGCCAAATGAATGTGAAGCTAAAAATTCAAGGAGAAGAGAAACAAAAGGCAAGTTTGTGAAGAAAAGAAATTGCAACCCATAGAGGAAGAAATTCCCGTGCAATCTAAGAGAGATGTTGAATTGGCAACACAAAGGGAATGGATGCAAAAAATTCATGCAAGGAGAGAAATGAATCCCAAAGTTGGGGGAACATCATCAACCATAAGTAATGTTCAATGCACATTATATACAATATCTCATGTTCAAATTACATCAACAATCACATCTCCAGTTGAAGACACAACATCAACAATCTGTGGTTTTGAAATTACAACAACAAACACATATCTACTTGAAGACACTCCACATACCTCATCTTAAGTTGGAGGTACAACATCATTTACATGGACCAATATCAAGGTATGTTATCGATTTCACCTCCAATTGAAGGTATGCCATCTATCCCTGATGTTGTTGACATTCCTAATGTTGACAAATCTTTACCTTTGATAACTTCTCCTAGAGTTTTGCATAGAAAAACTAAACATTTGATTGATATTGATGCCAATGTTTTGAAACCAATGGCTGATAAGATTCCAAAATATACATATCAAAGATATGTGAAGAGGATATGGAGTTTATTTTTTGAGAAGCTAAGTGAGGCTGGAAGATGTCAACTATTTGTTGAAATGATGAGGCAACTCAATTTCAGGCCCACCATAAAGATTCTTGGACTAAGAACATCAAAAGACTCAAGTGAGAAATCTATTATAAAGAATTTGATGAGTGCATACAAGAGCATGGGTTCTACCTCACACAAGAAAGACAGTTATGCCACACGATGTGTGATGACAACAACATTGTTAAGCAGTCAAACTAGGAATAAGATGAACCTTACAAAGATGATAAAATATTTAAAAATAAGTAGATCATCTCTAATGAGAGCCAAAATAAGGTGTGAAAGAGTGGAGGATCCAAATAGCAATGAGTTATGGGCATTCTCGGGTAGACTACCATGGAAAGATAAAGAAATTGCTCAATCCTTGAGATCTCCAATACAATATTTTTGGAAGGATAATACAAGGGTCTCTCCCAATCAAAGAGATGTTGTAAGAAGGAGAATTTGTAGTCAAATCCGCGAGCCACATCCAAAGCATTTTTCGGATACCACTCAAACCCAAGTTTTGGCTAATTTTGTAGAGAGGTTTCCTCAAGTTAAAATATGTCAAATGATTTTTGAAATGCTAAAGAATTTTTTATGTCAAAATAAATCACACACACACACTATTTGTTGTTGTAGAGTAGATATTGAGTTTTCTAACCATTATGATGTTTATCAACGTATATGTGTAGATATGCATACTAACAATGTTTTGCAAGAATGTAACATAAGGTCTCCACCTAAATCTTCAATGGATTTCTTATCTACCATTTTATGTGAAAGAGTGGATGGTCAATTTTTTTTATAAGAAATCATGTTTGGATGACACATGTGATCATTGTGGTGGCATGCAACATTTGCCAATTTTCTAACGCATGGCTAGTACACTTACAGTTGGAAATGAAATTGTGGAATTTGGAAAATACAAGTCAGTGGCCTACAGTCTAAAAGATGGGAAAGAAGCAAAGACATGTGAATTGGTTAGTGATAAGATTCTGATGTATAAGTTTATGGGATTTTTTTTTGATCATGTGGTCTATGAGTATGCAAGGTATACACATAGAGCTCGATGGTTGGAATCGTAGTTCATGTTATGCAAGGACACGTTTCCAATTCATAGCATCGATTTAGTTGTAGATTTCACAAAGAACTACACACTACAACACAAAACAAGGTGCAATCACAATACTACAACTCCACATAGGTTGCTATATTTGTGCATATAGCATTCATTCATTCAAATGATAGTACAGAGGATAATAGGAAGGTATTGAGGGAGTATCACTTTTACATGAGTGATGATCACACACATTCTACAAAGTTTGTGCAAGGTTACTTCTAGATGTTCTATGCTAATTTGGCTAGCAGGGGCATATCATTTAGTCAACATATCATATGGTCGAATAACTATACATCACAATTCAAGAACTCCAAAATGTTTTACTATTGAGTAAGATGCATAGGATCAATGGTGTTTAGCATATGTGGAATTTCTTAGAGGCCAAGCATGGAAAGGGGGAGCATGATGGTACAAGTGCATGTATCAAAAGAGCCTTAACATGAGAAGAGTTAAAATACAAAGACAGTCCAAAGTTGATAGATGCAAAATCAATTGTCCAGTGGTGTAATCATGCAATGGGTCTAGGTAATGAAGGTAATTCTCTAGTTTGTAGATTTTTTTGGTTGGTAGATGATACTAACATTGCAAAATATTAGGATTATTGTACATTGACAGGATCGAGTGAGCTACACTCTTTTAGAAGCTCCAATGCAGGTACATGGACTATCCATACACAGAAGATGGCATTATTTTGTTCTTCATGTACACTTCAAGCATGGAATGATTGCAACTCAAAAGAGTGGGTTGATGAATGGTCTGTAAGAAGTCTAACCCCACTTGAAACGTATCAACTCTCGACGTCTCTACAAATCACAGAGATGCAATTATCTGCTGACTTTAAGCATGTATCAAATCTACTAGAATCGGGTAATATATCTTCTTGCATAGTTAATACAAAATTACTACTTTTATCTTACATAGAACATTATTTTATTGTGATGCTCATTAAATACATCTAGCTGGATGAACATATCAATGCAGGGCATGTTTATGTAGTGATTGCAGATGAAGAGAATGAAGAGGGAAAAAATTATTACTGGTGTCATTGTATTGAGGCCAAAAAGAAATTAGAGGCCCCAGTTATAGATGGAGAAAACATAGAATATCCTATAGGTTCGATGGTTGTTACTGAAATATGGCTTAGAAGGTACATAGTTAAGAATGCTCTAGTTTTGTTGTGTGAGGACTTCAACATGCATCAAAAGACTCTTCACTACTACAACCTTGTCATCGTAGCCAACATTCATTTGATCAAATATGGGGGCAGACCTGCAAACAAGAACATGTGGAAGGTGTGTGAGTTTGACCATGAGGCAATACTTGACACAATAAAGATTAGATTAGACCCAGATGGTTCGTTGGATTGATTTGTAAGTATGCACATTGAATTTGTAAATTCATGTTATTGATTACTAGTTTCTTTCATATTAGGTTAATTTCATTGTATAAGGGTTTCATATAAACATTGGTGAATGATAGTATCTTTATCCATAAAAAATTGGTCATGAATTAACTATCATATTCAACTAGGGTTTGGCATCTGCATTGGTCTTTGATTATTGTTAATCTTCTCTTGCTGCACCTTTCAATGCATTATGCATAATGTTCATAGTTTCATGCAAAAAAATTATAGTTTCAATGCATAATGTTCATAGTTCATAGTTTGATTTGTTTGATTGATTTGTTGTGATGTATAGGTATAAGGGTTTAGTTTTTGTTCTGCTTATGACTGTCAATGCATTTTCTTGAAGACTATGATGCATTGAGTGCTTATTGCCCCTATGGAGGATAGTGGTATTTGACTGTCTTCCATTATTTTTCAACACTATTAACCAAAACTCATGGTTGCCCCCTTTATCTATGACTGCCCCCTTTTGATTAGGATGGAGGAGTGGCTTTATAGAGTGCATGCCTTATTTTGTCAATAAGTATTGAGTTTTTAGTGTGAGCAACCCTTATAAGATCACTCATAATATAAATGTAGTGTGTTTCTCACTCAAAAAGTCATAATCATGAATAAACACACTAAGCACACCATAATGAACACTAGTTATGATGTATGCTTAACACAAAATCAAAAAGTTGTTTGATGTTGTCATGTATGCCATTCAACCTAACACATATGTCATACTCCATTCAAAAAATCAAATATACATTAGGTATGGCATAAAAGTTTGATGTATAATAAAAATATAATCTACACCATTTAACCTTAATACATAAGTGAACTAAGACTCATCATGAAAGTTGCAAAGGGGTGTAACTTTCATTCTGCAACTCATTTGACCAAACCAAAAGTTAAAACACATCTAAATAGGTACTTTTTGGCTAGGCATGGTCCTCTTTCACACCTAAACATGCTGAAACGGTTTGAGCTACGCTACACCAACAATATCTCTTAAGAGTCCAAAGTGCATAAAGATAACAACCTTTGACAAGTAGTTACTCAGACATCATGTCGCTTATACATTTTTTGACTGAGGCTACAGAATCATGTTGGGCCCCTCTACAATAACCTCTCTCAGTTTTTGCTATCTTTGAGGTGTTTTCCCGTGGTGTCTAGTTTTCAGTTGATGAAAAAGGTGTCAATTACAAGTAGTGTAAAGTTGCAAAGGGGTGTAAATTTCGTTCAATAGCTCGTGTGACCAAATCGACACTTCCAACATGTCTGGATGGATATTTTTAGGCTAGGAATGGCCCTCTTTTGTACCCAAACACGTTGAAATAGTCTGAGCTACATTGCATTGATGATATCCCTTAAGAGTCCAAAGTGCAAAAAAGCAACAATCTTTGACAAACAGTTACTCGAAAATCGTGTTGCTTAGAAAAATTTCATCTAAGGCTATGGGATCATATTGGGCCCCTCTACAATAAGTTCTCTTAGTTTTTTATATCTCTAAGGTGTTTTCCCATGGTGTCTAATTTTTAGTTGATGGAAAATGTGTCAAATGCAAGTAGTGTAAAGTTGCAAAGGGGCGCAACTTTCATTATTCAACTCTTTTGATCAGATCGATAGTTCCAACACGTTTGGATGGGTAATTTTATGCTAGGAATGGTCCTCTTTATCACCCAAACACGTCGAAACATTCTGACATTGAACCGATGATATCCCTTAAGAGTCCAAAGTGTAAAAGGGTAGCAATCTTTGATGAGTAGTTTCTCAGACACTATGTTGCTTAAAAAAATTACATCTGAAGCTATGAGATCATGTTGGGACCCTCTATAATAACCTCTTGGTTTTTCATATCTATGAGGCATTTTCTCATGGTGTTTAGATTTTAGTCGATGGAAAAAGTGTCAAATGCAAGTAGTGTAAAGTTGCAAAGGGGTGTAACTTTCATTCTACAACTCGTGCAACCAAGATGATAGTTTCAACACATCTGGATGTGTACATTTAGGTTATGAATAGTTCTCTTTCACACCCAAACATGCCAAAATAGTCTGAGCTACATTAAATCGCCAAAATCCCTTAAGAGTCCAAAGTGCAAACGGACAACAATATTTGACAAGCAGTTACTCGGACATTATGTTGCTTAGAAACATTTCTTCTAAGAATACGAGATCATGTTGGGTCCCTCTACAATAACCTCTCTCGGTTTTTGATAGCTCTGAGGCGTTTTCCCGTGGTGTCGACTTTTCAGTTGATGGAAAAAATGCCAAATGCAAGCAATGTAAAGTTGCAAAGGGGTGTAACTTTCATTCTACAACTCGTGCGACCAAACCGATAGTTCCAACATGTCTGAATGGGTACATTTAGGCTAGGAATAGTTCTCTTTTGCACCCAAACACGCTAAAACAGTCCAAGCTACATTGAACCGATGAAATCCCTTAAGAATCCAAAGTGCAAAAGGGAAACAATCTTTGACAATCAATTACTCAAAAACCGTGTCACTTAGAAACATTTTGTATAAGGCTATAAGATCATGTTGGGCACCTTTACAATAACCTCTCTCGATTTTTGATATCTCTAAGGCATTTTCCCATGGTGTTGACTTTTCAATTGATGGAAAAAGTGTCAAATGCAAGCATTGTAAAGTTGCAAAGGGGTGTAACTCTCATTCTGCAACTTGTGCAAAAAAATGGATAGTTCCAACACATCTATATAGGTACATTTAGGTTGGGTATGGTCCTTTTTTTCATCCAAACATGTCGAAACATTCTGAGCTACATTGCACCAGTGATATCCCTTAAGAGTCCAAAGTGCAAAAGGTAGCAATATTTGATGAGTAGTTACTCAGACACCATGTCCCTTAAAAAAAATATGTCTAAGGCTATGGGATTATGTGGGGCCCCTCTACAATAACCTCCCTTAGTTTTTGATATCTCTGAGACGTTTGCTCGTGGTGTCAACTTTTCAGTTGATGGAAAAAGTGTCAAATGTAAGTAGTGTAAAGTTGCAAAGGGGTGTAGCTTTTGTTCTGCAACTCGTGCAACCAAACCGATAGTTCCAACATGTCCAAATGGGTATTTTTAGGCTAGGAATGGTCTTGTTTTTCACCCAAACATGCTAGAGTGGTCTGAGCTATATTGCATCGGTAATATCCCTCAAGAGTCCAAAGTGCAAAAATGTAGCAATCTTTGACAAGCAGTTACTCGGACACCGTGTCGTTTAGAAATATTTTGTCTGAGGCTACGAGATAACGTGGGGCCCCTATACAATAAAATCTCTTAGTTTTTGATATCTTTGAGACATTTTTCCGTGGTATCTACTTTTTAGTTGATAGAAAAAGGGTCAAATGCAAGTAATGTAAAGTTGCAAAGGGGTGTAACTTTTATTCTACAACTCATGCGACCAAACCGATAGTTCCAACATGTTTGAATGGGTATGCTTAGGCTAGGCATGGTCTTGTTTTGCACCTAAACATGTCGGAGTGGTCCGATCTACATTGCATCAAAAGCATGAAGCATACACGTGAACACATGAAGTATACATAGGAAGCATGATGCATACATGTGAATACACGTAATACATGGAGTATACACAGTAAGCATGAAGCCTACACATGAATACACATAATGCATGAAGTATACATAGAAATCATGAAGCATACATGTGAACACATGAATACGTATGAAGCATGAAGCATACGCATCAATACACAATACGTGAAGTACACATAAGAAGCATGGAGCATACACGCGAATACATGAAGTATACACACACATAAATACATGAAGTATACACATGAATCATGAAGAATACACGTGAACACATGAATTAAACATTAGAAGCATGAGATGTGAATACATGTAATACGTGAAGTATACATAAGAAACATGAAACATACATGTGAATAGATGGGGTAAACCCACAAAAGCAGTTACAATTTGAGTGAGGACGGAAAACTTGCAAAAAATGGCCCCATGAAAAAAAATTGGTTTTTGGGGTTCGAATGAACTCATAGGTTCGAGTGAACCAAAAAAGTGTTCGAATGATCCTTGGTTCAAGCGAACTAGTTAAATACAAGGTTACAAGGTCCTACCATTCCCACCAAAAAAAATAAAGAAAACATGTTTTGAAAGGGGGGTTCGCTCGAACCCCCCTTTTCCCTCCTTGTCCCCCTCAGGCACTAAAAAAGTCTAGAATTTTGCGCTTTGAAGCTCAGGTTGAGGATGAAAATGGAGGAGACTTCAGAGACTCAAGTGGATGATGGTAGTCCTCAGAACGAGCTATCCAACAAATATAATTTTAATATGTTTTGGTTTTATTATGTATTTGTTTTTTTAGTTTGATTAAACATAGGTTTTTCACTGAAAATCAAGCTCTCTGTTCTACACATGGAAAAATAGCAGATTATAAAAAAAAAAAATATGAGTGCACCAAATATTGAAGTCCTTGATCCAACAAAAAAAATAAAATTGAATTTCGATACATACAAAAAAGTCACATTGTATACGGTCCGCCTATGTTTGAATTCTAATTGGTTTAACTTCGAAACTTGATTAAGGAAAAAACATTCAATAAAAAATTCTGAGACCAATTGGAAGCACTAGATATCAAAGTTACAAATCTAAATTCAAAAGAATTAAAATTTTATCTTACATGGAAAAAAAATTATGTTGTATATGGTGAGCGTCACTCCTTAAAAATGTTGTTTGCTGAAAAAAACTAGTTTTCGAAGGAGATGGAAAAAGTTATGTTGTATACGGTGAGCGTCACTCCTTAAAAAGAAGGACATGGACTATGAGAGATTAGAGGTATGGTCCAAGAGGGGATCTTAGATATAGGGTAAACTATTAGATGTTAATGGGTTGAGATTAGGATGGAATAAAGGAACATAGGGTGAATTAGGGGAAGATAATGGGACACGACCAAGAGAGGATAATGGAACATAGGGTGAAATAAGAGAGGGTAATGGGATGCACTAGTAGAGATTAATGGGATGGGTTAGGATGGGATAAAAGAATATAGTGTGAACTATTAGAGGTTAATGGGATGGGATTAGGAGGGAATAATGGAAGATAGGGTGAATTAGGAGGTGTCTAGGGTTTGACTATAGTAAATGAAGTGGGAACTTTAGGTGTGTAGTAATAATGGAGAAGAGTTTTGGTCAATAATGAGTGGAAGGAAAGGTTTCTTGTAAGATTATCTATATAGGATGAAACGTGGACAAAGATGGTATAACATAGAATGGATAAAGGGACAAGACCAAGAGGGGATGATGGAACATAGGGTGAAATAATAGAGGGTACAATAAGATGGGAGTAGAAGGGGATAATGAAACATAGGGTGGACTAGTAGATATTAGTGGGATGGGCTAGGAGGGGATCATGGAAAATAGGGTTCAAACTATTAAATGTTAATGGGATGGGATTAGGAAGGAATAAAGGAACATAGGGTGAATTAGAAGATAATGGGACACAATCAAGAGGGGATAATAGAACATAGAATGGACTAGTAGAGATTAATTGGATGAGCTAGGATGGGATAATAAAACATAAGGTAAAATATTAGAGGTTAATGGGATGTGATTAGGAGGGAATATTAGAACATAAGGTGAATTAGGCAGAGTCTAAGGTCTGAATATAAGACATGAAGTGGTTAATTGAGGTGTGTAGTAATAATGTATAATATATTTGGTCAATAATGAGTAGAAGGAAAGGTTTCTTGTAAGGATATGTGTATAAGATTAAATATAGAGGAAGGAGGTATAATATATAAGGTGTTAAAGATTAGGATATGTGGTATAAAATGGTTAAAATATGTGTGATGATAGGAATGGAAGAATGAGATGGATGTTGAATGGTAAATATATTTAGGTTCTCACAAGACGAACCAAGCATGAAATCCTCTAATAGATATGGAAAATAAGACATCATGGTAGATTCCTTACAACATAATTCATTCACATTGCATGTCATATACTCTTCATGTTTGGTTAAAATGTGTGGTGAGGAGGATGATACAAGTGATAGGTTATGGGATGGTGGAAGGTAAGAGTTAACTTGGTTGAAGGGATGAGGTAGCCTAAAAATGAGCATGAAAGAAACTATGTGAGAGACAATTTCCCACTATGATCTACCATCATAAAAATTAGCATGTGTCCATAACATTTTGTACAAGGCAAGTGGGTAAAGCTAGTGGTCATAAGGAAAATAAGGGATGTGACAAGGGATTATTGGAATCATGGGCACATAGTACTAGTGAATACTATGAAAGGTGATAACAATAGCCATGTGAGAATAAATCATGTTCTTTAAATTATTTACCAACTAGATATATGTAGTAAATAATCAATTATAACCTAAACTATTAATATTTTTTGTGAGGCTATAATATGAGAATTGACACAAAAGAGAATATGCATTACACACAGAGAAAATAATTTTAAGGTTTTATGGGCATGCTACCAAAAAAATATCTTCCAACCTTGAACTATACTTCTTATGAGAGCAATTTCATAATCATTCAAAATTTATCAAACTATATAATATAAAATTGAGATGGAAAATAAGACATAATTTCAACTCCAAGCTTTTAATTTCTTAATGGCACAAATTAGTCTCATTCGTTCTCCACTTCATGTTCCTCCAATGTTTGTGTTTCTCATCAAATTTTTAGATTTGTACATGCAAAATTACCAAAACTAGCTAACATTGTTTTACAACACCATTAATGAATAAAGGTTACCTGAGTGAAAGTTGTTTCAGGACATGAATAGCGAGGTGTTGAGCTCAAAGGTCCACTAGAAAACTGTTTGACATCCAAAGTTTTATGAGACAATCATTTAAATAACATTCAACTATTCACATACAATAATTATTTCTTTAATACTAGTTGCATACCTGTGGACTCAACGTCGAAAAAAAATAAGGGTCTGGAAGAATGGTGCACGTATCATGAACACTCCGACCTTAAATTTTAATCATATCAATTCTACTAATTTAGTCATTCTTACATTTCAAAATAGAATTGATAAACAAAGTTAAATGACCTTGCTGAGTTTTACTTGAGTATCAATGTTGAATGTTTCATTCAACAATGCATTTGTCATAACCATCTGCTCTGCAGCTGATGTAGGTTGTGTAGCTGCATCTTGAGCACTTTAAAAAACATATGTGCAAATAACACCACAAGAGAAACAATGGTGGGGTGGAACTCTAGGCCTAGAAGTTTCATCCATATCAGGCTCTACTAGAGGCCTCACACACTGTACAATGCTTTGAGTGAGTGAGCTAATCGACTCCAACATGTCCACCTCGAAACTGTCCTTCACAACGAAAGGAATGACAACATGATCCACCATGGGTTTTTCCAAGGTTCTTGGTGCCAAGTGTGGATTACATCGTGCACCTAGTCTATCATGTGTGGAGCCCCCACCTCTACCCTGAAAGTCTAAAATGTCAAAATAATTTAGCACCTTATTGAGGACAAACTCACAATAGAGTTTCCTCAAAGAACATTGTGGTACCTTGTAGTTATTGCATGGAGGTTGGTCAAAAAAAATCCATCACCAATGGATGGGGAACCTCTTGCATGCATGTGATAAAGGTGTGTTGGTTCTTGGGTCTGCAAAAAGGACACATAAGTCGGCTTTGCTATTTTTTTCTTTTTTCACATTTTCATATGAAAGACCACTAGCATAAAATTGTTTAAATTCATCCCTCTTATTCAACCAAAATTTATTTTTCTCTCATTTCTCCTACATGTGATATAATCGACTTTAGCGATTCAACAATCCCTCTCCTATAAGGGTGGGTTTCAACATGCTCAGTTAATCTTCCAATCAATTGTTCAATCTCTCTTTTGTTGTTTTCAATTTGATTTAAGATGTTTTCTTGGGTTCCTTGTGGATGCCTATGAATTGATGGAGGGGTTTGAGGTTGTTCTTGTTCAAGAGGCTCTTCGTGAGGGGGTGATTGTGAATTGTCAATGTTTGGAGGTGGAGATTAATTTCCTAGAAATTAAAACAATTAAAAAAAAAATCCTATTTCAATCGATATTCTAATTCAAATTCAAAATTAAAATAATAGAAATACATACCTTTTTGATCTCTTCAACCTATTGGACATCTTGGCGGCATCATTGTGAAGAATTGCAAGCAAAATTTGATCTCCTTTTGGTGAGCGCGAGTTGGAAGAGCAAAAATGGGAGCTAGGGTCGCGGGTTGCAAAAAAAGAGATAAAAATGGCCTTATTTTTTTTAAAGTAACTTTACATTTGGTGAGCACCAAATTTGACACTTGCCAAATGCAAAAGTTGTTTTGCGAGTGCAAAGTGCTTAATTCCACATTGTTTGCACAATGTGGCACCTTTTTTGTGTCATAGATTGGTGCACACACCCATATACCTAACTGCTACTAAACCGAATATCATGCATGCAAATTTTATTGTGGATAGATTTCAAGAAGATACCAGAGAGTCACATGTGGTAGTAGTGAAGAGAACATTTAGATACTTGAAGAGCACTCCAAAATATGGTTTATGGTATTCAAAGGATATTGATTTCTCTCTGAGTGCTTATATAGATGCAGATTGGGTAGGTTGTGTGGATGATAAACAAAGTACGAGTGGTGATTCTTTCTTTCTTGGAAGCAGGTTGGTGTCTTTGCTAAGAAAAAGTTAGGATTCAGTGTCATTATCTACTGCAAAGGCAAAGTACATTGCAATAGCTTCTTGTTGCACACATGTGTTGTGGATGAAACAAAATTTGAAGGATATGAGAGTAGTATATGATGAACCAATTTTTATCATTCGTGATAATAAAAGTGCTATCAACATTTCAAATAATTTGGTAATGCATTCAAGGACAAAGAATATCTCAATCCGGTATCACTTTTTGAGAGAGAAGGTTGCAGCTTAGATGAAGTGAAGTTAGATTATATGCCTACAAAGGATCAAGTTGCAGATATTTTAAAAAAGGCTCTTCCTAAGGATATTTTTGAGTATTTTCGAGAGAATGCATAAGGTTTTGCATTCGTCTAGTGGATTTCAAGATTCATTCTTTGTTTTGGACTGATGTTGATGGCTACCTCTCGGGGGGAGTAGATTGTGGCATTGTTTGTTGTTGCAGTTAGGGGAAGTGTGTAGAGAAGTCAAATGAAAAGGTGTGCAGAGAAGGTATGAATAAAATAGAGTTTAGTAAGAAAAAGGAAGTTATAGAGTGGTGGAAAGTGAGAAATATTGTTGTCCCTTACATACATTACCTTGAGGGAAAGCAGATACAAGTGTGATTGATGTCAAAGGGGAAGAAAATAAAAGAATTCATGTATTGTCCTTTTCCATTGATGTCAAAGGGGGAGAGATTTAATTGAAAAACCTTATGAAGTAAGGGGGAGAAAGAGAAAGTGTTGAAAAAGATAGATGTTTGTGTAAGGGGGAGCAATACGCACTAATGTGCAGTGTATGTGTTGGTGATTAGAGTAGTTGTTATTAATGGTTTTTCATATCATATGTTGCCCCTAATGAAAAAGGGGGAGAATTTTGGAAGTTTGTGTTGTCATTGATGTCAACAGATTTATGTTGTTGTATCGATGCCAACCTTGGAGACGCTTTTATTAGTTGCATTATGTTATCATTAGTAGTCTCACTGGTGTCAACCTCCAGTGTTTATTTAACAAGTATATGTTTGTGGATGTTCAACCTCTAGTATGGTTGATATTTTGTATTACAATTGGTTTGGTTATGATGAGAATGTGTTTGTGTTGCTTGATTTCCAAGTGCTTTTGAGAAAATTTGAATAAAAGAGAAAACAATGTCAGAGAGGTGTTCTATATGGAAAAGTAGTGTTCTTTATTTTGCTCCACATTTCTTTTGTATTGAAGTTATATTTGTGTAGTTCAGACATGTTGATCAAAGGTGTTTAGAGGTGTTACATCTAGAGTTTTTGGTTATGGATCGTGCTACAGAGGAATTTTTTTTCACCAATGTGTGAACTGTGAAGCAATGTTGCCTAAGAGAAATGGTTTTGCTCTGCATTCCTCCACATTTTGGTTTCTAGTATTGTGGTTCTGGAGATGCATCTACAATGTTTGTATCTATCTTTCTTTAGATTTTTTTTTTAGTTTTGGTGTTCCACAAGGTTGGAACCATAAGTTACAGTATGTGGAAGGTTAACTGGTTGTACAGGATGAGTACATTCTTCAGGTGAATGTTTTTGTGAAGGATTTGTTAGATTTCAGGGTGTTGATGGGATATTTTAGATTGTGTGTTCTACGAGTCATCTTTGGATCAAAAGAAGTGTGTACTTAAATGTTTAATGATGCTAACACGGGTTTGAGTGACCTTGGGTGTTTACACTAATTTCGGATGTGTTTCACTATTTGTGGAAGCATGGTTTGGCGTGTACGTGTGGATTTAGGTCCAAGTTAAGGTGTGTTGTGGTCTGCCTTCATTACTTTCCACCGCAAGAATGTTTTGGCGCCGAACCAATTTGAATTTGCATGTTTGAGGTGCATAGCCAACCTTGGAGATTATTTTCAAGGTTGTGGATCTGGTATATATAAGTGGTGAATTGATGGAGTATGGAGTGTGTGATGTGAAGAGTTGTGGTGTGAAGTGTGAAAGTTCGAAATATAGTGTGATATTGAATGCCTTAGACTTCTAGAAGTAGTGAGAAAAAGGTGTCTACATTCTTCAGAGAAGTTGCGAATGTTCATGTGATGCAGTGGTGGATTTTCTCTACTGCTCTGAGATGGATTTATCATTGTAACGACCTTCTATCTTCTTCTTTCTAATATGTCAGTGAGCCCTTCTTTATTTTTGGTAGTGAACCCTCAAACAATAAGCCTATTGTATTCGATGTTGCAATTACTTTATATTGTGAGCTAATCCTCACCGTGGTTTTTCCTTTCCTGGATTTTCCACATAAATCTAGTGTTTTGCTATGTATGGTGTTGATGTGTTTTTGTTTCTGTTATTTACTTTCATGCTAAAGCAATTTAATAGATTAAAGGATAATAAAGCCTTAGATATGGAAGAACCTATTGAAGATAATATTCTTGTTAATTTCCTTCAGAATAGGTATACATTTAATAATTTTTTTTAAAACATGGTTCTCCATTAAGGTATAAATACTCAATTTCCTTTTGGGAACTTTCCATTGATAGGTAGTTCACGATGTGTTCAACACTTTGTCACATTGCATCAATTGTTGCCCCATAATTGCTTGTATAGTTCATTTTTATCTTCTGGAAATTCTAGTGATATGTCATCCACCTCCCAAGTCTTAGCCATTAACTCACCTACACAATTAGAAGCTATAGAAATTTTTCATAATCGCACACTTAATATTAATCCACAATTAACCCCCGAACAAATCCAAGACCTTATTGCCATGCTTAGAGCAAACAAAGATGCATTTTTCCTGGGAATATCAAGACATGTGTGGCATTCATCTTGACACTTGCACCCACCATATTTACATTGAAGAAGGTAGTCGTACAATAAGGCAACCACAGCATTGGCTCAACCCTGCCTTGCATGAGATAGTTAAAGAGGAGTTACAAAAACTGTTAAATGTCGGGTTTATATATCCTATTTCAGATAGTCAATGGGTTTCTCCTTTAGTTGTGGTTCCCAAGAAAAATGGTAAGTGGAGAATCTGTGTTGATTATAGAGCATTAAATAAAGCCACTAAGAAGGATAATTTTCCATTACCATTTAGTGATCAAGTGTTGGACACTCTTACAAGTAAGAAGTTTTTTTTCCTTTTTGGATGGGTTCAATGGTTACAACCAAATTCGCATAGTGTTGAAGGATCAGACAATACCACTTTCACTTACCCTTGGGGCACCCTTTCCTATAGCGTCTTGCCATTTGGTTTATGTAATGCCGCTGCCACTTTTTAAAGGGTAATTTTGAGCATTTTTGCGGATCTTGTAAATGACTGTGTTGAGGTGTATATGGACAATTTTATTGTCCATGGGAATACTTATGAAGAGGCTAAAAAAATTTTAGAAAAGGTACTTAGGTTTTGTATAGATACCAACTTATCATTGAGTCATGAAAAGTGCCATATGCTTATGACAGAAGGGATAGTGCTTGGTCATTATATTTCTGCTAAGGGTATTGAGTTTGATCCCAAAAAGATATAGGTTATTCAGGACTTGCCTACACCCACTAGCCAAAAGGATGTGCGTAGTTTTCTAGGCCATGTAGGGTACTATAGGAGATTTATCCAAAATTTTAGTAAGATTGCCTCTCCCTTATTTTCTTTGCTAGCGAAAGATGTCATTTTCTCTTGGACACCAAAATGCCAAGAAGCTTTTGAAACCATCAAGAATAAACTTGTCACCACACCAGTACTCAGAGGACTGAACTGAGAGATACCTTTTCACATCCACATAGATGCCTCTAATTCCTCCATGGGGGTTGTCCTTGGATAGAAAGAAGATATTCTCTTCTACTCCGTTTACTGCATCAACAAAAATTTCACTGGGGCTGAGGTAAATTACACATTAATTGAAAAGGAGTTCTTAGCTATTGTTTATGCAATTAATAAATTTATATTACCAAATATAAAATGTTTGTTCATACAAACCATTCCGCAATTTGATTTCTAGTGAATAAACTTTTTGTAACTGGTAGAGTTATTAGATGGTTACTGCTGCTCCAAGAATTTGACATTACTATACTTGATAAGCTTGGTCGTGAGAATGTGGTTGCATAATTTTTGTCCAGATTACAACAACAAGATGAGGAACCAGTTCCAATTGATGATACCTTTCCAGATGAACATCTCTTTGCCATTTCCACAAAGAGTCTGTGATACACAGACATTGCAAATTACTTGGTCACGTGCAAGTTCCCACCACACTTTTCTCCAAGAGAAGGCTGAGAGATGGTTGGACTTAGTGGATAGTACATATAGATTAATGGATTGCTCTTCCGTACTAGCATTGACAATATCATGCGATGATGTGTACTCGAAGATGATGTCTTCGATATACTTTATGCATGCCACACAAATCCATGTGGGAGACACTTCGACGCGTAGAGGACCGCTCAGAAGATTCTCATTGTAGGCTACTATTGGCCTACAATCCATAAGGATTGTAAGCATCATGTTCATCACTGCGATAAATGCTAGGGTATGGACCACCCCACACGCTCAGATGAATTTCCCTTGCACCCTTAGTTATCCATTGATCCCTTTGAAAAATGGGGGCTTGACTTTGTTGGACCTATCAACCCTCCATCACGGAACAAGGAATACATCCTTATGTGTACAAATTATGTCACCAAGTGGGTTGAGGTTGTTGCTCTAAAACATGCAAGGGACACCAAGGTAGCCGATTTCCTCTATACCGAGATCTTCACCAGATTTTGTGTTCCTCGAGAGATAGTCATAGATCAAGGCCCACAATTTTCATCTAATCTTATTTATGCTTTGGTTTGTGAATACGAGATTCACCATCACAGGTCTTCACCATACCATCCACAGGCCAACAGAGAGATCGAGAACATTCTTACCTAGACCATTTCCCTCCATAAAAGAGACTGGGCCGTGCGACTTCTTGAAGTTGTGTGGGCCTATCGCACTACATGGAAAACCACCACTAGTTTAACACCTTACGAGCTTGTCTATGGTAAGAAGGTTGTTCTCCCTATCGAGTTTGACGTAAAAAATCTTCACAAACAACTTCAACTTGTGATGAATCTTAGCGATGCTCAGAAGGATAGAATTGCTCAACTCCATTTTCTTGACGAAATGCAATAAGAGACCCTTTTTCATGTAGAGGTCGTACAAAAGTAGCGAGTGCAGTGGCATGATTGCTTTATCAGGTCATGGATATTTCAAGCTAGGGATTGGGCGTTACTTTATGATTCTCGATTCTAGGACTTCAAGTGGAAGTTCCATACCCGCTGGCTCGGGCCTTATGAAATTCAGATTGTCTACGACAATGGTGTTGTTCAACTATGCACTGTGGATTCCAAATAGTGGACCCTTCTTGTCAATGGGCACCACCTAAAAATTTACAAGCGGTCCCTTTTCAAGGAAACATTCTTTTGTGATGTGGTGAAGGAACTTACTATGGTTCCTTTTGGCTTGCTCAGAAATTGATTTCTTAATATATATATATATATAAAGAAAAAAATTGCAATAAAAGATCCAACAATGAAAACCTTCGAGCATTGTTGGCCGACTGACATTTGAAAACCGTTTTCCAGTGGGCTTCAACTGCTAAATAAATCTTAGAAGTGAAAACTGGCCTCCTGACGCTTCTAGGCGGTGATAGGATGAAAACCGGGTTATTGGCGATCTATTGTTGAAAAAATAAAAATTAACCTCCCGTCACCTCTGTGATAGGAGCTTCTTTCTATGATCCACAACCTTTGTTTTTTCTTCAATATGCACCAAGAAGGATCTTCATTCTATGCTACTTCAGGGCCTTTTGAACATCCAGTGTTATTTGTTGCAAGGTCAACTATTTTTCTGGGCACTTTGCCCTACCTGGTTGTTTTGATACTCAATTCTTGTCACTTTTTGGACAAGAGCTCCGCGTTAGTATTTTTGCAGCCTAACAATCCATGCTGGTTGTTTGCCTCTATTGTGGCTCTTTCACCTCCTTCCTCATGTTGCTACCTGATCGTACATTTTGTAGGATTTTTCATACTTCCATCTTGCTGCTCCATCATTTTTTGATGTACTTCCTCTGTCGTTGCTCTCCTGAGTTGTTTATGTGTCGACCTTGCTCACTTCTAGCCTTCCTTTTCCATGTGGCATTCCGACATTGGTGGTACAACTCTTCTTCGTACCCATCCTCTTAGGCGGCCATTTTTATGATACACTACCCATCATCGTTGTATGCGGCCTTCTTCAATCACTACTTCGCTGACATCCTCACATTTTGCATCATATGATTTGATTGGGTCCTTCTTTTGTTTCATCGGTTCCTCGTGCCGTCGCCTCCACGTCATCTTCCGTACACATGTAGTTTGGTATTGATATATTTCACATTCCTCTTTCTATTTGTTGTTTTATTTTATATCTTCTATTTTCTTTAATAAATGGCGACGTGTCTTGTGGGCAGGTCACATGCTAAGTTGGGGGAGGAATGCATCGTCTAATCATACCATAGGAACTATCAAATTGTAACCATATTGTATGTTGTTGTATTCATTTTTCCTTTCTTTTTCACCCATTCTATCCTCATTTTCCAAGAAGTCGTATCTGTTTAGCACGCCATAACTCTTTATTGTTTGGCCTCAGCCATCTCATAACATTATTACCACTGCCACCCTTTGTATATGTCATAACTCACCATAATTACCCTTTCAAATTACCATCCAAATCTAGTTAACGGCTTACCATTTTTACCCATTGTCGATAATTTCTCTAAGTCGTTCCCAACATCTTTTCTTTACCAACAACGATTTGCTTTATCTACTAACTTCTGTCTACACACTATTCCAAGTTGATGAGAGTGCCTTATTCTGGTTCGAGACAAACCTCCTGGTAATATTATGGAAGGAGAGCAAAAGCACTATTTTGAGCTCTTGAATATGAATGAGTTAAAGGCTCTGACAATGGCCGAAGCATATAAAATATTCAAGTAGGCAAGATTGGATGCGTACTTCAAAAGACTGCGAGAGTATGATGAGAAGATGACACACAAATTCACCATGACATGCCACAACAGACGGGCACGAGTCCGATGTTTGGAAATCCCTGTTTCAGTTGAAGCCATAACAGATGTCACTGGCTTGCCACTATTAGGGGAGAATTACTTCCTTGATAACTCAACAAGGGAAACAAATATTAAGATCCTTTGCAAGAAATTCCTACGACAAGGGGAGTCGATTGAGGTCGTTTCTGGACAAGGCACAGAGCTTAGCTTCACTTCCATCGCCCTGGAATGATGTGGCACGATTTGTTATCCAATATATAACCTGTGAATGAAGGTATGTGTATGTCTATGCTAAACAAATTCTGATACATTTGCATTGGTGTTTGTTCATGAATCTCCCTTTCTTTTTGTATTCTTCTATAATGCAAATGAGAAAAGTGGTTCAAAATGGTAGTAAGAACTCATTAGCCCATCACAGACTTATAAAATTGTTGATTGTGCGGGAGTTAAAAAAATTCTCTCCTCCATAGGATTGGGATTTGCAGATGACACCCCAAATTTTTTTGTGAAGGAAGACCTACCTAACACCTCTGAACACTCTGAGGAAGAGGGCTCCTCTAATAAGGAAAAATCTCATGTTAACTCGGAGGAAGAGGGGTTTGGTTTGAATGAAGGAAATGAAAGTGAACACTCTTCTGATACACCTAATGAGGGTTCTGAATTAGGGGACTTTCCTAGTAGTTCAAAGAATAAGGTTAGACAAACCCCAAGGACGAGTGGTAAGTGGGACAAAGGTTCAAGTGTCAAATGGGAAAATTTTAAGACCACCACACTTGAATCTAGAGGTAAAAAGACTACTACCCCTGACTCTAAGGGTAAGAAGACAATACACAGTGGGTCAACCTCGGTTGCAACTTCTTTAGACAAGAAACAATCACCCACCGTTCAGGTGGATAAGCTGGAAAATTTTGCCAATGTGGCTAGTACTATTTTGAACCCTAAGGAAACTAATGAAGTGGGTGATTTAACCATTCTGGCCACAATCTTCTAGAAAAATAAGAAAACATAATTAGTCTCTGGGGAACTTAGAAGGAGTAAGAGAAGGAAGACGCAAGAAGAATCTAGGGCCACTTTGTTGGATCAAAAGGAGCCCGCATTAGATCTTGAAATGCCTCCCAAAAATTCTCCAAATGTAGAGGAAATTCCAGTTGCCAGTGAGGGTATTCGTGAAGAGAATAAAATTCAAATTGAAACCATGTCAACCAAGTAACCAAGTGGTGACAACTTAGAGACTTCTGCAAAACATGAAATTGGTAGGACCGAAACTCCTCCTGTTGACAATCAACAAGTAGAATGAGAGTTAGAGGATAAAGGAATGGAGGAAGTGAGTGCATTGGGTGATCAAGAGTAGGAAAATGTTGAGATCCTCCACCATGAACAAGAAGGGTAACAGGAATCTTAGGCAAAAGAGGAATTTGAGGAGAATCCTTTGTTAACCAATTATGAAATCCATGATATGCAAAATCTATTAACTGAATTGACTGATGAAAATGAATCCCTATAGAAGTAGGTTCAAGATGCAGAGGTTCTCAATTCTTCACAGGCAGCAAAAATTGATCGGCTTAAAGCATCCCTTGAAGAGACAAAGACTGTTGATACTTCTCTCATGCCCATTTAGGAGCATAAAGATAAATTACATGCACTGAAACAAATATGGGTTAAAGAAATCTCTAGTGTAGTACAAAGGTTGTCTGGTGTGTATCTTATATTCCTTTGCATGAGGGCATGCAAAACCCTAAGCTAGGGAGAAATGATGGGGGATAAATGTGTCTTTATTCTCATCCTTTATTTTCCTTTTTACCTCTTTGTTTCCATAGAATTCCCTATAGTTCCTGTCAGTATTAGTTAAGGAAGTAGGGATGTTTGATAGAATGAAAAAAAAGATAGGAACTTAAGGATATATCAAAACCATTAATTATTTACTAATTATCCCTTTGATTATGGAAAAACAGGGGATGATTAGTTGGTTGATGCATGGAGGTAATGGGAGCATCGATGGAATGAAGACGAGAACCGTTTCATGAATCATGAGTTACTTGTTATTTTGTTTTTGGAACAATGTTAAAACTGTAAATCTATTGTAAATAAAATTTTAAAGGTTGTTGGCCATAGGCCATAACAACCCAAAAAATCGTATATCGTTTTGGTTAGTCTTTTGTAGACTCAAAAACATATAATATCTATATATATGTATGCTAAGACTCGAGTTGGTAATCGATAATATGTATCTGCAAGCTATCATTTTGATTGAAAATACTAGAGTTTGAAATTGTGTTCTGCATAAGCATTGAATAGAGTAAAGTAAGCTTTTATTTCTTCACTAGAAATCGGAGAAGGCAGGGTCCACTTCCTTGATCGCCCAGTGACTAGCTGTAGTATCCGTGTGTTGTGTGGTAATGAGATTATCTTAGTTTGATTTGATAATTCAATCGTTGTGCTATTTAATATGTTGTTAATTGCTATTTGATGTATTGGTAATTGATGTGTTTATATCGTGTTACAGGTGTATTCGATTTAGTAGTTCACTTTGCAATCAGATTTAATCGATGCATTTACCATTCTGTATAAATTCAATTAAGTAGATTATTTTAGACAAGTGTTAATTGGAGTGTTTAATAGTATGCATGAACTTTATTTGGCATTTTCACATTCCATCATCTGTTCCTGATAGTTTAGCGTTAGCAAGAATTATTATTTATGTTAGATGTTAGTTAGTTTTAATTTGTTTTCTTGGAAGCTGTTCAGTTCGAGTTCCTGTCACACAGATGACAGGAGGTCTGAAAACCAAATTTATGAATAAATTCAATGTGTGTGTAGCTGCATCCATCCCTTCTTGGATTTCTAGGTTCAGCCCTTAGGCAAATAGCCCCAATATCTTTCACAAGCCTATGCTCCTAGATTGATATTGAGGAGTAAATTGAGGAACTTGCAAAATCCCCGAAGATTGATCTCAATCCATTCACCCATTTAAGATAGAATTACAAGGATAGTTTTACCTTGAACATCAACCACAGTCTAATCCAATCAGTATTGCTACCAATGCTTTCAAACTAGCTAGTCACAATCTTGGCTTTACCCTTGTCCATGGGATGGGTCATTGAAGCAACAACACATCACTAGATTTTTTTCTTTATTACCAAAGGTCCATTGGTTGTGGATGTTAGGAAAGGTTCTAGGATGTGTGTCAGGCTTGCTCTGAGTATTGTTAATCTTGACCCTCTTATTCCTAGACATGTTATTGGCATCATCATATCTTGCATTGGCCCTTTTGTGTTGATCATAGCTACAAACATGATGATATTGTTGCTCCCATATTTATTCTTTTTCATCTTAATGCTTCCTTGGGAGATCCTTTCCATGTAAGACTATTTTTACTTAGTTTTTATGGTTTGAAATTCACCTCTTTGGGTTTATTCTCATGTTACATGTTAACATTTCTTTAGTTAGCAGTTGCTTGATCTTGTCACAACCTAGGATCTTTTAACTCTAGTCTTCTCTATTATTGCTTAATATACTTTTTGAGTCTTATTATTCTAAACTTGTTGATATATGAACACAAATATGATTAAATACTATTTTATACAAACTCTTGTTTTTCAAATTTTTGTTGGCTGAATAGAATAGAAGATTTTTAATGTCCATAAGGACACAAATAGCCTATTAGACAACATACCCTACTATTTTTGCTTTGTGAAGTGTTCATTGTCTATCATTCAATTTAATAATGGACTCCCTCATTCTCTCAACCATCTCCCTATTGAATTAAAACTTAGATGTACACCTATGTACTTACTGATTTGTCTCCTAGAGTTCCAAATATTTGCTAGAAAATATTTCTTGAGATAACAATATATGACCATGATTATCTTCCTCATTTAGAGGTTTTGTTTAAATCATGTTTGGATGCCTATAAGAGGGTGCATAGTTTATTTGAAGCTATCACTTCTCCATTGCGACCTTTGTTGCAAAAACAACATCATTTTCTAAATGACCAGCCAATTGACCTCATGTACTACAAAATGTATGAAAAAAATTAGATCAATTTTCTTCCTAATTGACCTTCCACACCTCTTTGGTGTAGTACCCATTGCACACCAAGGTACAATTGCTAGTAATAATAACTAGCTATTGCACCTTAGTTGTGCAATTGGGTACCCCGAACAAATGGTTGAAATAGATAATAATTGACATAATAAGAAAAGGGAGGAATGAATAAAATTTGATGGAAACGATTGGTTACCTTAATTGATGTTGTAGTCGTATTGGTTGAAATAGAACAATTTGTATTTAACTTATGAAAACAACACATTTTAAAAATGAAATGGAAATAGTACAAAAAAATAAATGAGATTAACATTATGTGAGATAAAATGTAGAATAAGGATATATTTACAATGTTGAAAATGAAGTGTTTTTTATGTAATTTATAATACGCATTACAAGAATGTATGCAATTGAATATAAGAGTATAACCAAATGATTTGTAAGCCTGTTACATAAATGAGGAAAATGAGTCATTATTACATTGAAATTTGAATGACACATTGTTGTGCATTGTTGTATTGAGGATTTTTATACCAAAAATTGCATAATGATGAAATATTTAACCTTTGAAGTTTCAGACATAGGTTATAATATTTTGAAAATTATGTTACTGAAACTTTTAAATATCTATGTACATATGGAGGAAATATGGTGGTGAAAATATAGACCAAAACACTACATTTAGTAAGTTTTATGTTTTAAACACACTCGTTATATTTAGACTTGTGATTGCTATATAGATTGGAAATGAAAAAAGATAGTCTGGAAAGGCGAGCGACTAAGCAACTTTAACTTCAATTGTTTTGCATTTGTTGGGCTCTGGAGGAGGAAGCTTGGGAACAGTAACATTGAGTACTCCATCTTGATATCTGGTTGAAATGGCCTCCATATTGCAATAGTTTGGCAGGATAAAATTTTCTTATAAATTTGCTGACCCTACGCTCCATACAGATGAATTTGACATGATCGTCCTCCTCCTTCTGCTCTCCAATGATTGTCAACACATTCTCATCTTGTACCTGAACCTGTTTGTTTTCAAACACACAACAATCGCTTAGTTAGTCTTAGTGGCGAGTGATTAGAAGCTTTTTCATCCCCAAGATGCAGAGAAAATTGAGGTTTTTAGTGGTCTATAATGGAAATACCTTGATGTTGTCATTTTTAAGGCCTGGCATGTCGATTATGAAGACATAATAGTTGGGATACTCTTTGACATTAGTGGGAGTGGAATCCATGGCCGTGTTGTCCAAAATATAATTGTGTGTGGGATTATTGAGGAGTTTCTCCATGTTGTTAGGGACTTGTAGAAGCTCGTGCATAGAGCTAAACAAGGGCTCCATCTCTTCTCACGGTTCTGCATTCTCGTTATATTTCATCTTTATATCATTCAAAAGTATCCAAATGCTAAATAAATTCTTCAAAAATTATAGAGAAAACTTAAATGAATACCCTTAAAAGGGGTTGGAGAGAACATTTACCAGGTTACTGATTGCGGTCGAAGGAGCAAAAGTACAAGTGCTTTGAAAGAAGTAACTGGAAGAAGTATCAATATTTTCAAAGATTATAATATTTAAGGGTGGCAGTCAAATTTAATAAAATTAAATCAAAAGATCTTTCACACACCTAAGCAAGTAGTTATTTCATAGAGTTAGGTGAAATGAAATAAAATAAAATAATGTATACTTCGCATTACAAGAACGGATTTGTTTTATGGAATGGGATGCACACGGATGGGAAAAAATTTCCACTAAAGTAATAAACGAAAGATGTAGTTAGTATTTGAGAAGCAGGTAATAGAAAATGAAATGTTCAATTTGGTATTTCAAAGAAATAATAATTTACCTTTGGTCCATTAGTTTGTAGTGCTTAGATAATGAGGAAATAATGTAAATGAGTAATAAGAGGAGGCTGCAGTAGAGGAAAAAGATTCATATAATTTACAACAACTAAAATATCAATAGTGGTAGTGAAGTAAATAAGGAAGTGACGTACCTATAGTAGGTGGAATGCACTTCAATTGTTTGAGGAGTTTGAAAGTGACATTATTGTCAAGCGATTCTCTTCATTTTTTCGGCGCGCAACATATGGGCTTTGTTGCATCCGTGCATAGCATTGGAATGTGAAGGATGGGTGTATACGAAGGCTTGGTAGATTAGGTACTCGTGAAATAACAGTGAATGTGAGGCCTTGTCAGTCAATGTTGCCAATGTCGACTGTGGCCCTTGGAAGTGTTAATCCTTGTGACTTATGTATTGTCAGTGCCCAAGCCATTTTAAGTGGAATTTGATGTCGAAGCCCACGACTGAGCGGGGTTATGGGGACATTATTTGGATTGTTATGATCCCAAGGTGGGCCATTGTAATGTTTGAATTGAACAATGGCAAAAAAGGGTAGTTGAGGTGGTTTTTCACCTTTGATGTATACAATTTGTTTTACCTAACCAAGTGCACCATTCACAAGCCCTGTTTCAACCCAAATATTAGAACGTAACATGAGCTCTTGGCCAATAGACAACAATATATGACCTTGAAGTTTCTCTTCATCTGGATTTGTGTATGTTGACCCCCTAAGTTGCTCTGCATTGGAAAGGGCAATTGGCGTCGCCAAAGACAACAACATATGTTTGTTGTGTAGTAATACCATTTCATTTGTTGCGAAAAGGTGTATGGCTAACAAGAAAATAGAGTTTTCTACAGCGTTGAGTGATGAACTTCAACGTGACATTAGAATTTCCCAATCTTCTTGTGTAGGCTATGCATTCCGTAGATTTGATAGAAGTTGTCGAAAAGCAATTTGGGAAGGAGCATCACCAACTTGTCAAAATAATCTGGTCAAAGTGTGGCACCATATGAAGTAGAAGCATACATGGGGATATATTTAATTGGTGGTAGCTGACCCAAGTCACCAAAGAAAATAATTGAGCAGCCTCCAAAGGGAAGGTGGTTGTGGGCAGGGAATGCTTGCCGTAGTCGCATGTCGATACGTTCTAGCAGCTTTTGGCCCTATGAATCTCATCTCATCTACTAAAATGTACCTAATAATGTACATGCTTTCTTGGAAGGTCGCAAGTGTTTGCCCTTATAGGGGGGCCATTTCTTTTATTGGAATTCGAAGGGAAAAATGAATTGTTGATGCTTGAATGTTGAATGCAGCAACACCTATAGGTGCTAGAAGTAGTATAGGTGACTCGTGAATTGGAGTTGAGCTATTCATAACAGACCTTATCTTTTTTATGAGGTGTGATTTTCTAGTCCCTGCAGTTCCTTGAACAATGAGCTTTAGTGGTGCTTCTAGTGGGAAAGTGGTTAGATGAGACCAAATTATATCAAATGCTTTCTATTGCTGAGTAGAGAAAGTAGTAAGGTTGTGTTCATTGAGATCACGATGCCCTTGATAGGTTGCTCGATTGCAGTCTACGAAAGCAGTTGCAAGATGCATTTGTTGTTGGGTGAAGATGGTATATTGCTAGTCATGGTGTATGTCAATGTCACGTCGACCAAGCATGTCCAGTGCATCAAGTTTTATAGGAAGGTTTGGGTGCAAACTTGAAAGAAGCTGCCATTCTACAGGATTTTGTCCTTGTAACACATGTTCAATGCTCGAGCTACTGCTAGCATCTGATTCTTTGGCTAGATTTGGATTGTTGCGGTGTACGTGCCATGGCCTATATGTCGAAGAGAACCTTTCCCATTGTGATATAATTTGATGTTCGGAGGAGCCAAAGTCAATTCCAATGTCTCGGGATGGGTGGTATAGAATTAGTTCAACCCAACAAAATTCATGAAAACTTTTGTCGTGTCTTGCAAGGATGCTTGTGAACCTAGGTGAGATGCGAACAATTTCTTTTTGGGGGCGCTGCTTCCATTGTTCATTTTTTCGGGATGCTTTGAAGGTCCATTTTTGGGTAAGTTCAATGAGAGGCATTGCCTCTACTTGTATGGGGTGAGCCATGTAGGTATCAATGTATGTAGGTGAAGTGGTAATTGAAATGGATGAGATTGAGACACGCTGAAATTTGTGGTGGTTAACATTTAAAGAGACAAATTTCCTACTGGATATGGAGAGGGGTTATTTTAGTAAAAGGTGGCAAGTTTCTTGGGCACTAATATCATGATCGACAAGATTGTCAGTAAGATTTTTTTAAAAATCTATTGGGGCAGGCATTTTTGAATCTAAATTGGTTGAGATGCGAGATAACATGGCATGATATGTTTCAGATTTTTGCTAAGCTTTTGCAACATATTTTGCAATATATTTGAGGCCAACATCAATTGAGAGTACAGGTTGGAAATCTACATTGGCCCTCCAAATAGAGAGTATAGATGGGTTGTGAAGGTTCAAGCAATCATCATTGTGAGCAGGTGTGTGCTTAGGGTGGGCGGTCTCCTCATTTGAAAGACTTGACTTGTCTTGCATGGACCATGGTGCTTTATAGCGACACACAGTGGTTGGCCCTTTCTTCCTAAGGCATGTTAGCAAAGTACATTTTGTGTGTCACTCGACACGATTGACCAATTCACAATAATCACTTGAAGGGTCACATGACAAGATCCTTCTTGTATCCAGCAAACAAGGATCATCAAGAACAAAGCGGTGAAATGTTTGGTTTCTCAAATGGAGGCTACGTGGATTCCAGGCAGAGACATATCTATCTATGTAATCAAGTGCAGCCTGTATAGATTGAAGGTCATTCCATTGTAATCTACTCATATCAGGTGCTTGTTTGAGCCATAGAAAACCATGGATGTGTGCAAATCCTCTATTTTTCCATTCATATCTACAAAAATATGATATTTAGCAAACTAAAAAGATAAGAGTATATTGTAAGAAATGAAGGGATGATTTGTAGTAAATAATCAAAGAAAGAGTGGATTGTGTAACAAAAGGAAAGAAAGCTATTACCTATACCAATATTCTGATGCACCAAGAAGCTTTTCCAAGACCTCTTCCCGAAATGCAGTAAGGTGTGGATTTTGTACAATGTTTTGTATTCTCCATCTAGAGGCCATAGAATGATTTGTAGGAGGTTTGGTAGGCATGATGGTATGCAAGTTTGGCCATTTTGTATCTGCTGCAATAAGGCTGAAGAAGAGTGAGGGGCAACCTATCTGAATGACCATGTCAGAGAGTTCCCCATGACGTTGGGTCCAAAATGGATGAGTACCATGAATTGATGAACTAAATCTCATGAGTTGATCTGCAAGTTTGTCATCTGGAATATCTTGTAATCTTTGGCGAAGGTCAAAGACTGTCGAGGGCATGTAACCATCAATATTTTTGTGAACAAAAATAGAGGAGGTTGCTTGGCTACGGTGTCGCATAATAATATTTAGTATGAAGTACCTAAATAGAGGGTGCTGGCCAAAATGATTGTCGTGGTACCTTAAAAGGTGGAGAGCATATTCATGTAGTTTAATTTCTTTGATACGTTGTTGCTTGAAAGCAGATTTTCCTTTTGGAAACAAAGTGAGGAATGCCATAGCAAATAGTCCTTTTGTGGTGTACTCATTGATAGGAGATGGAGAAATAGGTGGCCATGCAATGATTGGTGTTGGTCGTCCTGCACCTAGTTGTAACAAAGAGCACACTTCTTTGACCTTTGTACGTGCATGCGGGAGGTTGGACACAAAGGACATTGTTGCCAACATATTATGGTCGGTGGGGTCATATTCAGTGTCACTTGCTTCCTCGATGCTTGTATTTGTGGTGGTGGGATTCAAAGATGTTGCATAAATAAGGTTTGAGATGTCAATAGAAGACTCTGGCAAATTGGATAAAGCAAGCTCATCTATTTGGACATCCTTGTAGTATGGGTCATTTAAAATCTTATATTTAAGTGCCTCGTGGACACGCCCTCTACTAACAAGGAAGCTATATTGTTGTTTACCAATTTCTTCCCTGTTAACCATTAGTATATCAAGATCAATAATATGCCTAGGCAAGGAGGATGCAATTGCAGATATATCTTGAGGAAAGAAAATATTGTGGCCACTATATTTTAGTTGCCCACCCCTTGCATAGGTAACTTGAAGTATTGGGCTAACCCTTGCTATTAACATCTCCTCAACTTGGGATAGAACTTTTAAGCATATAGGTTGCTCACTAGGGTCCATGTTGTTCCAATTTGAGAAGCGGTGGTCTTTCTTTTCAGATGTGCATCTATAAAAAGCAGGCAATCCATTTGATTGTATAATTTTGATACCTGGATATCTCTCCATGCAAACCATACAAGTTGGCATTTGTGCTAGGCTATCTAACTTTGACCAAAAGTTATTCCTAGTAGAGAAAAACTCTTGTGTAAAAAGTGGCGAAGGGTGCAATTCGATATTTGGTTCGGGTTGAACTATATTTTGTGAGTGAGGTGAAATACCTTGTAGGTGGCACAAGTTAATTGGAGGAGAGATAGTAGATGTTGAGACTGCAACAAAAAGATTTTGATTGGCTTCACGTCTTCGTTTGTTGGTTTCACCTTTATTTGCATGGTATCGTTTGAGGTTCAGTTCATTTTTACGAGAACGTTTTTCTTGGATCCTTGCATTCTCTACCTCCATAGTAAGAAATGCTGATGAAAAAAGAGATTTAATAGTTTTGTGAGAGAGAATTAGTAGAATATACAGGCTATATACATACATATATGTACGTACATATATTATAATTTGATTGGACATTTAATGGTGTGAATAATTTTTTGGAATAGGACAGAAACCAAAAACATATAAAGATATGGATAGTTAATGTAGACAAAGTTGTAAATATTATATGGACATTGTTCGCTTGAAGCGGTCACACTTAATGGACAGGTAATGGAGAACAACATGATCATAGTGATAGAAAATATGCGAAATAAAATGTACAAGCAAGATTCCATATGTGGAAATATGCTAATCTGGTAATGCTTTGAATGTAAATTTACCCCCTAAGTGACATTCTTTAAAAGGAACAAGACGCTATATTGTGTTACAATGGTGATAGTCAAAGACAAATTACCAAGTATATGCGAAGGGAAAATTTCAAAATAATCTATTTTTCAAGGATTGTTAATGTATAAAAGTAGATAGCATATCAAATTTGTTAAGAACTAACAGTACATGCATGATATCTTTTAAGAAATTAACCTCTAATAAAATTTCATTGTAAATTGAATGTTTAAAAATGAAACTTGCAAGTTGATGTTTGCACAATAACATCGAAGATAAAATAGGGAATTTGAAACATACTTGTGGATAATGAGCACGAAAAGTATGAAAGAGTACAAAATGTGATGACCACTTGTCCCTGACACATCAAATTAATGGTTTTTTGTTAAAAGAGGGTTGTACAGTGCGATTGAAATTTTTAATCTTTACTATAGATAATGCTTACTTGTAATTTAAATTTATTAACATTCTATTGTTGAAGTAGTTTCAATGTTGGAATATGGAAAATAATGGTTCACATTCTCCATAAATCATTGATAACTTAAATGTGAAATGATTGTAAATATATAGATTTACAAAAAAGAAAAGAATTGTTTACTTATTTCTTGTTTGTATGAATTTTTACAATCATCGGTACAATTTTGTACAATGGTACATAGCTGGGATTTTATGACATAAAAGTGTAAAAGAGAGTGCATGTGATATAAACTTTTAACATCAAGTACAAATAAGGCAATATTATAGTTAATTCATGAGGAAATTGTATTTCAATATAGCGATATGAATTACATAGTTTTGAACAAGATGTGTACTACAAACTTTAACGGATCTTGATGAATGTTTTTTTCTACAAGGAACACAACCTTAGTCGTTACAATACAAAAAAAACATATATTTTACCAGTTTCAAACAAAATAGTAGCATAGTAGGCAAAATTGGGAGTGGTCATATTCACACTACAATAATGGACCATAAACACATTGCAAGAACTAATGCTCTTTAGACATGGTTTATATAGTTCTCAAAAGAACGTTTAATTTGTTGAGCACCACCCATCCCATACAACTCGTCAGCATGCAACTCTCATAGAAATGTACACAATGCAACAATCTTGTCACAAGTCCAATGGAATTCCTGTAGTGTGCCTTCCATTGCCTGCACTTCAAAACCTTGGACATTCTGTATATTTTGAACAACTGTTTTTATTTTTTCGAAATTGTCAAAGCAACTACTCATAATTTCATTAGAGAGATCTACAATGTTTGTAGAACTTCCATCCCAATATTGTGAAGGAGATGAATCTATTGGAACTCCAGGTGAACTGTCACTGTCTGATATTTCTATGATATCAGTCTGGCAACGAGGTAGTGCCATTCCTGGATGTAGTAAATTTGAAATAGCACATATTGTTAACTAAAATCATTATTTTTAAAACCAAAATGTAAAAGAATTATAAATCACACTATACCTAATACAAATATTTATATTTGGTAATACATACATCCCAATATTGTGAAGGAGATGAATCTATTGGAACTCCAGGTGAACTGTCACTGTCTGATATTTCTATGATATCAGTCTGGCAACGAGGTAGTGCCATTCCTGGATATAGTAAATTTGAAATAGCACATATTGTTAACTAAAATCATTATTTTTAAAACCAAAATGTAAAAGAATTATAAATCACACTATACCTAATACAAATATTTATATTTGGTAATACATACATTTTAATCAAGAATAAGTACAAAACATAAAGTAATAGAAAGATGTGAACTTAAGAAAAATTAGAGTCAAGTAAATTACATTATGTACCAAAATAAACTACATTTCAAATAAGACAAACCAATTAAATTTAACAATACCAAATGAGTTCAACTTAAAAGTAAAGTCAATGTAAGAAAGTTTATTTTAAAAAAAATTAGACTCCATCAAAATTATAAATAGATATTTTAATTAATAAACATCAATTTAACAATACCAAATGAGTTCAACTTAAAAGTCAAGTCAATGTAAGAATGTTTATTTTAAAAAGAATTAAGCTCCATAAAAATTATAATTTTTTTTTTTAAGTGATAAACATCTTTTCACATAAACTATTTTAATTAACTATTTAATTTAATAATCTTCTTTTTACATAAACTATTTTACAAATGAAACTTAAATAAAGTTATTCTAGAAAGGTATTTACCAAAAAAATTGATATCGATGTAATTACTAATTTTATAACTTTAAAAATTAATATAAATATGAACTTATTTTTTAAGATTACAAACATAAATTTTCATACTATTTAAATTGGAACAAAAATAATTAAAAAAATACCAATTCTTATATACAAAAACTTTAAGTGCAAACATCTTAACTCAACTATACAAATAAACAATTTTAATAAAAATTCTTATTTAGATTTGAATTAATCTAAAACTAATAGTACATTAAATATCAAAAAGGAGAAAATAAAAAAAATTTAAAATTTAAAACAAAGTACTAAATCACAAAAAAGGAAGAAATGAATAAGAAAATAATATTATTTTTTAGTTCATATTAAATGATAATCAATATAATTGAATATGAAGAGAAAGAAAACATAATTCTCAAAACAATAGAAAATATATTAAATGCCCTTAAATGCCCTCAATATATTATCATTTAATATATTAATTGCCCTTTTATAATAATATAAATTTTTATAAAAACTAATAAATAACAATTTTATATAATATCTAGATTTAAATTAAATATATTAAATAATACATTTTAAATTTTATTTTGAAAACATTAAAATTATAAATAAAAAGAAGAAAATATATAAATTTGAAATTTAAAAACAAATGACTAATTCACAAAAAACAAAGAAATGAATAACCAAATAATATTATTATGAAAAACATATATTAAATGCCCTCAATATATTATTAGGGACAAGCAAGACAACATATTAGTGTATTGGAGGAAACGAATTGTTGGCTAAATCAAAGGTTTGAAAAAGTGAACTGAATTTAGGGAGCTATCTTCATTTAGGGCTAGGATATGAAGGGTGTCGTCAAACTTCATTTCACTTTGAACTGAATTTAGGGAGCTATCTTCGTTTAGAGCTAGGATATGAAGGGTGTCGTCAAACTTCATTTCACTTGTGATTCCGCAAGTGAAATGAAGAATTATGAATTCTCTCAAAATTAATTGCACTTGTGATTCTGCAAGATGACAAGGATACTTATGGATTCTCTAAGGAGATAGCAATAAAGAAGACCTTGACAGTGAATAGTGAATACGTTATTTTTTGTGACCCTACAATGTGTAAGATAGCTGCTTACTCTCAAGCCATGGTTAGAAAAAGCTGTGAAGTAATTAATGAAAAAATCAACAATTCCACTGACCCGTTTGAATTTTGGTTTAATAACTAATCATCATGATAGCTAGAAGAATACATATAAACAGATAAGTTTTAAGTTGATTTGCCAAATTAAAAAGTTAAAAGAATATCAAATAATAAATCAAACATAATAAAAAATATATCACTTTTCATACCCAATACTCAAAATTTCACCAACACATATATAAAACCCATTCCTAACAGTCAAAAAGAAAATTTAAAGCCGAAAATCTAGTCTCTTTCACATTTATGGAGTTTCCATTTCAACGTGGAGACACCCTTGTCATGGAAGTAAGATGTAGATGTATTTCTATTTATTTATAATAAGACAAAAAATATTTCATCACAACTGAATGTTGAAACCATGAAAATCATGAATATAAATGGAACTATTTAGACAAGTAGTTGGCAAAGAAAACGATATCAGATGAAAATAGCAATAGATGACAATTATGATCTACGGAGTTGCTCATAATTGATCTATTTGTTCATGAATGATTTATATTGCTGCTCATATTGACAGTATATTGTTGCTTATATTTCACTGTCATTTCTGCTCATTGTTATCTATATTTTATGCTCATATTAACTATCATTTCTTGTTGCATCCTTTTGTCATCTATTGCTATTGTCATCTCATGAGTTTTGGCTTCACAAATAGTGCAAAGCTTTTCACAGTATTATGATAGCACATTGCTGCCCAACATAAACCTTCTGACAAGCCTTCCCACAAAAGGTAGAATTGTCTAAAATAAAACATGACATTTGAATTCCTCTCTTCTAGACACTTCCTGTGATATTCATGCTCATGCTAGATATAATGTTGTGATATTGGCACAACTAACGTTGCTACTGCAAACTTTTGGGAGTTTGAAATACATTATATATGCCAAAATCACCTCTCAAAACATCAAGATCATCACCTGTAGCGCCTAAACTGCTTTCACTAAGACTACCATCCTTGATCTTTGCATATGCCTTTTGCATAGTGACTGTCCATTATCCTTAAGGTTGTTTTTGGGTTTAGTAATTATAAATTAATCATGATATTACTGAAAACAATACTTGTACATAAAAACAAGGAACACAATCGGGATGTAAAGTATGATAAAGATTGATTAATCAACCTTGGCAGAACATTATTTTCCAAAAAAAGCTGATATTTACATTAACGAGGTTAAAGTCTCAAATGTCAGGAAACAAGGATCACTGTTTGATGCCTCTTATGTATGCATAAACAAAACTGGGGAAATAGTTGCCTGATGCTGCAGCTCTTTGAGGGTGTTAAATACCTTCATAGACAACATAGACAAAATAGGATGATAACGTGGATGGAGGATTAACAACATCTGGAATCAATTCCAACACAATACCTTTTCTACAAGAGCATTGAGCAGAAAAAAAGTCAACATATCTAGCCCATAGGCAAAAGCAAAACTGAATTCACCATTTAAAAAGTCAATATGGTTTTTTCTTCAATTATATCATACAATTATTAACACATAATTTCAGATTTGATAAATTTTGTTATTGATGTTGCCAAAAAAACATTTATATTACATGCATTAATAACAATTACCATGCTATAGCAATCTCTGATTTATCTCTTGCATGCCCACAAAAAATGATTGACTCAGTTGGGAAAAAAACATGACTAGCATAATCAAATGTATTTGTATTCTGAAGTATTATGTGGTAATTTATGTCAACACTTCTCATAGCAATATCTATCTGTTGAAGAATTTACAGTCTGCAAGGCAATGACAAAGGGGAAAAAGAGTTTGGATGCCTTGACTTAGACCAAACTCCATATTTCTTTCGGTAGTAAATTGCCTGAAACATCAATTGCAAGTACCACAAACTACTAGTAGCTTTTTAAAAATTATATACTTATGGCAAAGGGAAAAATACAAATAAACTACATACTCTCATCTGGCTAAAATGAAAAAAGCAAGACTTAAGTCCTTCCATGAAAGATCGAGTAGAGAAATTGGATAAAGAAGTTTAGCAAAGACTAAAACTGTAATTGTTACCATGCTTGAACAATCGGTAGTCTAGTTTCATCAATCTGAAGAAGTTATACTGCAATTACCATACCTCACTATCAGATTCATGAAGCACATTTAAGGGGATGACAACTGCCTTGTGGCTGCTTCAAAATTTTACAAAAATAAAGGTGTGTAGTTAGAATAAAATGAAAAGACCTTTCAGTAACTGCAGACAGAAGACAAGAACACATAGCTTGATTGCTTTCGAAAACAAGATCTTTAACTAATGGTCTCTTGAGAATGGGTTAAAAGAGGGGTGTTAACATTTTAAAACCTAAAATTGTCCATGCAACTCATTCTATTTTCGTCCATACAAGTGCACGATAATGTGAACCAACAATCAGAAGTATAAAAGTTTCCAAAACAAAACAAAGTAAGATAAAACTATGCAAGGTAACAATAAATAAAAGAAAATTATGCAAAGTACCGAAAGTAGATTTAGCAGAGATATTAAACATACTTGTTTTCTTCTTCACTGTCTTATTATTTCCACTCTGTTCTTCTGCAATCCTCCTTTTTTAGTAAACTCTCTGCAAAAGTTATATTTTACTTCTTACAATTACAAGTCTATATATAGAAATGAGGAGGCGGTGAAATCTGGACACCAGTTTTGTTGCATTAATAAGGTAAAATATCGCATTCAACTAGTTCTACTAGTTGGCTGTTGAAAAAGTAGACCAAAAATATCATATACCTAATTATGTAAATACAGTTATTATCCATTACTCAGAGGACACCGCTGTCATGGAGAACAATCTAAAGAAGATCTATTGTAAACCATCTATCCTTTCCAGCTCTATTACCGGGCTTTCACTGCGCAATTTTATAAAGTCCAAACAATTCACATGCTTTGTCTATGGTTCCAGATGTATGAGGTGGACCAACCTGAAATGTTAAATCTACGGTTGATTACATTCCATAGACCTGGCCAACGGTCAAACTAATCCAGGGCGTTAATTTTCCTGTCGCTCGCCTATCATACTAAAATGCAACTTGCATCTTAGGCAGGCGCTGGCAGCAAGTTGGTGTTTACTACGAGGTCCATGTACGATGATTTGACAGGCTTCTTCATTTATTTAACCTATTCCAAAGTTGGTGTGGAGCTTTGGTAGAACGAGGGAGGATGCTCGCATAGGTTGACTACATGGAAAGGGAAATCGATGATCAACGGTTAGAAAAATTCCAATCACTGGCCAGTTCTCTAGATAGAGGGCAACCGCGGATTGAGAAATTCAGGTTGCTCTCTTTCAAATTGGATACGCCTTCGGCGTAAATTAATTATCCTAATTGATGATCGACCCAGAACTATTTGTATCAAAGCACAAATAAAATGTACAGTGGTCTCCATGGGCTCGCTCGCATGCGATGTGCTAGCAAATGATTTTATTGGCACATAACAGAGCAGGTGGCTACAAGAGCACAAGCCTAAAGAGAATATATTGATTTAAGCGTTCCCCCTTTGGGCAGCGGCTATCCAGCCATCAGGATACACCATATGCATCCGATGGCATCATTCTCATGCCCACCGTAGCCGTGGCTATTGGCCATCATTGTCAGATACGTTACGGAATTTACTGTCGCTGCCTTCTGCTGGAGATTCTACAGAGCCCGCGAAATCTTCAAATGTTAATTGCTTGTTAATGCTTCTGTCATTCAACGGCTATGTATTTAGCCATTTCTGCACTGCACAAAACCATTTCTACAGCTACTGGTTTAGTAGGCTGTTGCTCATGAGATTGGCATGGTTTAGCTGTTGCTCATGAGAATTAGCTGGATAGCCTCTGCCCCCTCTTTCATTCCATCTCAGTGGTGATCCATCCCTGGTTTTATGGTTCGTCTCTTATTTCCCGCCTTGCTAGTTGATATTACGGGCCGTTGAGATTGGAAATGAGCAGGTAGATGAGTGCTAATGGCGTTCCCTTGCGGAGAGCAGGTGGGCCAATTGGATCATAGGATTGATACTTGCTTGTACAGGGAATGGTACCATGACTGTGTGCAAAGACTTGGTCATATCTTCTGGTGAATGGTCTTTAGAAGAAGGTTGAGCGTACCATCCTGTTCTAAATGGATCAGAAATCATCCGCGCCAAACAGGGGAGTCCTATAAGGCTGTATAATTAAGATTGCTGTTAAATTATTTTATTAAAGCATTAAATCACAACATGCAGTTTAATTTTAGATTTTATGACGACTTCAAGACTGCAACTCGCTGACAATAATTTTATTTGGATTTTTATACTTTTTAAGGAACTGTAATTGTTTTCAGAAGAATTACGAATATGTTTAAATTATTTGAATCTGTATGTATAATTCGACTTTGTGATTCATTTCCTTGAATCTTAGAGAGAAGTTTAATATTTGGCGATTTTCTTTCAATTCTCCATTTCTGCATTTCTAACCTGCCTCCATAAAATGTTTATTGAATTGGACAAGTTGCAAATTTAAGCAAGAATAAAGTAGCCCAGAAAACGGCTTTAGAGAAGTTGACTTGTGGCCTTGTGTTCATTCTAAGAAACGTTTGGCCATAAGATTGGAAATGAGCAATCCACAGAGCAGTGTTCAGTTTGGATCATAGAGCGGCGGTGAGAATACGGGTGGCAGGTACTCGTCAATATCACAGGAAAACTTGGAGTTATTGAAATGGTCCTCCAGCGTGACTCGACCCTGGAATGCCTGTTCCATCACTAAAGGTAGAAACCAAAAGAGTAAATTAATTACTATCTGAATTCGGGTGTAAGTGACCTCACAGATTTTATAGGAATTGAATGCCTCCCAATGCTGTATGTGAAACGGCTTCTACAGTTTCTAAGTGGCTTTGGATGTTTCATGTTCACGAATGCATATCCCATGTTGCACTTGTTTCTGAAACCATTTGCATTATCTTTTTTTAAATTTTTAAAAAAAAAATTGATAATAAGAATTGAAGAGCAAAGTTGAATGATTGAAATTTAATTTAATGTTTTTCCCCCCTTCACTTGAAATTGATGGTATGCAGATAGCGGCTCTTTGGGGTCTGTGAGTGGCTCCTTGTAGCCCATGCAATATTGATCCAACATCAATAGAAGCATTTGTTGACTGAAATTGAAAAGAAAAATGAAAATAAATTAAAAATTAGTGCATATAAAGCCCTTTCAAAATACGAGAAATGGAAAGCTTAGCTGGTCTCACAGTTACCTGTATTTAAATTTCTTGCAGGGAAGTTAAGACTGTGTGAAAGATGACACGGGGTTGGGGAAAAGAGGTCCATAAATACATTTGAGAAGCCTGCAAGTCTGTAGAAGACGAGAAAAAATGTTGTGGCTTGCATGACTGCCTTCCAAACAATGGTCACAACTGGAACTGCTAAACACCGTTTTCCCGTTTGGCCACAACGTTGTGTTTGAAAGCATCTACCTTGTACAGACCAGAGATTCTTTCAACACTAGTGGATTGCAATGACTGGCAAGGCTTGTATCTGACAAACAATTTCTCTCTGATTATTCCACAAACTGGAGCTCGAATTTCTTTAATCTCTGTATCGCCCTATTCAGGCCAAGTGTTGGCTCTGTGCACAATTCTCAGAATCAGCAAAGCCTTTCGACATGTACTTGCTTGGTTTCAATTGCTGGAAGCCCCTGCAGTCCATTAATTTGTCAAGAGCTCTGAATTCCATTCCCTGTTCCACAAGATTTGACGCGGCGTTCTCATTGCAAGGACATTCCACAAGATCTGAAGCGGCATTCTCATTGTAAAACAGTAAACAAATTAGTAGTTGTCAGCAATAAATTTTCATTTTGCTGATGAAAAATGATGAACGGATCAGATCATTCAGATCGGCTTGCAGCGCTGACGCTGCACGCCGGTTAAGTTAGCTCGGTTCATTTCATAGAGGGGACGCCGACAGCAATATAGATCGAGAAATTAGAGACAAAAATTGACACAATTATTTAACGTGGTTCACCATTAATGACTACATCCATCAAGGAAAGTGATCATACTTCGATACATCATTTATGAGAAGAAGATAAAAGAAAGGAATCTGATGGTTGGACTTCACTTCCAACAATTATTAAATACATTTACATAACAGGAGCGAGAATCAGCTTCACGGACTCACCGTTCCAGAAAATAATAGATAAAATTATCCATGAGAGCAAAACATATGCATCTCCATTTTATGTGGAAGCACAACACTGCAATCACAGTAGCAAATCCCACTCCGTAACTCAACCCCACTCCCACTGCCCACCATCGATCCATCACAACATCTGAATCTGCATCTCCATCTTTAACAATTGTATTATTCTGATTCTCTCTACTACCCAAACCAGAACTGGATGTCTTGTTTTCAAGTTGAGGTCCATGAAGATTGGGATTTCCTAGAAAAGATGAAGCCTCAAAGGTTGAAAACTGATTCCCTTGTGGTATAAACCCAGAAAGCATATTGTCAGAAAGATTCAACACAGCAAGAAATGTGAGATTTAAGAGTTGGGAAGGAATCTTTCCTGATAGCCTGTTTTCTGAAAGATCCAGAGATTCCAAGTAAGCCATGGCTCCCAAGGATTCTGGGATTGAGCCGCTCAGATTGTTTTTTGATATGTTGAGGGAAATTAAACCCTTAAGGAGTCCCACTTCTAGAGGAATAGCACCCGACAACTTATTATGCGATAGATCTATGAACTTGTGTGCTCCAACTATCTTCTCATATTGAGTTGCCCTTCCTTTTATCCAAACAGTTACTTGATCAGCGAAAATGAGTGAAGAATCTATGTCAAAATTGTAACGAATTCGTGAATACTGGGAAGATTGTACATCAAAACTTTGTGAATTATTGACCATAGCATATAACTTGCTAACATCTGAAGGAATACTTCCTGATAATTGGTTACCAGGTAAATCTAGAATTTGAAGATTTTGCATCTTGAACAGCTCGGGTGGAATTCTACCAGTAAACTTATTAGAAGCTAAGCTGAGAATTCTTAATTTTGTCAGCTTTTCAATCCAAACAGGAATGCTACCTTCAAATTTATTATTTCCCAAATCAAATACTTGGAGATCCGTGCAATTCACAATGGATGAAGGAATAATACCTTGCAACATGTTGCCATTAAGATTTAGTGTGCGAAGAGCCATCAGATTTCCTAACTCCTCTGGAATCTCCCCTTGCAAAACATTTTGAGCCAAGTTTAAAACTGATAATCCATTACACCTCCAGATGTTTGCAGGAATCATACCTATAAGCTTGTTCTTTGATAAGTCCAAAACGTCACCGGTACATATAGAACTTGGAATTTGTCCAGTCAGATTATTCCCTGACAATGATAGGGAGGATGGTGCACGCATTGGTGGAGGAATAGAGCCATTAAATCCATTATCCGACAGATCTATTATTTGTGAAGCAAAATCAAGAGCAGGAAGAGAGCCATATAATCTATTCCCATGCAAGTCCACCGCCTCAAAAAAATGGGGTATCTTAGGGGGTAGACAACCTTCCAGTTGATTGTTTGATAGATTGAGCATACCAAGAGAAGGAAGATCCCACAGCCACGAAGGAAGATTTCCCACAAAGTTGTTATCTGAAAGATCTAGCCCGTACAACTGATATTGCTCGGACAAAAATCCAGGTAACTCGCCTTCTATATTGCAAGACCGCAATCCAAGGAACTGCAGGGGGGCAAACTGAGGAACCCAGCTTGTAGATATGTTAATGAGAAGCTGATTTCTGGAAAGGTCCAGTTCATCAAGGCGAGTTAGATTTTCGAGTAGCTGAAGTGAAAAGCTGCCTCCTAATCTGTTGGAAGGAAGTATCAACATTTCTAAATTAACCAGATTTGAAATGGAATCTGGAATTGTTCCTGATAGCTGGTTATGGCCTAGAACAAGCACCCTTAATGTTGGAAGCTGACAAAGAGACGGAGGAATATGACCATTCAATCGGTTGTGACTAAGGTCTACATATCTAAGGGACGAAAAGCTGCCAAAAAAGGATGGTATACTGCCCTCCAAACTGTTATTTGACAGAATTATGGTCTGAAGGAATGAAAAGTTACCAAAAGAGGAAGGTATACTGCCCTCCAAATTGTTATTTGACAGATCCATGGCTTTCAGGGACGAAAAGCTGCCAAAAGAGGATGGTATGATACCCTCCAAATTGTTACTTGACAGATCTATGGCTTCCAGGGACGAAAAGCTGCCAAAAGAGGATGGTATACTGCCCTCCAAATGGTTACTCCCCAGATCTATGGTCTTAAGGTTTGAAAAGTTTGCAATAGCCAGGGGAAACGCTCCTCCTAAGTTGCACTCACGAAGAGATAGCACGACAAGTGAGGAACGGCTTAGAATGAAAGAAAGGTTTCCTTTCAAGTCATGATTATAACTAAGCTCAAGGTTGCTCACTCTTGAACGGGCCATGAAATTGGAAGGGATGGAACCCTTTAGATCACAGCGGGTGAGATCAAGTGAAACCAATGAGGACACATTCTCAAACCAAGAGGGTAGTTCAAACGGGAATGAATTAGAGCCTATATGCAGATGTGATAAATGGGTGAGGTTGGAGAGATCTGGAATTTTACCTGAGAGCCAACAGTCAGACAGGTGAATCTGGGTAAGATTGGGAAGACCGCTAAGGGCCTCACCCCAGTGCTCAGACGCCATTGACAGGTTCACATCATTCATTCCTAAGAACTCCAGGCTTCTTAGATTTCTGACCCATACATGAAACTTACTACTCTTCAAGTTAACATTTCCCCAGTCATCTGAAATATCCAAATGACGCAGGCTTGACATATTTCTCAACTCCAGAGGGACTTCGCCTCCAAATCCAGCATCTGACAAGCTAAGAAATGTAAGTCTCTACAGTTTTGACAACTGGGAAGGAATAGAAATTTCTTTGAAGTCATTCCCGCTGAGATCCAAGTTCTGTAGATGCTGCAGATTAAAAAGCGATGGACGAAGCTCCCTCGTCTTGTACGAATCATCATTTCCATGATGGTCAGTACTTACATCAAGGCGGATGACATGCGATGTATAATAATCACAGGCAACACCCTCCCAATGGCAACAGTTGAATCCCTGCCAAGAGGATAAGCGAGCTGAGGAAAGATTAAGACCAGCCTTGAAATCCAGCAAATAACTTCTTTCATGTTGTAAACATGCTATTGAAAATGGGAAATGAATTATCATCCAAATCAACAAAAATGCAGAGCCCACAGACATGTTAAAGGAAAGTGGATACATTGCATTCCTATCGTGCAATTTACAATTCTTCCCTCGGTGGGGTATAAATAACTAAACAATAAAGAAACAAGATATTTTTTACTTCATTTCGAACTTGTTTGGAGGCGGAACGATGTTTCGTGGAAAAGGTTTTATAATTGAAGTCTGACAACTTTTGTGACGCGTGACCGACAATTTACACTGAAAAGTCTCATGAGATTATTCCACACGTATACAGATTTTGTTAGACTTAATAAAAAGTCTCATGAGATTATTCCACGCGTATACAGACTTATAAAACTAGAAAGTCTCCATTAGCTTATTCAATACGTATTCCGATTTTGTAAGAAAGTCTGGTTAGCCTATTTTTCACACGTAGACCTATAGGAAATAATTCTAATGGATTATGGATGGGTTTTATATATTTTAATGAATAATATAATGTTATTGTGAAGTGCATTTTAATTTTTATTTATGATATATTTAATTTAATAAGTGAATTGTATTGAAGTAAAACAATTTAGAAGTTTATGTTTTATTTGGTTGAAGGGACTTTCAATGAGGTTTAACGAGTTCAAATATAAATATTTTTAGATTTTAAGCAAATTATTAATTCATTTTATTTCTAGTTCATGAATATTGTAAATATTTGACATTCTATTTAACCAATTAAAATGTAATGAAATAAGACTAATATAACTATTATATATTTTTTATTTGAGTGACTAAATTATGCACCAACTCTAATTGTGTGCACTAATGGCCCACCTTCTCTAACTAGCATCCTTATCATACCACTATGATTTTTAATTGTTTACCATTGAATATGACTTTGGTGGGTCTCATCCAATCATGTCAACTACAAAGGGGAAATTTAAACATGGCATGTGTCAAATAGTTAGCCGAAATTTTGAGTCATCAACCTAATAAGGTGCCAATTGCATGTGTCTACCATGTGGCAATCCCTGATATTCGTACATAAGTCCCTTTACTATGTGTTGTGATTAGGTCATCACCTTCCTAAATTCATCAATCCATGAGCCTATTGTCTTAAGGCATATGGCCATCTAGTTGAAGGACAAGTAATAATTGAGGTCCATGAGTGAAAAATAATGGTTAAATGATTGGTGGGTCCTAAATGGTATAGATAGTGAATATTTGGTAGTTCAAGTGTCCTTGTGAGCCATTAAGAAGACCACACTTGAATCTAAACTCACAGAATAATTAATTGCAGGTTAAAAGATAGATTGCCACCTATGCATGATATGGTTGATCTAAGGGTCTAAAACTAAATCAATGGCTATGATTGGAAAAGATTCAAAGATGCTAAGCCACCCACAAAGATCATTGAATGATCATGTGTCTATCAACATTATTTTTTTCAAATAAGATGATAGTGATAGACATGTCTTTGCATTCAAAGAATATAATCATTAATTTTCATGCGATACTATCCAAATTGAGCCCTAATCCCTGGTTAATTTTTCTAGCTCAGAGTTCAAGTCAAAGGTGTTTACAATATGCTATAATTTTCCCAAAGTTGTGCTAAGATTTTGGCTCATTTAAATAGTGGTGTGGAGTGTTCTAAAACATAAAATAACTAGTGAGTATGAAACCCATGAAAGCTTACCTTTTATAAAACCAAGGAATTTTAATTCTTCCTCAATATTTTTTGGTCTCAGGTTCTTATGTTGCCTTCCCCATTTATTGAAATTCAAAATCCCTAATTGAACACTAATCTTTAAAATCATAAACCATTTCTTTTAAGAGAAAATGAACCCCCAATCTATTTGAAATATTTCCTTAGACAATGGAGCTTTTCAAGAAAGCCATTGTCTATGGAGTTCTTACTAGTTTGTTAGAGGATAGTAGTGTAGGCATTAGAGATCTAATTACCCATATTAGAGGGGGAACTCTATTCATAAATGTTAGAATTGTGAAAAACACGAGCCACAACATCAAACAACGAACAAAGACACCTTACACGCAAGAGATCCGCAAACAATATATGCAATATTCCTCAACAAGAAAAAGTTATAGAATGCGAGAGACTATCAAAATGGTAGGAAAGCTCAAGAGAGAAGAATAGATAATACAATGAGGGTTGAGCGCTATATAGGAGCAACCATAAATGTAAAGGGATTAGATCAGGAAAAGTTTCAACATCACATGTGATGAGACAAAATGATCTAATAATAGCTCTCTAGTTAACATAGTAAATCACTCCTAAGTTTAGCTTAAGTGCATGAGAATAAAAGATTAATAATTAACTAAAGAGTAATTAATTATTAGCTAATGAATGATTACTCTAATACTCCCCCTTAAGATGAATTTAGGGAGACATGGGGACCCAAGTGAAAACTAATGCTTATAGCAAGCACTAGCTAGTTGAAAGATCACCGGAAATCAAAGTTGAAAGGAATTTTTTTTGGGAGTAATTCGTGATTCGAGTATACTGGGTACTGAGTATCAAAAGGCTAGAAATGTTACAATATTAATACAAGGTTTTGGTGAAAGTGCTTCAGTCCAATGAAGTGTGGAGGTTTCAATAGAATCCAGGATTCGAGAAATATTTTGGTAAAAGCTGAAGTATCAAGTACTGGGTACCAGGTAACAATATTAAGTTTAAAGTTAAAAGTTTAAGTTTTCTCGAAGATCCGAAGGTCCAATAATCTGATTAAAGAGATAATTACGTGAGAATATGATTTTAAAAGCATGATATTTATGATGTGTTTAAAATGATGATTTATTAATAATGATTTTATTTTCATGAGAGTTTTATGAATGATTTTCTTAAAAGGGGATTTAATATGTGAAATTTGTACTTGCAAGAGGAACATATTGTTATACAACATTCGGGTATGGATGGTCAAGAAAACTTGGATTGCAGATAGATCCGATGGTTTTACCAGGTTCGATAATACACTCTGGTGGCCCATGCGGGAACAAAACTCATTGCAAAGAAGCACCGGATACCGGAACACTAGGAATCTTGGTATTACGCATGTGACAAAGGGGTGTGTCTAGTTTTGGGGTGTTTCACTTCCGAAAATAGTTCATCTGAGTTTGAACCTAGATGTAGGAGTGAATGCCCGGATTGATCATTCTGAATATATGATAACTCTTACATTCCATTGAAGGATTTTTTTGAATTCAAGTTACTATCCTAGCGATAGTATAAAGAAGAAAAACTTGAAAGATTTCAAGGTGCTAGCGAAGGTTGACCTCCATTGACTTCATCAACAATTCTCCTGCCAGTTGTCATATTCAACATGCCTTTTTGTGATTCATCCCTTGGATTTCCTCTCATGTATTTGTCTTATTTTCCCTGTGTCTTGTTCTTATAAAAGGCTAGAGATGTTTCATTTTAAGTTAAGTTCAAAAATTGTGGATGCTGGAGAACCAAAACTTCTTTAAGTTTTGTTCTTTTTCCTATTTTATGTTCCATTCCAAATTAAAAACTTGTATGCACGTAGAAGCTAATCAATATTAGAGCCAATTTAAAAGTTATTTCATGATATGAAATCTTACATAGCTGATTGTTTGTTATGGCTGGACAAGACTGTGTGTTGTGCCATTTAAGGGTGCATACAAAATCTACCAGGTGTCTAAATAATCCCCCCTTTCTTTAAAATCTCGCATCATTCTATGCCTAGCTGTGAAGCAATCTGGTGAAGTATAGAGTGGTTTTCTTTGATTTGGTTAATTCTTGAGGCATGTGTGGATAATACCTAGGAGCAATTTTACCTTTTTAGTACTTTTGATGCTTTATTTTAGAATAGATATTTAAATTTTAGAAAATGTTTTAAAAAAAGGAGATAAATGAAATGAAATATTATTGCAAATATTTTGATTCCATAATATTGTTGAATGCTTAAAGCTAAATTTACTTAAGTGAAAGAAAAGTTGTTTGAAATTCATGAAATGTTATTGTAAATTTGTTGATTTCAAGAAATTGTCTAATGATCGGACTGAGACTATCCCTTACCTATGGGTGATCCCACAATACTGGTTTACAATTTTTGGGAAAACTAGACACTGAACTAATTATTTTTTACTAAATCTTCACTTTCGAGCTCCTATAGCAGCTAAACCGTGAGGAATTTGAAGATAATGAAAACTAGTGATTTGTGACGTTTTGTCTATAGATTCTAAATATATTTTTTTCAATTTTTTTGGAATCAAATTGCACTTATTTTTCCATCTCCTCCGAAAACTAGTTTTTTTTTTTTAAAACAACATTTTTAAGGAGTGACGCTCACCGTATACAACATAAGTTTTTTTGTATGAATGATAAAATTCTATTTTTTTTGAATTTAGATTTGCAACTACGATATCTAGCACTTTCATTTGGTTTTATAGTGTTTCATTGAATATTTTTTTCTTAATCAAGTTTCAAAGTCAAACCAATTACAATTCAGACATAGGTGGATTGTATACAACATAACTTTTTTTGTATTTATCAAAATTCAATTTTTTTTTAATGGATCAAGGACATCAATACCCAGCATAAACATATTTTTCAAAATTTTATTTTTATAATCTAGCTATTTTTCCACATGTGCAGAACATAGAGTTTGATTTTCAGTGAAAAATCTATGTTTAATAAAACTAAAAAAACACATATATAATAAAACCAAAACATATTAAAATTATATTCATTGGATAACTCGTTCTGAGGACTACCATATTCTAGTTGGTTCTGTGAATTTCTCCTCCATTTTCATCCTCAACCTAAGCTTCGAAGGGCAAAAATTTGGAGTTTTTTTGTGTTGGAGGGTGGGAAGGTGGGAAAAGGGGGGTTCGAGCGAACTCGCTTCCCACAATGGGAATTGCAGGTTCCCACATGCAAAGGGGTTCGCTCAAAGCTTGGTTTGAGCGAACCTCTTTGGGGTTCGTTCAAACCTAGAGTTCGCTCGAACCCCCAAAATGATTTTTTTTTAATGGGTCATTTTTTTAGAAGTTTTCCTTCCTCACTCGAATTGTAAATCACTTTTGTGGGTTCACCCCTATTCCTATGATTATCGGAAGTAACTATTTATCCCTCATGATTAACAACATTATCACAAAAAACCCTGAAGCAAACCTAGTATGGTCAAGACCTAACTTAAATGAGCCTTGGGATTAAGTTGAGTTAACCTAAGATTTAGGTTTTCCCGGTGCAGTCTTTCAAGTAAAGATAGGTTCTCGTGGTTTATCTGTGAGGATTTATTTGCACTATTGGTGTATGAATAACATCGTGATTAACAGGAACTGGTGCTAGAAGGAGGGTTGATATTTTTTTTCTCTCCGGTTTTATCTGGAATCAATATCGTTACCTCGATTTTGGGTTTGAAAGTTGCTTGCAAGGAAAAAGTTTAAGTGAACGGGTAATGGAAAGTAAAATGGATGTTGATAAGCTCTGAGAAATCCTTAACCAAAGGCTTTACACTTTGAGTTTTTTCACCTTTGGTAGGATCACTGAGTGTAGAATTCATGATACAACTAATCATGGTGAAATTGATTGTGAATTTTTTTTAACTAGGGTAAGTTTGGCCACTTATAATGTGATTTCGTTAATGGAAGCATCTTTAATTACTAAAATAAAGGATTCACTAGTAGAAAGAGATTTGAATTCCGAGAAAGTGCCTAACCCTAATGAAACTGGAATATTGGAAAATTAACTGTTAAACCAAATCGATGTATTAATTGTAATTTTCATGAGGAAAATCTTGAATTTTTACATAGGAAAAAAGGAAAAGGCACCAAGACTTGGAAATAGCGCGCCAAAAATGTGAAAATGAAAGTGATGATTCATCATTCTTCTCACACGTGGAAGATGACAACAACATGAGAAGGTGGGAAAATCGAGCGGGAGACACGTGTTTTTCGCTCCTAACTAAAAATTCATGAGTTACAAGGGGATTTTTTCTTGATCTCATGTAGCATACAAAATATCAAGTTTTTACTTTTTCTCTCTTTGATGATAAGGTAAATTGTGTTGATGCATGGTCTAACAAAGTAAATAGTGTTACTAAGAGTGAAGACGGGGCCAATAATCTAGAAAATCCTGGAGAGAGGATGAATCAAGAAATGAACACAATCATTCATGGAGCCAAACAAGGCGAAGAAGAAAACCCTGAACCAAGACTGTAAGAAGGTAGAGTATGGAGAAACCAGCAAAGGTGTGTGCAATCAACCTTTAATGGGGATGTTTTCATACATGTGAGATAATTTATTGGTACAAGTACACACATTTGAATTTACATTTGTTAAACATAGAAAAGTTAAGATAAATCATTGTTAGAGTAGGAGATTTGAGATGTATTCAAGTGAATTTAAAGATAAGCTTGTTGTAATTCATATGAAAAATTCCATGAAGATAATAATAGAGATTAAATTAAATTGCTTAGTTAGGGTTAATTGGTTGCTTAGGATAAATTTTAGTTAGTTAGGTTAGTTTTTTTTCATACCTAGTTTGTTCCCGGTAATGAATTTTGCTTAATTTAAAACACACATGAGGGTAAATTGAAATATTCTTAAAACATTGTATTGTGAATGGAAAATAACAAAGTCATGCACAATAAATACATGCTTAAGGTACGAAAAGAAAAAATTTCATATATATATATATGTGTGTGTGTGTGTGTGTGTATTGCGTATATACATGGAAATACCAAAATTTCTTACTGTAAAAGTGCAAAAAGAAAAAAGAGAGAGGTTGAGTTGCAACAACAGGGTGGTCAATCAGTCAATCTGGGATGCTTCATCCATGAGGGTAGTATATACCAAATAAGTGTTGTCCCAATGAGTGTCAAAATCAAGAGTATGGAGATTAGTCAGAAAAGGCCGAAGAGGAAATAGTTCTCCTCATTCTAGAAATAAAGGAATGTCATCAATAGAGGGAATTCTGACCGATGGATGCACAACAGAAAGGACGTAATCCAAGTTCCCTAGGAAATTAGGTTGCGCTATCATGTGAGCAGTCATGCAAACTTCATCAACAGAAAGCCCAAGATCCAGGAGTGAGGCTATGAACCACGAAGCCAATTCTAAATTCAGTCTATAATATGCTCTAGATTCTACAAAACTTTCCCCAAGGACCAAGCACAAATTTGGAGTAGTAAAGTTGGGAGTCCGAAGAAAGAAAACCTTACTCAGCCTTTGGGTGATAATGTGACCCATAAAGCCATTATGGCGACGAACACAAGTCAGGAAAATGGGAGTATCCATTGCATAGAAGCAAGAAAGCGAAAACATAGCGAAAAAGAAAAATGATTGAAGAAAAAAAGAAAAGATGTGAAGAATTTGAAAGAGAAGTGCAAAATTTATAGAAAACCGTGAGAAATCTATAGTACTTAGTTGCCTGGATCAAAGTCTTGGAAAATTCAAGTTGAGGTGGCAGCAGGACAATTTTGTCCAGAGTGAAGTGTTAAATCTAATTAATTCTCACATAATTAGTGGCCATTGCTTTGAAGTTTTCCAGTACGAAGATCACAAATCAAGAAAATTGAAGATTTCAAAATTAATAGTTGTCATTTCATTACATATTATCGAGTCAAATTAATCATGAAGGCGTCCATGTGTGCAATGTAGAAAGGAAAATGAAGTCGGTAAGGTGGCACACGCCAACATCTACAAATTAAAAGAGAATACATGTGTGTGTTAAGGTGTGTGAATTAAATGCAAAGTATGATGGTCAGAATTAAGTATAATCATGACAACTCTGATGTATTAATGTTAGTGTAGCGCTATCAAATCAGAATTGCTAGCCAAGTATTTTAGCGGTTGCCATAAAAAAATAAAATGGAGGGGTGGTAACTGATTCTTCTAACTTTAGAATTAATTTGGTGATGACATTACTTGTTGCTAAATTTTAACTTATGCATATTTTTTGATAGATAGAAAATTGCAGTTAGCTGGAATTTGGCATAAGGATGGTAAGATTTAGCTAGAAAGTTGCACGTACAGGGAATAATTGAATGAGTTTTTGTGAATTGGTGAAACGATGAAGGGATTTGCTTTGAATGAAAAATCAAAAGGTAACCTTCGCTACCACTGTGATTCCCAACCTAATAGTGGGCTTCATTACCTACAAGTTGAAGCAAATGAGCTTACAAAGAAATATCAAAAGAAAAAAAATGAATATCAAAGAAATATCAAAAGAGAAAATTCAACTCTTTAGGCTATCCAAATATCTCTACCGGGGCTATGGACACTTGACTGGCAATAGAGCTATGTTTGGGGGGGAATTACAGAGATAAGCTTGTTGGGGCTATGGGTGCTTGACTGACAACAAGGCTCTATCCATGGTTGGCTTTGGAGGATTACCAAATTATGTAGTTCAATGTCAATGAACCAATTTTTTTCACCAAGTTCCAGAAATTGGAATTAATCAAAGCAAACATTGATACTTTCTAGAGAAATTCAATTTTCTTATACCAAAATCCAAGTAAAGGTAAAGAGTTATTGTTTGAAAATATGTATAGTTATAATTTATAGTAGGTGATTTAATGCCATATTTATTTTAAATTTGGTTTTATTGGTTGCAAGTTATTGTGTGGTCTCACAACATTCCCCAAGACTGTAAGACTTGGGGACCCAAGTAAAAGCTAATGCTTATGGCAGACACTAGCTAGAGGTGATCCCACAATGCTGGTTTACAATTTCTGGGAGATTCTGATTTTTGCTGAAATCACATATTTTTAGAAAATATAATGATTTAAGCCTTTAAAAGTTCCATTTTAAGGATTCCAATTGAAGAGGGTTTGATCAAACCACCTTAGATCAAACCCCCTTGGATAGAACCCTGCTAGTTTTAAACCATACCTATAACAGAGTCTCCTTTACACCTATCAAAATGTTGATAAAAAACCACTTTTGATTTACTTTTTGGGGGATCAAATGAATTCATTTAAAAATTATTTTTTGTAAGTATGTAGTCGTTATTATAAGCTTCCCAAAAAGTATAATTTAGAATAAATTTAATTTAATTATTATTGTAGACATGCAAAAATAACAATCATGCGTCATACAAATTAACATTCATTTCAGCCATTAATCAATTAAAGCAATTTATTGATTAATTTCCTAAGGTTCATTAAATAAATCAAATTATTTAATCCTTATGTTCTTCTCATTTGATTTAATAAATCAAACTGATTTAATCAAATGTCAAATCCCTAAAATCCCCTAAGTTAATTAATCTAAATTAATTAACTTCTAATCATGATTATCATTCTCCAGCTTTTGACTCAACTAGGGTCAAATCTAAACTCCTAACTAACCCATCCACTTGCACCAATAAATCATTTATTTGATTTATTATTTCCTCTAATTACATTCAAAATAGAATCAAAATGGAATATTCTTCCAATTTGAATCTTCCCCACAAAAAGGACTTGTCCCTTCCAACAAGGTATTAAATGCTATTTGCACAAGTCAAACTTGGCATTTAATGCACCTTTCATGTCTTCTCATCCAAATTTAAATTTCAAATTGGCACATTGGCCAAGACTTGCACATTCCTCACCCTCTCACAACTTGACAAGTGGCACCTTGTCATTGGTTTGTGAATAATCCCACATTCCTCAAAATCTCTCAATTTTTCAATCTTTCAATCTATAAAATGCAAAGCATTACATCTACAACACACAACACTTACTCATTGCAAGGTTACTCTCTTCATTTGAGAATCAATCTTGCTCATCACAACACCATTTGCTTAGCAACAACTCATTCTCATTGCAAGGTTATTCTCTTCACTTGAGAATCAATCTTGTTCATCATTTGACATCTTGCTTATCATGGATTGGGAAAGGGCAGCTTTCTACACAACTAAGTTGCACCAATCCAATATGGGATAGGTTTATTTCATGGTTTAGATGCTTTGTTTAATTTTGTTGTTTGGTTGCATTTGAATCATGAAGTATTATCTCATAGGGATACAAATTTTTGTTTATGTTGTTTTGTCATTGTGCTAACCATTTGCAGATTTTCACGTCCTACAATTATATTTATTTTTTATTTCTTGTGAATGTAGGTTTTTTGCCAGAAATCAAGCTCTTTGTTTTGCAAAAATGGAAAAATAGAAGATTATAAAAAAAATTAAAAAATATGAGTGCACCAGATATTGAAGTCCTTGACCCAACAAAAAAAATTTGAATTTCGATACATACAAAAAAAGTTGTGTTATACGGTTCGCCTATGTCTGAATTGTAATTGGTTTGACTTCAAAACATGATTAAGGAAAAAATATTCAATAAAAAACTATGAAATCAATTGGAAGCACTAGATATCGTAGTTACAAATCTAAATTCAAAAAAAATATAATTTTATCCTTCATGGAAAAAAAGTTATGTGTTATATGGTGAGTGTCACTCAAAAATTGTGTTTACTGAAAAAACTAGTTTTTGAAGGAGATGGAAAAAGAAGTGCAATCTAATTCCAAAAAAATTGAAAAAAATCTATTTAGAATCTATAGACAAAAAGTCAAAAATCAAGTTAGTTTGCATCATCTTCAAATTCCTCATGGTTTAGCCACTATAGGTGTCCGAACGTGAAGATCTAAAATTAGTTCAATGTCTAGTTTGGCCAAAAATTGTAAACTAGTATTGTGGGATCACCCCTAGAATTGAAAGATCGCTGAAAATCAAAGTTGAAAGTGTTTTTTTTGGAGTAATTTGTGATTCGAGCATACCGGGTATCGGGTACTGGGTATCGAAAGGCCATAAATATTACAATGTTAATACAAGGTTTTGGTGAAAGTTTTCTGATCTAGGAGTGAAGGTCCAACGAAGTGTGGAGGTTCCAGTAGAATCCAAGATCCGAGAAATATTTTGGTAAAATCTGAAGTATCGGGTACCAGGTAACAAAATTAAGTTCAAAGTTAAAAGTTTAAGTTTTCCCGAGGGTTCGAAGGTCTGGTAATCTGATTAAAGAGATAATTATGTGAGAATATGATTTTAAAAGTGTGATATTTATGATGTGTTTAAAATGATGATTTATTAATAATGATTTTGTTTTCATGAGAGTTTTATGATTTTTTTTCTTAGAAGGGTATTTAATATGTGGAATTTGTACTTGTAGGAGGAACATATTGTGATGCAACATTTGGGTATAGACAGTCAGGAAAACTTGGATTGCAGATAGATATGATGGTTTTACCAAGTTCAATAACACTCTAGAGACCCATGCGGGAACAAATCTCATTGTAAAGAAGCACCAGATATTGAAACACTAGGAATATTGGTATTACGCATGTGATGAAGAGGTGTCCCTAGTTCTAGGGTGATTCACATATGAAAATAGTTCATCTGAGTCTGAACTTGGATGTAGGAGCGAATGCCTGGATTGATTGTTCTGAATATATGGGAACTCTTACATTCCATTGAAGGATTTATTTGAATTCAAGTTACTATCCCGACGATAGTATAAAGAAGAAAAAACTGAAAGATTTCAAGGTGCTAGCGAAGGTTGACCTTTGTTGACTTCGTCAACAATTCTCCTGCCAGTTGTCATATTTCACATGCCTTGTTGTGATTCGTCCCTTGGATTTCCTCTCATGTATTTGTATTATTTCCCTTGCATCTTCTTCTTATAAAAGGCTGAGAGATGTTTCATTTTAAGTTCTGAATTTGTGGATGTTGGAGATCCAAAAATTCTTTAAGTTTTGTTCTTTTTCCTATTTTTTGTTTCATTCTACATTAAAAACTTGTATGCACATAGAAGCTAATTAATATTAGAGCCAATTTAAAATTTATTTCCTCGTATAAAATCTTACATAGCTGATTGTTTTTTATGGTTGGGTAAGACTGTGTGTTGCGTCATTTAAGGGTGCATATAGAACCTACCCGATGTCCAAATAATCCCCCCTTTCTTTAAAATCTCGCATCCTTCTATGCCTAGTTGTGAATCAATCTGGTGAAGTATAAAGTGATTTTCTATGATTTGGTTAATTCTTGAGGCATGTGTGGATAATTTACCACAGAGAAATTTTACTTTTTCAGTACTTTTCATGCTTTATTTTAGAATAAATGTTTAAATTTTAGAAAAAAAATAAAATTAAAGAGATAAATGAATGGAAATATTATTGTAAATATTTCGATTCCATAATAGCTTAAAGCTAAATTTACTTAGTTGAAAGAAAAGTTGTTTGAAATTCATGAAATTTTATTGCAAATTTGTTGATTTCATGAAATTGTCTAATGATCAAATTGTGACTATCCTTTACTTATCCCTATGATTCCTTTGAGAACCATAAGTAATTGTTTACCCCTCGTGATTAACAACATTATCACAACGAACCCTGAAGCGAACCTAGTATGGTCAAGACCTGACTTAAATGAGCCTTGGGATTAAGTTGAGTTAACCTAAGATTTAGGTTGTCCCAGTGCAATCTTTCAAGTAAAGATAGGTTTCTGCGATCTGCCTATGAGGATTTATCTACACTGTTGGTGTGCGACTAACATCGTGATTAACAATACCCATGTATAAACAAAAGACCTCTCAAAATTGGAGAAAAGGACAAAACCACCGTGGAAGAAAACTCCTCTCCAAAAGAGAAAGGAAAATGAAGGACTGAAAAGCCTCCAAATCAAGGTGAAGGACTAAGAAACCCGAGTATGTGTAGGATCATGGAGGTCCAAACTAGGCCCCTAAGTGGCAATGAAATTTCAAAAAAATAGAGTTAGACAACTTGACATAAAAATTTGAATAGGTTATTAACATAATTTAAAAAATATGTAAGAACAAAATTTGTAGCAAATTGAATTTAGTTTCTAGGCTACTAGTTCAGTTTTGGAAATAAAGTCAATCTATTTTGCGAATATCTAAAATTTCAATGCAGTAGTAATAAATTTTTTAGGAAAAAGATAAGAAGCAGGTGTGTTTCTAACCACCTTAAGTACAAGAAAAAAACAATATTTTTTTTTTCCTGAAACTTTCAATATATGTAGAGGACATGCCCAGATGTACCGGATTTTTTTTGTAATTTTTTTGCATGTAAATAGTTAGTTATGATTTTTTTATTAGGGGTGAACCCACAAAAGTGGTTTACAATTGGATTGAGGAAGGAAAAGTTGAAAAAAATGACCCCATGCAAAAAAAATCATTTTTGGGGTTCGAATGAACTAGGGTTCGAGTGAACCCATTCAATGAACTCCCCACCATTCCCGCCAAAAAAACCAAAGGAAACCCTTTTTGAAAGGGGGTTCGAATGAACCCTGGTTCGAGAGAACTCCTGGGGGTTCACTCGAACCCCCCATTTCCCTCTTTCTCCCCCTCAGGTGGTAAAAAAGTCCATAATTTTGTGCTTCGAAGCTCAGGTTGAGGATGAAAATGGAGGAGACTTCACAAACCCAAATCGATGATGGTAGTCCTCAGAATGAGCTATCGAACAAATATAATTTTAATATGTTTTGGTTTTATTGTGTGTTTATTTTTTTAGTTTTATTAAACATAGGTTTTTCATCGAAAATCAAGCTCTTTGTTCTGCACATGTGGAAAAATAGAAAATTATCAAAAATAAATAAAATGAGTGCACCAAATATTGAAGCCCTTGATCCAACAAAAAAAATATTGAATTTCAATACATACAAAAAAAAAAGTTATGTTGTATACGGTTCGCCTATGTCTGAATTTTAATTGGTTTGACTTCAAAACCTGATTAAGGAAAAAATATTAAATAAAAAGCTATGAGACCAATTGGAAGCACTAGATATCGGAGTTACAAATCTAAATTCGAAAAAAATAGAATTTTATCCTTGATGGAAAAAAAGTTATGTTGTATACAGCGAGTGTCACTCCTTAAAAATGTTGTTTGTTGAAAAAACTGGTTTTCAAAGGAGATGGAAAAATAAGTGCAATCTGATTCCAAAAATTTTGAAAAAAAATATTTAGAATCTACAGACAAAATTTCACAAATCACTAGTTTGCATCATCTTCAAATTCCTCACGGGTTAGCCGCTATAGCTGCCCGAAAGTGAAGATTTAATTAGAAAAAAATATTTTAGTGTTCAGTTTGGCCAAAAATTGTAAACCACTATTGTGAGATCACCCTTAGAACATTTCAAAATTATTAAAACATATTTTTCTGACCACCATAACTTGGTAAAAAAATTATGAAATTCAGTTTTTTAATCTTATAGTATGTGAAGCATAGAATGCACAACACATCTCTTAGATTCAAAAAATGTGAAATAGTTTGAAAATTATAGAAGTTTTTCAATCAACCTATCAATCAGGACTTTAGTCATAATGTATGTAGAAAATCAATAATAATTATCTATTAAATTCAAAATAAGGCATATCTTATATTGGTGGAAAGCTGATTTTTTTTTCAATAAACCCTTTTCGTTTCATTGAATTCAAAAAAAAAAAGTCGCCAGTCACAAGGGAAAACTTTGAAAAACTAAGGAAATTTTGAATTTACACATATTTTCAATTGACTTTCTAGGTTTGGCAATCCCAAGACAAAAACCAAGGCAAACCCGAGGCAAATCCCAAGGCTACAGATTTTGTCAGACAAAACAGATATTCGTTTCAAACGGATATCCATTTTGAAAAATGGGTACCTGTTCTTAGGTCTTCAAAATGAATATTTGTTTGAAACAGATATCCATTTTGAAAAACAGAACGGATATTCGTTTTGAAGACCTAAAAAACCCTCTTTAGTAATTTTTGTGTTTCTTATCAAAATTTTGATTTTTTTTATAGGCGTTGGAAAGGTGATTGAGATCTCTACACAATGGACTAGGTAGTGTTTCTATATTGTACACAAATAATCATTTGAACTTCATATTTCATTTTTGAAACATCAAATTCTCACTACTTTTGCATGCAAAGTCTCTTTTCCATGATTTTTTTTGTAACACTTATCTCAAAATACTTGAAACATTAGAAAAAGTAATCAATAATGAAATATTTATATTTTTTGTAGTAAGGAGATGAACAAATCTTCATAAATCATCATATCTCTTTTTCCCTTTCTCTACCTCTCTATATTTCACTATGCCTCTTCTTAAGTTGTTGACCTATCCCTCCCTCCCTTCCTCTCTTTTTACCTCTCTAGACCTCTCCCTATCAATCTATTGAACTCTAGACTTAACTACCTACTTCTCCATCCCTCCCTCCTTCCTTCTCTCTTTGTCCCTCTTTAGACCTCTCTCTCTCTCTCTCTCTCTCTCTCTCTCTCTCCTTGAGCTCTAAACCTATCTCTCCATTTGTCTCTCTCTTTGATCCCTCCCACTCCTTCTCCTTCTCCCTCTCTCTCCCTCTCCATCTCCCTCTCACTTTCCATTTACCCCTCTCCCTTTCTCTCTCCCTCCTTTTGAAGTCTCTCTCTTTGGTCTCTCTCTCCCAATCTCTCTCTACCTCTCTCTCTCCCTCCCTCTCTCCCTCTCAAGTCTCTCTTCCTTTATCTCCCTCTCTCCCTCTCAAGTCTCTCTCTCTCAAGTCCCTTGCTCTCTCTCTCTCAACTCTCACTCTCTTTCTCTCTCCTCTTTCTTTCTCCCTCTCCATCCCTCTCTCTCTCTCTCTCTCTCTCTCTCTCCCTCTCAAGTATCTCTCCCTCCCTCTCTCCCTCCCTCTCTCCCTCTGAAGTCTCTCTCCCTCTTAGGTCTCTCTCTCTCTCAGGTCTCTCCCACTCTCTCTCTCCCACTCCCTACATATCTCTCCAGGTACCCTAGATAGAGAGATAGAGGTAGAGAAAAGGAGAGAGACAAAGAGGTATAGATAAAGAGGGAGATATAGAGAGAGGGTAGATAGAGGGAGGGGGAGTGAGAGATAGATAGAGAGGGTGTAGATAGAGAGATAGAGGTAGCGAAAATGATAGAAATAGGTAGATAGGTAGAGAGAGAAGAAGAGGGGTATAGATATATCAATATATAGTGGGAGAGGGAAAGAGGGAGAGATAATGATAGAGGGAGATATAGAGAGATTGAGAGGGATATGGAGAGAGATAGAGAGATAGGGATATAGAGGTATAAAAATATATGGATAGAAAGAGATAGTAAGAGAGAGAATGTATAAGAGAGAGGTAGAGATAATGGGATACAGATAGATATAAAGAGTGAGAGAGAAAGGAGGAGATAGAGACAAGTAATTTAGAGATAGGGAGAGAGATATGGAGAGAGGTACATAGACAAAGATATAGATATAGGGAGGCATAAATAGGGTGTGTGTATATATGAGTGTGAGAGAGATATGGATATAAATTGATGAAAAGGAAGGTTATATAAATAGATAGAGGGAGGGAGAGGGAGAGGGAGTGAGAGACATAAAGAGAGAGAAGTAGAGGGATAGAAATATGGAGTGATACAAATAGAGGGAGATAGGGAGAGATATATATATAAAGAGGGAGAGATAGAGATATATATTGTGTGTAGGGTTTTTAATCTACTTAAAATACAACAAAACAAAGTAAAAGACCAAAAACATGAAAAACACTCAAGATAGGGCGATGAGGAGCTCAAATCGGTGTAAAAAGCCTCATTTTGTGTAGATGTGCCCGTGATACATGATGGATTGTGTACTCACTCAAAATTTTGACAACATAACGATGCTCCAATGCAAAAATGGGTGAGAGAGAGGGAAAATGGCTAAGTGTTGGGATAAATAGATTGAAATATACCAACCCAATTTTTCACTTTTTCAATTATAATGAGCAAAGCAATTACACAATCGTTAGGGTTAGTATGTAAGCCAAACGATGCGGAATTCAACTCTAACCAAGAATGTACACCAGGATCCCGAGTTGGGCAAGGTGTGAGCATATGGTCAGAGGATCTCAACTAAAATAACTTGCAACTGAAAATAGCTCAACACCAAGTATGTGCTACCCAATTCCAGAATGGAAATGAGGCGACCATATGGCGGAGATGAAACATACGAAAGCAAATACAAAATGTAAAGTAGGCGGCAAGCCAACCTCTTCCACTTATCCAGTGGGAAATACAGTAAATGAAAGAGCAGAATTAGAATGCTAACAGTACTACTGTTCAACTTACAACGTTTAGATATTTCCTGCCAATGATAAATAGAATAATGAAACCTATTGCTGCTGTGATATATTATAATGTCTCCTTGATGCACACAAGGAGCCCTCACTCAAACCCAACCCAAAGATAGATATTCAACAAGCTGTTATGACTGTTCCAGGACTGAAAATACATAACCAGCAACACTGGATCCTAATGAAAAGCTCATAACTCACTCTACACATAGCCTAAAGACTTCAAATCAAATGAAAATTGACTCTCAGATGATGGCGCCCCATATTGAATCTAGAAAATAGACCCAAAGACTCAAGATATTTTATGCACGCATTCCAAGGCAACCCCAGATGGTACGACCTTCAAGGAAGGGCGATTTTCTTAAATAAAATCACAGACTTCTTTATAAATTCTGGAAATAATCATGAAGGGTCGCCCCACATAGACAAACAGAAATACTCAATACCCAAAATGATTCTTTTTGTATTTTTTGACTTATGAGTAAAAACGAGATGCAGCTACACTGAAACAGCAACTCCAGAAATTGATATAAAATGCAGTAAATCAGAACTACAAGCAACCAAAGCAACAAATCAATCCTCACTACAAAAATCCTCTCACAACTAACAAAATTCTCCACTAGATGCTATCTCTCAATCATGAAGTCAAGCCAAGGCTAGGAGGCATTCATTCCTCGAAGCAGCCCAACAATCGTTTCGGTAGAATAACATTACTCAAGCTATCGGATACCAAATGAAGAGCCTAGACCTCCTTTTATAAATTTGTGATGACTTCTTTGGAAGCTTCTAGAAACCCTAACCCCTTTTCCCTCCAAGAATGGCGTCCCTTTTTACAAAGCTTCATTTGCCTTTTTTAAAATAAAATCCATCTCTCTAGATATGCGTCCCACTTAGAGCTTCACTTTTGACTTTGGAAAGTATAAAATATTTCCCCAATGAGGCGCCACCCATAAAAGACCACTTTTTAACATAACTTAAGTTATGAGACTAGGCCAAGGTATTATAACATTTAAATATGACATTGTTTAAATGAACTGAACTTATCTCACCACAAAAGCATCCTGAGGCCAAAATTGAACAAACCAACCAAGCTGATTGAAGAGGAAAGCCAGCTGTGTCGAGAACGAAAGGACCACTGCCAAAAATAGAATTTACTAAAAATAGTAAATTCCTGAAGGTGCTCGAAAAGCCAAGAAAAACACATCACTGCGAAGCATTTTGAAAACCCAGAAGGAATCCGCCATTCAATCATCAATTCACGAGCAAGAGCAACCTCCAAAACGTGAAACCCTAATTTCACCTTCCGAGCAGCCTACGGGTCTCCAGAATAGGCCAACGGTCAATTGAAGAGATCATGCTCGAGAAGGGGACATTACATAGATTGAAGGGTTTTTTCGATGAATGGCCAGGATTGATTGATAAAGATCAATGGATGAGATTAAGAGTTGACCAAAGGAATTAAAAATTCCTTTTTAATGTGCATGGAAAAATAAAAGGAGTTTATTATTCCTTTGGAGAGAGAAAAGGAATTCAATATTCCTTGGGAGATGGGAGAGGAATTAAAAATTCCTCAAAAGGACCTTGGGAAGACAAAAAAGAATTAAAAATTCCTTGGGGGATGGGGAGAGTTGACCAAGGGGTTGATTAGAGTAGCTAATCAATTATTAGGTTGTGTAAGTGAGGGATTAGGCAAATGATTAAGATTAGGAAAAAGTGATGGAGGATGTGACATGAGGGGAATTAAATAAATGTATTATTTTTTTAATATTTGGAGGAAAGGGGATAAGTGATAGGGGTAAATAATTAAAGGTAATTATTTACTTTAGGCTAGGATTTAAAGAGGATAGAAGAAATAAATTATGATGAAGGGATAAGGGCTAGTGAATATTAATTAAATAATAGGGTATTATTTAATTAATATAGAGGATATGAAATTGGTTGAATTAGGGGTAAATTGACTAAATTAAAGTGGTCAATTTTCAGCGTCTACATATATAACTAGTGAAATACAGAGGGGAAGAGAAAGGGGAAGAGCTAGGTAGAGAGGGAGAGAGAGAGAGAGGAGAGATATAGATAAAGGAAGAGTAAGGGAAAAGTTGAGAGATAGGTAGAGAGGGTAAATGAAGGAGAGGGGGGAGAGGGAGAGAGATATATATGTTCCCCTAGTTCAACTTGGATAAAGGTGTGCATAGGATCAAAGACAACAAGGAGGCCTTCTATGATGATTTATGCAAATTTTTACTCTCCTTAGTAAAAAATATGAATTTTTCATTATTTATTACTTCTTTAATGTTTCAAGTCATTTAGGATGATTATTGCAAAAAAACATGAAAAAAAAAGACTTTGTATGCAAGAATTATGAGCATTTCAAATTTTAAAACTTAAGGAGGAAATTAAAATGATTATAATTATTTTTTGTGCTCAATATATTAGAATAATCTTATCCATTGCGTAGACCTTTGAATCACCTTTCCAACACCTATAAAAAATCAAAATTTTGATCAATAACGTAAAATTTATGCCCTTTTTACCGAAGTGTGCTTTTTGGGTTTTTCAAAATGAATATCCATTTTGTTTGCATAAATTGATGAAAATTAATTTCAGGAAATAGATATCTGTTTATAACTGTTATCTATTTCAAAATGGATATTTGTTATAAACAGATATCAATTTTGGTTTGGTATTCCAAACCAAATTCAAATTTTACCCAACCCATACAAAAAGTCAACATTTTTTTTCACGATTTTGGCAAAGTAAAAACGTGTTTTTTTTTTTCTTATTGCCACTTTTTGGACCCCCATGATCTTGCACACATGCCCGCATATTTTTCACTATATTCTTAGATATACTTGTTATAGTTATAGTTATTTGCTTTCGTAGGTAGACTAATTGCTTGCAATGGGCTCTTAGTCTTGTAAATGTCGCATGACCTTTCTCTATTCACTTGCATATAGAGTAAGCTATTTGGTTTTGTAAGCATACCATTACTTGCAATGGCTTATTATTCACACAAAATTTGGTTGCCAATGATAGTTAAATTATTGATGAAATAATCCACATCATTACATACAATGACAAGTAAAGGGTATGAAGATGGCATCTCTAAAGAGTTTACATTGGCTTTAATGGCATCTCATCCTCTATGTAAATAAAAGCTCTACTTGTAGAATGGGTTTATCTATAAATTTGTATTTGTTATGGACCTCGACATCTCTATCATTTATATAAGGGAGAGGATAGGGGAGAGGACCCAATACACACCCTAACTATGCACTTCCCAAAATTCTACTTGGCAATTTTAAATCTTAATTTTTTCAGCAACTTACTTAGTAAGTCCCTTGCTTATAATTAGGGTTTTATGGCCACATCATCAAATATGATGCCACATTAGCATTCATTTTGTTGAGGTGTCCAAAAAAAAAAACAATAGTTGTTCACTGTCATATTGTCAATGTGGCATCACACGATTTGTTGCTTTTTTTATTTAAAGAGAACATTTTATTCAATTATGGTTCAAATATTGAGCATTAAATCAACAAATGTTATAACAACTATTGGAACATTCTCAACTACTAGGTCTTTTCCGGTATAGTTTTATTTTCAAGCTTTCAATGACTTTTGTAAGGTCCATGTCTCATTTCTACTAATATATCCTAACTTTGGATTACAGTCACACAATTCCCTCCTTCAATCTTATATTATTTAGTACTAAAATGAGTATATATGATATTAATTTTTATCGTGACAAAAATAAGTGGAATAGTTTTTAATTTTTATTTTTACTATTTGAAGATGAGTAACTTTGAAATTTGATTGTTGAACATAGTTTTTTTAAGAATCTTTTTTGAAAAATATAATTTAATTTTAGGAAGATATTATTACAAAAGGAAAAAAATGAATAAATTTTAATTCTTTTGTGTAATTATATTTGTGATCTATAAAAAATTGTTTGATAAGTAGAGTCAATCAAAAAATTATATCAATATCAATTTAAAATCTATAATACAACATAGGTTGCCACTAAAAATTATTTGGAAAATTAATTCTATGTTATATGGTATTCATCATACCTACATATCATCCTACACTAAGGTCTATGTTAATACATCGACTAGAAAAAAACTTCACCCATCACTTTTTGGGTAAGAAGTAATGAATCTGTATAATTGTAAACCAATCGCACGGTCCACATTGTCAACTTGAATCTAATGGGTGGCACTTGGAGCCGAAACTCAAAGTGATCAAATTTTGTGGGAAAAAATTGTTTGGTAGAATTCCCTAAAGATGTGTTGTCATGGCTTTCTATGATCGTAAAATATGCACAAATTAGATTTGTTGAAAAGTCCTTGAAAACTTTCATGAACATGTAATTCAGATGAATAAAGTCAATTTTAAAAATATTTTCCTACCTTCTCCTTAATTGTGCCAAAATTGGAGCTCTAAGAGGATTTTGTTAGATGTTGTATAGATGCAATTTTAACTATTAATCTCTCTTATCTCAATATGTATTTCCTTTTATCTATCTCCCCCTTTATCTCTTCCTCTCTCTTTGCATCTCTGTATATATATTTATCTTCATCTCTCTCTCTCTTAATATGTGTGTCTCTCTCTATCTACCTCTTCCCTATTTGTACATCCCTCTCTTTCTCAGGCCCTCTTTGTTTGTTCTTTATGTCTCACTCTATTTTTCCTCTATCTCCTTCACCCCCCCCCCCTCTCTCTCTCTCTCTCTTCCCCCTCTCTCTCTCCCTCTTTATATCCCTATCTCTCCTTCTCTCTCTCTCTTCCCCCTCTATCTCTCCCTCTTTCTATCCCTATCTCTCCTTCTCTCTCTCTAATGGAAACATAACATGAGCCTATTGGTAAATGGAATTTGATTATCTTACTCATTCAAAGATTTTGTTTCAGTTGTGTTTGGATCCTATAAGAGGATGCATACTTGATTTGAAGTTTTCACTTCTCCATTGAAACCTTTTTTGTACAAACAAAATCATTTTCTAAATATACCAATTGACCTCATGTACTGCATAAATGTTAGCAAAAAATAAACCAATTTTTTTCCAAATTGACCTTCCATACATCTTTAGTGTACCTATTGCACACCAATGTGTGATTGCTAGTTTTAGTTTTATATGTCTTTTCAGTATCATGATATATATAATATTTTCCAATTTTATTCAAGACATTAATACAATTGAAATTCAACCATAAAATTTTAATGTATTCTAAATCCAATGGAAATACTTTGCCATCTATCATATCTATAAACTAGTTTCAAATATTTTTCATTGTAAGTAGAAATACCTTTCAAATTAATTTATTTTTCCACCTATCCTATCTATAACACTATTCCTTGTCACACAAAACATTAATAGGGTTTTAGTCTTGTTCCTTTTTGGCCCTTGTGGCTCGTTGTGAAGGGTACATCGCCCTGTAAATGCTGCTTAACTTTTCAAAAACATTAATAGGGTTTTGACAACTTAACCAAAAAAATTAATGCATTACATTTTTTTCAAAAATTGAAGGACAATTCATTTTCATTGTAAGTAGAAATACTTTCAAATTAAATTATTTTTCCACCTATACTATCTATAACACTATTCCTTGTCACTCAAAACATTAATAGGATTGACAACATAACCAAAATATTTAATGCATTACAACTCTTTTCAAAAATTGAAGGACAATTTATTTTCATTGCAAGTAGAAATACCTTTCAAATTAATTTATTTTTCCACCTATCCTATTTATAAGACTATTCCTTGTCACTCAAAACACTAATAGGATCAATAACCAAAAAAATTAATGCATTACAATTTTTTTCAAAAAATGAATTATAATTTATTTTCATTGTAAGTAGAAATACCTTTCAAATTAATAATTTTGCAATCTATCATATCCATAGCATTATTCCTTGTCACTCAAAACATTAATAAGGTTGACAACTTAACCAAAAAAACAGTGCATTACATTTAAAATAAAAAAAATAAAAAATAAATTATTTTTGCAATGGTTGCTTCTAAAGTCAACCAATAAAAAATACGCATAATGTTAAAATATACAATAGTGTTGGAGCAATCAATATAGTTGATATTTGATTCAATGAATTAAATGTCCTATGACATGTAATTTCTAAAATAAAATAAAAATTGTTTCCAATAATAACCAATAAAAAACACATAAATGATATTTATACAATTATTAAAAATAGAAAATAAATACAAACTATATCATTCTTGTTGATTTAATGAATTAAATGTCCTAAGACATGTAATTGCTAAAAAAATAAAAAAAATTGTTTCCAATAACAACCAATAAAAAACACATAAATGATATTTATACAATTATTAAAAATAGAAAATAGATTTTATCTATATCATTCTTTCTCAAAAAAATTATTATTACGTCGAAGGCGTTACCTATTTGAAGTAGACGAAGCTGAGATAGGCGATGAACGGTTGGTATGGTCACCGTGCCAACGATTGAAACACTTTCATCTGTTGATTGTCAAGTTGGAAAAAATGAATAGTTTATGGTTTTCCCTTACATCTCGTCCTGGTTTTTAATGGAAAACAGGGGAATTATAGACCCAAAGATAAATGCATGAGTGAGCTGAAATCCTCCAAAGGCAATGGTACCCAAACAATCCATTAAAACCTGCTTCCATTCTGAGGCATTTAATATCACCAGCCGACTGAAGGATAGGGCCAAAAAAACTTGTTTTTTCTCTGTTTCGGATGCACTGATACAGACTAGTGTGGGCTTGCTTTGCTCACCAAGCTGGGGATTTTTAATCTTTCATACAAAAAAATTGACACATTTTTCTTCCTAAAACACTCGAATTCACTTGTATACGTTGTCTGTTGTCCCTCGTAGTGCTCTCCTGCCTCCTCACCTTACTTGCCGGTTGATGGATCTGAACCAGAGTGCTCTACTGCCATGTGTTTTGTATTGATTGCGATTCATAATGTTATCATTTTCTCTTTAGTAGATGATATTCGTTTTACCTTAGAAGAATGACTTTCTAAAGAGATTCTATATTTTGGCTCTCAAAAATTTGTGTGAAAATATTTTGTCTCGTGTGCTACAAGAAATGACAAAGAGAATACCATTAGATGTTGCGAAATACCCTGTCGGACTCGCTGAACTTGTCAAAGATTTTGAAAGGTCTTGTTCACTGACAGCGAAGGACAAAGTCACGATAGTAGGGATCTTTGGAGTGGAAAATAATTCTTCAATAGGAATTAAAATAGATATCGGCATTACATTGATCTCAAAATTTTTATAGTTATACCAATATTAAAATATGTATCTCTTGGAATCAAATATGTGATAAGTGAGATTTTGGAGGCTTTTATTTGATATTTTAGACTTTTACCGTTAAACAACAGTTGGTTTACCATTAAATGGCAGAATGGCAACTGACACTTGTTTTCTAATGACTCAATAATGGTTTGCAAGCATGAGACTTGTTTTAGTCCCAAATCTTACACTATATATAGCCTATCAGCTAATAAAGAGAGAGAAAATCAAAAGATAGAGAATGAGAGAAAGAGACAAATTTAGATAGATAGATGTTGATAGAGGATAGAGGGGGGAGGGGGCGACGGGAAATATAAGAGATACAAAGGAAAATAGAGAGAAAAAAGAAAGTAACTTTTGATTGGCGGTTTCATGTCAACAATCCAAGGATGCCATGTGTCCTTAGGGATTTATGCTCAAGGTAGCATGTCATTTAATTAAATATGTGACAATTCACCTTTAAGACCTCTTCAATGTACCCTATAGAGAGAAAGAAAGAGAATGAGAAAAGGAAGAGAAAATGGAGAGGGAGATAGAGATTAGATATAAATAGGTGGAAAGAGAAAGAGAGCAAGAGAGAGGAACAAAGATAGAAATAAAGGGATAAAAAGATGGATAGGGAGAAAAAAAGAGAAGAGAGAGAAGCAAAGATAGAGATAGAAATAGAGAGAGAAAGATAGATAAATAGAAATAAAAAGATAAAGAGGGAGATAAAGAGATACAAAGAGATAGGTAGAGATATAGAGGAATATAGAGGGCTAGAGAAAGAGGTAGAGATAGTGAGGGAGATAGAGAAAAATAAATAAAGTAAAAAAGAAAGAGAGAAATAGATAGAGGTAAAGTCACATAAAGAGATAGAGAGATAAAGATAAATAGAGGGAAGAAAAGATATATAGAGAGAGAGGGAGACAATGAGAAACATGCAAATAGAAAGGGATACAAAGAGAAAGAGAGAGGTAGAGAGATAAAGATGAATAGATAGAGATATAATTATGTGATTGATATATCTCTCCATATTTCTCTCTATCTCTCCCACTATCTATGTCACCACCTCTCCTCCTCTCTCTCTGTTGAGATATCTCTCCCTCTCCCCCCTTTCTCTCTCTCATTCACTCCATCTCTTTCTACATCTCTTCTACTCTATATTTCTACCTCTACTTCTCTCTTTATCTCCCTCCCACTGCTCGCTCTATCTCTTTCTATCCATATCTTTCTCTACCTCTATCACTATCTCTCTATCTCTTTCACTATCCTCATCTATCTCTCTATATCACCCCCTTTCTATCTCTCCCTCTCCCTCTCTCTCTCATCTTCTTATTTCGCTCCCTCTCTATGTATCACTCTCCCTCTCTCCCCCTTCTTCTTTCTCTCCCTCTCTCCCCCTCTTCTCTCTCTTCCTCTTCAACCTATGTCTCTCCCTCTCCCCCCTCTTCTCTATCTCTCCTCATCTACATATCTCCCTCCCTTTCTCTCCTTCCCTCTCTCTCTACCTCCCCCCTCTCTTTATCTCTCTCCATCTCTCACTCCCTCACTCCATCCCTATAACCCTATCTATCTATCTATCTCTACCTCTCTCTCTTTCTCTTCCCATATATCTCTATCTCTCTCTTTCTCTTTCTCTTACTCCCCCTACTTCTTTCTCCCTTTCTCTATCTCCCCTTATTTATCTCTCCCTCTCTCCATCTCTATTTACCTATCTCTAATTCTCTCTATTTGTTTATTTATTTGTCTCTCTCCCTCTCCTCCTCTCTCTATATCTTCTTATATCTCTATCTCTCTATCAATCTATCTCACCATCTATATCTCTCTATCTCTCCCTCTCCCTCTCCCTCTCCCTCTTCCTCTATATCTCTCTATCTCATCCTCTCTATCTCCCTATCTCTCTCTGTATTTATCTCCCCCTCTACCTATATCTCTATCTATTTTTCTCCCACTTCCTCTCTCATTATATCTTCAACTCTACCTATATTTTCCTCTCTCCCCCTTTATCTATAGACATGTCTCCCTCTCTCTATCCATCCATCTATCTCCCTCTCTATCCCTCTCTATATATTTATCTCTTCCATCTCTATCTATCCCTCTCTCCTCTCTCTTTATCTCTCCCTCTCCTTCACCTTCTCCATCTCCATCTCTATCTCTATCTTCCTCTCTATCTCTATCTCCTTACCCCTCTCTCTCACTCTTCCCCCCTCAATATCTCCCTCCTTTTATCCCTATCTCTCCCTCTCTCCTTATTGCAAACATAACATGAGCCTGTTGGTAATTGAGCTTGATTATCTTCATGATTCAGAGGTTTTATTTCAATCATGTTTAGATTCATGTAAGTGGATGCATAGTTAATTTGAAGCTATCACTTCTTCATTTAGACCTTTGTTGTACAAACAACATCATTTACTAAATGGCCTACCAATTGACCTCGTGTACTACATAAATGTTTACAAAAAATACATCATAATTTATCCTAATTGACCTTCCACACTTCTTCGGCGTACCCATTGCACACTAAGGTGTGATTGCTAGTTAATTTTTATGTTAAACTAATAAAAGAACATGAATATTGGTGCCTTGGCATGAACTAATAAAATTTATAAAAAAGATTAAAAATTTATTACTTCCTTCAACTTAAATAAATAAATTATATAAAAATCATTCAGATTATATTATTCAAACTTTAAAGCAAGATTAATACAACCATTAATTAATTAGTTGACTGAATTTCAGAATTGTACCAACTACTATCAAATATGTGCCTTCCTGTCCACTCGATGTTTATTGCCAATGAACTTGACAATAATTTGACATGACTGAGCAAAGAAATAGTTAATAACAATGGGTCCGGGTCCGCTTCTCGCGACTTAAGAAATTTATAATTTATGCTCTTTGTAAGACTCGAAAGTCACCTTAGTTTAGAAAAGGTATTTTTTAATAATATATATAATTTAATAAGTGATCTTTGTCGTAGTAAAATAATTTAGAGGTCTATGTATATTGTTTTGTTTGAGGGGCTTTTGATCAACTTTAGATGAGGTTATGAAAATTTCAAATATAAATATTTCTTTTCACAAATTATAAGCAAATTATTAATTCAATTAATTTTTAGTTCGTGGGTATTGGAACTATTTGACATTCTATTTAATCAATTAAAAAATAACAAAACAAGACTTATACAACTAGTATATATGTTTGATAAAATGCTCGATGATATATTGATTCTTCGTATATATTTCAATGCAAAGTATTATGGTTTTATAAAGCCTTATTTTCTCGTGAATAACTTCCTAAGGGAATGCAACTTCCCAACTAACTTTTAACTTATTATTTGCTAATAATTAAAATACTAACATTTATTTATTAATCTAATTTATACAAAACTATCTAATTAATGTAATATTCAAACATTCTCCCCTTATTACATTAGTCTGAACAAAGGATGGAATGTTGTGAGAGTTGATCACATCAACCTTTTTGGACTCTTTGATGAAGCGCCTTCACCAATCGTCCTCACTCACCCAGGAAACACCAAATTGACTCCATCAACAAATCTCCTAACTGTAAAACCTATAGAACATCTATACAACATGAGAGAACATAAAGTATCCTTGCACAATGAGAGAAGAATTTTCCTCTACAATTCAAAATCCCTCCTCTAAGTCTATCAAAATCTTTCCTCAATGTTGCACATGAGAGAAAAACTCTCCTCCAAGAGTCTACATCTCCTTTGAGTGTGTCAATATTGCTCCTCCAATGTTGTGGAAACAATCCCTCTTTTACTCTACAAAAGAACCTCAACCACTGTAAATACATTAATTGTAACCACAAAAAATCTCAAGAAAAGTCAAGCCCCCTTTGCTCCATGAAGAGACACTAATATGCAGTGATGCTTTTCATGCAATGAATCATCTTTGAGCAAGAAGCTAGCTCAAGATGATAAAATACCTCTTGCCTCTATTGCCTCCATCATCCAACTTGATCTTCTTTTAATTTATAAAGCACATATTCCTCATCACTATCATGGAGGGGTGAGTCTTCATTATGCACTAAAAAACCATGTAACATTCTATTTCACCTTCGGTCGCAACTAGAGCTTTATTTTTCTTCAACTTGAGATCTTTGGCTCGTTGAATACAATTTATTTGGACATGTCCACTTTTCTAACAATAATAGTATTTAAATTATTTCCCTGTTGAAATGTTAGACTTGTTATTAACAAGCAAAATAGTTTCCTCAACAATTAAATCATTTTTACTAACTCTACTTTCTTCATCAATCAAACAAGAAATCACAATTTCCAAACATGGATTAATATTTTCTAATGTAAAAATAATATGATCAAAACTTGAAGACATACTACTTAGTAAGATTTTTTTAGCATCATCATTATCAACTTTAGAGTTTACACATACAAGTTGATTAAGAAGGGAACAAAATGTACTAATATGTTGAAAAATATTGTCTCCCTCTTTCATCTTCAAATCAAAAAAATCTTTCTTAATGGATATTTTGGTATTTGAAGCTTGTGAACCAAATAAATAATTAAGCCCCTCCCATATTTTCTTTGATGTTTTTGTTAAATCAATATGATGCAAATGTGCATCAAATAATCCAAGATCAATCAATGTTGTGGCCCTATGATCTTTTGCCATCCATTTTATTGCTTCATCTATATCTTTTGACTTTTTATTACTTCCAATCACAATGTCTCATAAATATTTTTCAATTAGAAGTAATTGCATCTTTATCTATCATGTATGAAAATCGTACCCTTCAAATTTAGCAATATTAATTAATTTTTCCATTTTAAGAACCTTATTACTCCAAAAGATCTAAACAACTTCAAAGGTTTGCACTCATGATTTTCATCTAAAAATATATTTATAACTCCTTATACCTCCCTGATGGATGCATAATACATCACATACACCAATATTTTTTTTGTGTAAAATAAATTCACACATACCTTTAGAAGCATTCCTCCCAAATTTTCAAATCTAAGCGTAAAAACTCGCATAACCTCCTTAAATATAGATCAATGGAACACCTTGTATTATGTCCAATGTTCATTTACAAATGTCGTGGTGCACTAAGAACCTCTTCAATAGAACTTGATGCCCTCCATGATAACAAATTTCTACACTTAACAAACTTTCGTGCATATAATATTAATAGAAAAAAATGTGATTTCTTTGATTTATTTCTTATTCTTCATACCCTGCACAACAAAGTCAAAGAATCCTTCCACATTCTTGCGTAAAGTGTAGATCTAATCATTTTGAATGCCTCCTTCATTGCAGGCATGGCTTTTGCAGTCCTATAAATATTACACTAGAGTCCATGTCTTCATGTCTTCACTATATATTTAAACACCATGCCTCCTCTCTTTGTGCATAGCAAATTTATATTAAATGCCAAGAAAATTCCTTTCTCATCACCCGATCTGATACCATAATGCTAGATAAAATGCTTGATTTTATATGGATTCTTCAAATATATTTCAATACAAAGTATCATGGCTTTATAAAGCCTTATTTTTTCATGAATAAATTCCTACAACAAAGCAAATATTCCCAACTAACTATTAACTTATTATTTACGTACTAAAATTTATTTATTTAATCTAATCTATATAAAATTATATAATTAATGTAATATTACAATAATATATGTCTTAAATTTGGGTGACTAAACCATGCATCAACTCTAATTGTGTGCACTAATGGGATACCTTCAATAGATAGTATCATCATTCACGTGCAACATGCAATATATGTTGAATATGACTTTGGTGGGTCTCATCCAACCAAGTCAATTACAAAGAAGAAACTTAAACATGACATGTGTCAAATAACTAGCCAAAAATCTAATTCATAAACTTGATAAGGCACCAATTGCATGTGTCTACGATGTGATAATTCATGATGGTCATCCACACATCCCTTTACTATGCTCTTATGTTAGGGGGGCACCCCTTTCCCATGTGCATTGATCCATGAGCCTATTGTCTTAAGGAACATGGCTTTCTAGATGAATGAAAAAGTTATAATTGAAGTCCGCAAGTGAGAAATAATTATCTAAATGATTGGTGGGACCTAAATGGTATAGATTAGAAAATATTCATTGGTTGAGGTGTCATTGTGAGCCGTTGAGGAGACCACTCTTGAATATAAGAACACAAAATAATTAATTATCGATTAAAAGCTATATTATCACCATGCACACTATCATTTATCTAAGTGGTTAGAAATAAATTTATCACTAGAAGATTACACAATATTCAACATTAATTGTTCAAATAACTTCATGGTGATATATGTAATTCTTTGCTTTCAAATAATATAATCATTAAGTTCCATGCAATCCACTATCTAAATTGAGCCCTAATCCCTAGTAAATTTTGTTGATGTAGAGTTGAAGTCAAAGGTGTATATAATTTGCTATAATTTTCCCAAAGTTGTGTTGATATTATAGCTCACTAAAATATTGGTGTGGAATATTTTGAAACATTAAATAATTAATGAGTATATAAGACCTATGATTACTTTTTTCTAAATGTAGGAATTACATTTCTTCCTTAGAATGTTTTGGTATCATCTTTTTATATTAGTTTCCTCAAATTTTCTATTAATTTATAGTCTTTAGAACCTATTGAAATTCAAAAGCTTGCTCAACTAATTGTTATTCAATCACTGACAAGTGTTGAATTTGCATCATTTTGTAAGTCAAGGTAAATGAAATGCCCGATGTATGATAATCATAGGTAAAACCCTCACAATGACAACAATTGAATCCTTTCTAAGAGGATAAATTATCTAAGAAAAGATTACAACCAACCTTGAAATATAGCAAGAAACTTCTCTCATTTTACAAACATGCTAATTGAAAATTGGGAAATAAAATATTATCCAGTTCAATAAAAATCCAAAGCTTATAGATATGTTAAAGGAAAGTGGATACATTGGATACAATTCTTTGTTAGAGTAATTGGGTATTTACTTTATTAATTAAACAATATTTGTTTAATTACGTAAAGTTCCCTTTTACCTCTTTTCACTTAAGCTAACATTAGGTGCATAATAATTAATTACTTTATTAATTATTATTGTGCAAGCCTAGGGTTTTCCTTTTTAGGGTTTTCATCTATATGTAGTTGAAAACTATCTTTTGTATCATTATTCATTTTACATTTTCAGGTGAATACATTGCTCCACATTCTTGAGCACTTCTTTTGTTGCTTCTCTTTGTTTCTCCTTGTAACAGGTTATTTGCTTGCAAAGATCTTTTGGGCTTCTGTGGTGTTGTATCTTCTCAACTCCAACATGGTATCAGAGCTTCAGATTTGCAGCTGCTTGTTCTTGTTTTGAGATTTTGCATTGGAAGCAAATCTAGGGTTCTAAAGTTTTTTTGGGTGGATTCAGCATACTCCATTTTTTGGGTTCACTTTGGGCTCAAATGGACAGTTCCATTGGATTTGTAGCACCCAAAAACCCCTAAATCGACTGTCAAATCGTCGATTTTGGTTACAGTCAATTTGGAAGGCAAAATTTTTTTTGCCCTAGGGCCGTACGGAGCAAAAATCGCAAAAAAAATTAAAAAAATCGTCAAAAATCTAAGGTTTTTTTATTTTATTTTACGCGGCCAGTGTATTTGTTTTTCGCCGCCCGGCGGCCTCAGCCCGTGCTCCGCCCGCTCCGCCTGGCTCCTCCATCCACCGGCCGCTCCGGCCGCCACGAGCTCCGCCGAGCTCCCTGCTCACCCAGCCGACACCACCGAGCTCCCGACTCGCCCAGCCGACACCGCCGAGCTCCCGACTGCCCCACCGACACCGATGTGAGCTCGCCGACCCGAGTCGGTTGTGCCAGCCCCTGCGGGCTCTAAACCCTGCCGCCGGTCTTATGGGTGACCGAGGGTTTCGGCCCAGCCCCCAGCCGCCAGCCCCCTGGTCATCCACGTGACCAGGGGCCGAAGACTTTAGCCCTTGAGGGCTCCAAACTATATTTTTTTTGCACATTGGAGCAGCTTGCGCTAAATCGGGCGTAGAATGGGCATTTTTTCTCGGTTTTTTGCAAACGAGATATCGTCGGAAAGCTGGTTCCGGCGTTCCAGTGGTACTGGTAATTTTTCCTGATTTTGCAGTTTTGCTGTGTTTTTTGCCAGTCAAAGTTAGAACTTGGTTTTTTCACTCCAAGGGGCGTATCTTTTGCGTCTGAACTCGTTTTGCGCAAACGAATAGGCATTGGAAAGGTGTTATAGTGCTATTTCCAGATTTATAGTCTATTTTACCAGTTCGTTTACCAGGTATTTTTTATTCAGCTTTGTGTGTTTTTACACTTTGCTCAATTACTTGGTCCTTCTGGCTCCTACATGAGTTTTGTTTGCGTGGGATGGGTTATATTCACTTGATCTAAATGTTGTAAGGTCAGATTTCTTAGTTTTTTTTCATTTGAAGAGTTATCATGGGTTTCTCTACTCACCCTTCAGTTGTTCTTCTGGAACGGGGTAATTATGAGTCATGGGCAAAGGGTATACTTACACATTGTAGGTGGCTTAATATTTTGCCTTATTTGTATGATCTCATACCTGAACCAACAACTTTAGAGGGTAGATTAGCATGGGATATTATTAGAAATCACATTGCAGGAGTTATATTGTCTAGTGTTGATCATGACACTGTGTTGGTTATATCGGACATTGATTGTCCTCACCCACTTTGGACACGTCTTTGGAAGATCTATGGAGACCCTATTCTATCTCCATTCCTAGAGGATCCTGCTTCAGATTGTCTCATACCCATTTCTTGGAGAGAGAATACACCATTTGATCATGATACTTTAGAGGAGCTTGAGTATTTAGACACCCTTACTTATTCCGATGGATCAGAGGTTTGTCTCACAGTTCCTACTCTTCAGACTGAGACTTCATCAGCATCTCTTGTTGTTCTTGATTCAGTACAACAGGGAATCATACATCTTCCAGACATAGCTACTTTGGACTCTTATGTTGCAGACATATCTTTCTTGTTTGTTGAGTCCTATATTACAGATTTGGAGGATTATTTTGAGGACATTCATCTCCTCTACCTTGACAGTCAGGTTATCACTGTTCGCCCACCATTACTCCTATCCTTCTTTCATTAGTGCACTGCATTTCTTCCTTGCATTCTATTTTGGGGAGGAGTTTTGTTCCCACTGGGTTTTCTCCTTTACCCCATTTCATTTAGTTTGCATTGATTTTTGTACATGGGTACCTGATCTGGCCTTGTTGTCGGGACCCATTGCTTTTGCTTTCAGTAGCTTCTTCTAAGTTTTAGCTTCTCCCTATGTCTATCTTAAGGGGGGGTGTTAGAGTAATTGGGTATTTACTTTATTAATTAAATAATATTTGTTTAATTACGTAAAGTTCCCTTTTACCTCTTTTCACTTAAGCTAACATTAGGTGCATAATAATTAATTACTTTATTAATTATTATTGTGCAAGCCTAGGGTTTTCCTTTTTAGGGTTTTCATCTATATGTAGTTGAAAACTATCTTTTGTATAATGATTCATTTTACATTTTCAGGTGAATACATTGCTCCACATTCTTGAGCACTTCTTTTGTTGCTTCTCTTTGTTTCTCCTTGTAACAGGTTATTTGCTTGCAAAGATCTTTTGGGCTTCTGTGGTGTTGTATCTTCTCAACTCCAACATTCTTCCCCCAGTGAGTTATAAATAGCTAACAATAAAGACTTCAGACAAGATATTTTCTACTTTATTTAAAATTATTTAGAAGGTAATTATTTTTAAAAGGTAATTTTTTATAATATATAATTTAATAAGTGATTTTTTTATACAGTCTAGGGTGAACCCATAATAGTGGTGTACAATTTTGATGAGGAAGGAAATTTGTAAAAATGCTCACACATTCAAAATTTCATGTTTTTAAGGGTTCGTTCAAACTAGGGGGTTCGCACGAACCCAAAGAGGGGTTCGGTCGAACCCCTAGTTCGAGCGAACCCCCTTTTGCATGGTGGGTTCACTCGAACCCTATGATGTCACGTTTCTTCATAGAAACAAATGGAAAATTCAAAAAAAAGGGGGGGTCAAGCAAACCCCCCTTCACCCTTTCGAGCGAAGCGAACCCCCCTTTTTTGCCCTTCTCCCCCTCTTCCACCAAATTTTAGCAGATTGTTTCCCTTTGAAGCTCAAGTTGAGGATGAAAATGGAGGATACTTCACAAACCCAACTGGAAGATGGTAGTCCTCATAATGAGCTATCCAACAAATTAAATTTTAATATGTTTTTGGTTTTATTATGTATGTGTTTTTTTAGTTTTATTAAACATAGGTTTTTCACCGAGAATCAAGCTCTTTGTTTTGCACATGTGGAAAAATAACATATTATCAAAATAAAAAATTTAAAAATACATTGAGGCTGGGTATTGATGTCCTTGATCCATTAAAAATAAATAAAAAATTGAATTTCGATTCATACAAAAAAAGTTATGTTGTATACAGTCCTCCTATGCCTAAATTGCAATTGGTTTGACTTTGAAACTTGATTAAGGAAAAAATATTCAATAAAAAACTATGGGAACAAATGGAAGTGCTAGATATCGTAGTTACAAATCTAAATTTGAAAAAAATAGAATTTTATCCTTCATACAAAAAAAATTTATGTTGTATACGGTGAGTGTCACTTTTTAAAAATGTTGTTTTCTGAAAAAAAAATCAATTTTTGTGGGAGATGGAAAAAAAAGTGCAATCTGATTCCAAAAATTTTGAAAAAAATATTTTTAGAATCTACAGAAAAAATGTGATAAGACTCTAGTTTGCATCATCTCCAAATTCCTCACGGTTTAGACGCTATAGGTTCCCAAATATGAAGATTTAGTTAAAAATAATAATTGCAGTGTCCAGTTTGGCCAAAAATTGTAAACCACTATTGTGGGATCACCCTCTAGAAAAATAAAAACTTAATTTTCTATATATTTTAAAAAATATGGGGAGGAAGAGAAAAAGAGTTTAATGAAATTTTATATATTTTTTAATAGATTAACTGTTTAGCACATTTGATTTATGGATGTTTGAAGATCTAATTTTTAAATATTCAAATTAAATGAATGTCTTTAAATACTAATACACAATGAATTATTGCACAAATGTATACTAAGTCAACTCTCAATACTTATGATGAAGGGATGAGATTCAAGAAATTAGATTGAAAAAAATTAAATTACAACTCAAGTGTACATTACTTGGGGTCCCTCCTATGCATCATACACATGCATTTATGCTTCCATAAAATGTATAAATGCGAGTAAGTGATGATAGATGTGGATTAGAAAATGGATAAACCTAACACGACAATATACCACATGTCACTTTTTAACTATATTAAGGAATTCCCTCAAAATAGACCCAAAACTAAATGGGAATTGTCTTGGGTATGCAAAATTCACCATTATAATATTATTTAGAAGTATTTTCTTATTATAAGAGTAGAAAGAGATGGGCATGTAGTACAAGCAATGAAAGGTCATCTACATTATATTTTATTTGGGAAAAATAGATATTGTAAGAACATGAAAAGAGTTGGTATGCTTTAAACAAATAAAATCTATTTATGTAAGAGTTGAATATTAGCTCAATACCCAAGACAACCTACAAAAATAATTAAAACCTTCTACAAGAGAGTATGTAAGAATATGAGCTTGCTTGGACCTATCAAAATGATGATGAGGTATGAAGTATGTTACATATGAGTAAAATGACCTTACTTATATAGGAAAGGTGAGGAATAGGATTGAACATGATTGTGACATGTGTCTTAATCCTATGACATGTGACAATTAACAAACTAACTACATAGGAATCAACATAAAAGCTAGATAAGATAAGTTCTAGAAAATCCAACTAAAACTTCTAGAAATAATCTTATATCCTAAGTAAACTTAATCATGTGAATAAGTCCCCTAATTCACTAGCAAGATAAATTACTAAGTATAAGACATATATTAACACCAACGCCCCCCCTTAAGTGCAACTTAGGGAGAAGGTTATTATGCAAGTGATGCAAAAAAGATGAAAATATGGGTCCTGACTACAAGGCCAATTCAGGTACCCATGGACAAATGAAAAAGAAATCTCTCACAAATGAAGAAAAGGAGAAAACCCAGTGGGACAAAAATCATCTTCAAAAGAGAGAAACGAAACAATCAAGTGAGGAAGTATGGAGGACTCCACGATACCCCCAAGTACACCATCCATCACATAGATATTTTACAATCAATAGCCCCCCCATAAGAGGGAAATAGAAAGACTATGTATCCCCCCACATGGTGTAATCACCTACAAAAATGGTAAGTGTCTGAAGACAAAACTTGATCCAATATTGACAAACTTGTCTCCCTTTCAAAAGAAACAAAACCAAATACAAATGCAGGAATGTTTCCCATTCCAAATAGGAATTGAAAGAAAGAAGCATGAAGATGTCTCTAAAATATTCTCAAGTGTATCCTTATCCACTGAAGATGAAGATTCCATTATCAAATCAGGTACATGCCCAATCAATGAAGAAGGTGACAAATCAAGACTATGTGGAAACTGATGTTGAACAAATGAAAGATATGGGGATCTGGGCAAAAGAAGAGGGGAGATATGTTTCAATGTTGAGCCAACTGAATCAAAGGAACTGAATAGACTAGTTGACTGGTACAAAGCAATGGTGGCTCGAGTGAGACTACCATCCAGGTAGGGATTCATGCTTCGAGACAGGCATGAGGAGCCATGCATTGAGATGAGAAAGTTCTTGCCATTTTCAACCTTCAATGGATGGATACCCACGGGCAGAAGACAAGAAGTAATGGTGGTACCCACTGGCAATTTGAGGGATGTTTTAGCATTAATTACCAATATTGACACCTACCTTCCTTGGGCTATCATCCACCTATCATCATATGCGCTCACCCCCGTGGGACTCGATCGATGGGTTGAGGGATTAAAAAACTAGGTGTGATGGGAGGTGTTAACATAGGTTGTTGGGATTGATCATTGATTAGGTACCCACCTCACCTTCCATAAAGAAGAGGGAAATAATTCAGTGTTATGCCCTCTCTTCAATATTTGGCATCCATGCAAGGAAGCAAGGAAGGTACATGTGGAGAAGAAGTCATGCAAGGATGTGGAGTACAAAGGGAATGGAATCCACTTGATAATGCCTTAGCAGATTCAATTATTCTTTGAGATGACAAGATATATTGATATAAGTTATATGTTTCAATGATGCATTGATCGCTCAACCCAACATCATTATTTCACTCGAACACTTCCAAACCTACCCAATATACCAAGGGGAAAGGAGGTGGAGAGGATAACCTTTGTCTATATGCATTTAGCTATCATAGGTAGGCAAGCCTGAACACGAACTCTAGTCATGATTCGACCACGCATGAAACCGAATAGACTTGACCTAGGATTGGGAGCCACACATAGAAATAATCGATGTGAGAAGAATTTAATTCAGGCTCTCTCTACTTCCTCGTGTGGCTTCTCTCACACAACTCCTAATCATCCATTATATACGTATGAGGGTTTGGCAATAGCTATGCAATGAATATCATCAAAGAGGAGAGATAACCCCTCAAATTTATCCTCCAAATCTAAAATGTGAGACTCCACAAACAAGGATGCAATGTTTGATAGATAAAAATTCCAATCAGGAAGACAATGAGATACCTATTGTAATGAATCACAGGAATTTCTCAATGATTCACCAACAAGATATGAACGGTCCTTCTAAACATGAATGATGGGAGCCTCAATCATTGAATCTGCATAATCAATCACTGAAGGTGAAGGTACAACAACTATCTCTGAAGGAGAATATGGAGTATCTAAAGAAACTTCATCATCCTCGGCTAAAGATTCAAAGTATTCCAAATCTATAAACTCCTACATAGTAGTATGATCATAGGGTATCCAATCTAAAAAAAAAAGAGGCACAAGAAAATTTGAAACAAGATCATCTGGGAATGGTTGAGTATCAGGATCTCCATATATCTCCCAAATTTTAGTCCAAGGAGTATGAGGACACTCAAAATGATCAATATCATTCAAAGTGGCATCATCAATATGCATTACAATAACTCCTAAGACATTATCCCTTTTTCAATTCCAAGAAAATTTCTTACTATTAGTACTAGGAGGGGGAACAATACTATACAAATGTGGCAACAAATGAAGCCATATGAGATGTTTTATGATGTCATCTCTCTATTGTTTATACTTTCCCCTTTCCAACATAATCAAAGAAGGATGAAATGAAAACTCCATAATGAACTATGATAGATCTCCAAAATTACAAAGACAATAAGCTTAAATAGCCATTAGAAACTCCCAAATTTGAAAATACAACTAAAAATGAAGCCCTCCACACAAACAAAACTTCTCCAAGAGGTAAGATGTCCAAGTCATGAACCAAAAAGAAAATATGCAAAAATCTGAATATATAACAGTTGGGTTGGAATCTGAAAAATTACATGAACCAAATGAAAGAGATTATGAATACCTTCCAAATGTAATTTGAATCACCAAAATCAAAGAAACTGGAAAAAAGTTGTTAGCTCAAAGGTCGAAAGGGGATATTTGACTTCAATTGCCAATAACTTGTACCTATAGGAAAATCCAACAAAAATACATGCACCACTACAAAGTATGTCGAACGAGATTCTCATTGATATTTCGTTTGTAGAATTTTGATATCGTGGAAAAAATTTGTTGCAAAATGAAAAAATGCCTGCTCAGAGGACTTGGCAAACTAATTAGGGGAAAATATCGAAGGCTAAATGGGTACAAATTTCAAGCCCTCGAGGGCTAATGGACAGTTGCCAATGTGACCAAGGGTGAAGCTGGCAAAAAATTGTCATCGTCGTGGGCGGCGACAGGGCCGAGGATTGTTGGGAATCAAGGTGTCTCAACCTTGGCAATTCCTAAGTTATTTATTTATTATTACTTTAGTTTTTTCCATGGATAAATATCATTTATGTTATTAAATGGTTGTGCTACATCAAAAGGGGCATGAGATTTTGAGTTAACACTTTTGCCACATGTCGGTGCCTTGAAAAATATGTTATTAGTTGTCAAAATATGTCCACTTAGTGGTATAACATGGAAAGCCTATTTTTAAGGATGTTATGACGGATTCTATGACAATTGTAAGGGCTAAAAGTGGAGGATATCATTTTGGTCATGAGAATCTTCTATGACACGCATAAGAGAATCTTTGCATAACCTATTGATGGTTTATGACGAATGTAAGAGAATCTCCTATTTTCTAGGGATTCTTATAACAACTTGTAAGAGGGTGTAATGTCATGTAAAAGACTATGTTTAGCATGTAAGGGGTCGTATGGGTTTTTACCATGGTATTTCCAAACCTTGTTTTGACCCATGGTAATGTTTTATGGTGGTATTTTGAGCCCCCATGAGTCTATATATTAAGGGGTTGAGATGGAGACACTATGAGATGTTTTACAGGTAAATAGATGTCAGATTGAAAGCTGGAGAGGAGTTAAAGTGGGTGTATTGTAAACATATTTTCTGTTAATATAATCTATCAATCTCTTCTTTGGTGGAGTTTTTTCCTGAAAGGGTTTCTCTACATTAAACACTATGTTATGTGTTCAACTTTTTGTTCTTGTATTTCTTTGTTCTTGTTGATCTAAACTCCATATGGTTAACACTGTTAAATCTGATTTAAATTTGTTTTAAGATTCTATTATTGTTGTTCACCTATCATTTTCTAACATTTGGTATCAGAGTCTAGCCATTTTTGTGTCTTGGGTGGTAGAACGAAGGTTTTTTTAGTTGTAGTAGGAGTTTTAGTTGATCTAGTTTTTGTGGTTTTTATGTTAAACCGTGGCTACAACTTCTCGTTTGGACATAGAAAAATTTAATAGAGTGGGATTTGAGTTGTGGAAGCTAAAAATGTAGGATCTCCTTGAAGAATGAGATCAATGGGAGGTTGTAATAAATGAAAAGAAACTTGAGAAAATGAGTGATGGAGATTGGGAGAAGATTGATAAAAAGGAATGTGGTACTATTAGATTGTGTCTTTCTGGTTTTGTTCTCCTGAATGTGTCAAAGAAAAAGACTGGATATGCTTTATGGAATCGGATAGGTGAGATCTATCAAGAAAAAAATCTAGTAAATAAACTCCACTTGAAGAGAAATTTTTTTTCTCTTAAGATGAGAAAAGGTGAATCTATAGTTGAGCATTTAAATTCTTTTAATTTGGTTTTGAGTCAACTAGCCTCTATTGATGTTGATGTTGAAGAAGAATATAAATGCATTATGCTTCTTTGATATTTACCTAAATATTGGGATAATTTTGTACTTGCTATCACTTCTAACATGGAATATCCAAAAATGGATGCTCTTGTAGTAGATTTGTTGTCAAGGAAAATGAGGAAAAAGGTTATGGATAGTTCAGGTGATGCTCTCAATGTCAGGGGAAGGCCTAAAGAAATAGGGTCTAAAGGATATAAGAATGGGCCTAAGGACAATTCTAAGGGCAAATCTAAGACTCCTACAAACAAGAACATAGTGAAATGTTGGAATTGTCGAAAAAGAGGACATGTGAAGAAGGAATGCAAAAATCCAAAGAAATAAGTTGATTCCTCCATAGAGAAATCCTCAAATTTAGGTGATGAAGCTTTGGTTTCTTGTCTTTATATTATGACTAATGAACATTGGTCAATTGATTTAGGATGCTCGTTTCATATGACTCCTCATAGGGAGTGGTTTTCCACGTATGAAAAATATGATGGAGGAAAAATCTACCTCGGTGATAATTATTCATATCTTATTGTCGGAAGGGGTTAGATATGATTGTGTTTCAATGATGGGAGGATTAAAACCCTCCCTGGTGTTTTACATGTTCCTAGAGTATCTGGAAATTTGATTTCAATTTCGAAGTTGAATGATTTGGGAATATATGTAACTTTTAATAAGCATGGTTGTAGATTGGTAAGAGGAAATTTGGTGATAGTAAGAGGGACAAGGAAGGGGACTCTATTTAGGCTTGAAGACACTACTGTTGTTAAATCTACCAATGTAACTAAAAAAAATAAAAATACTTGTATGTTGTGGAACCATAGATTGGGCCACATTAGTGAGACTAGTTTAAAAAACCATTTTGAATAAAAATTTGTTAGATGGTTTTTCCTATTCTGATGAGAGTTTTGGTTTCTATGAACATTGTGTGTTTGGTAAACCAAATAGAAAATATTTTCCTTCAGGCAGTACTAAATCTAAGAATGAATTGAAACTCATTCATTCATATTTATTTGGTCATGCAGATGTGGAATCAATTGGAAAATATAGATACTTTGTCTCCTTCATTGATGATGTTACAAGATATACCTGGTTATATTTTATGAGGCATAAATTTGAATTTTTCACTAAGTTTAAAGAATTTAAAGCCTTATTTTAAAAACAAACATATTGTAAGATTAAGGTTTTGAGGTTTGATAATGGAGGGAAATAATGTTCTAAGGAATTTGATGAATTTTGTAAGCATGCGGGAATTGTTAGACAAAAAAATACTCTTCACACTCCTCAACAAAATGGAGTGGCAGAAAGGATGAATTGGACAATTATGGAAAGATTCAGAAGTATGTTAAGTAGTTCACAGCTTGACAAATGTTTTTGGGTAGAAGCTGTAAGTACTACTTGTTACTTGTTGGATAGATCTCCTTGTAAGGATCTTAAAACAACACCTTTTTAAATGTGGACAGGTAAGAGACCTTCTGTTTCAAATTTAAGGGTATTTGGTTGTGAGGCTTATGTTTATGTGCCTAAAGAAAAATGAACTAAGTTGGATCCAAAAGTTGAAAAGTGCATTTTCATTGGATATGATGATAATGTAAAAGGTTATAAGTTATGGATTCCTCTAACCAAGAAAAATATATTTTCTAGAGATGTGATTTTCAGGGAGCTTAGTGTTATTTTTTATCTTGAACAACCAAAGGAAAAAGATAAGGAAAAGAGAGTGCATTTTGAAATTAAGCAAGAAGATGCACCTCAGGAAGTGTTAACTCATTTTAGTCTTTAGACTAAAATAGTCTTATAAGAAGATGATAATAGGGAAGATATAAGTGTTCGTTTAGCTTTTTGAGATTAGAATTTAAAATAGCATTATCCCCAAAACTCACATTCACTAAAGAAGAGGGGAGTTGTTAGATAAAAAATCAAAGGGTTTTCGAGGGCTTTTATGGTTTTTGTTGTTCTTGGTGAATGAATATTTTATCTCAAAGCATGGATGCCATGTTTCTACCCTATTCATGGCACGTTGTATTTTTTTTCCAAGAAATATGGGCACGTTGCAAGACCAAGTGTAGAGATGGCGCATTGAAAGAGTATAGGAGGATAATGGCATGTTGCAATATACTCAGGGAGAGAGGTTGTAGGAATTGATTGAAGAAATGACCAATCAGTCCACGTATCCCAAATTTTTGAGGAATTTTTTTAATATGGTATGTATCTCATCAAGGCTATGTTTCTTTTTTAACTTTGTACAGGATGTTCAAGGGTCATTTAAGGGTTCTCAAATTCACATAAATATGCACTGAGATAATAATAGCAGTGTTTGTGAAGTCTATCTTAGAGCTATTTCATGGAAATATGCAATTGTTGAGTCATGTAGCCCTCCTATGGTTTTAAATTTGGGTATGTGCAGGATCATCATGGAAAAAGCAGACCCTTAAGTGGCAATAAAAATATTTAAAATCAGAGTTAGACAACTTGATGTAAAAATTTGAATAAGTTCTCTATATTATTTCAAAAAAATGTAAAAATAGAATCTATAGAAAATTGAATGTAGTTTCTAAACTACTAGACCTTTATTTAAAAAAAAAAATCTATTTGGTGAAAATTTGAAATTTCAATGCAGTAGTATTTAAATTTCAGGGTAAAAATAAGAAGTAGGTGTCTGTCTAACCACCCTAACCATAATAAAATGATAATATTTTTTTATAATATTTTAGATATAAGTAGAGGACTTATGTCCTGATGTGATGCATAATTTTTTACAAAAAATTTCCATGTAAATAATTAATTATGAATTTTTTATTACAAATTTTTAAAAATATAAAATCTCGTCTGTCTAACCACCTTAACTTGATTAAAAATTCATGAAATTCATTTTTTTTTTTAATCCTATAGTATGCAAAGCATAGAATGTGACACATGTTTTGGATTCAAAAAATGTGATACTTTTTGAAAGTTATAGATGTTTTTCAATCAGCCTATCAATCAGGACTTTATTCATAATTCTAATAAAAAATGAATAATAATTATTTATTAAATTCAAAGTAAAGCATAATTTATATTGGTGGAAAGCTGAGAATCTCCTCTAAAAACCTTTTTCGTTTCATCAATTTTAGGTAAAAAAAAAAGTCGTCAGCCACATGGGCCATCTTATGGCTTACATATCGCCACTTTTTGGCCCATCATGATCCTGCACATACCCATTTTCAATCCTATCATTCTAGGTTTGCTTCTATTGTTAAAGGAAATCCTACAAGATTATACTCTAGTTTACAAATCAAAAATCTAGAGTTGCGAAGTGTTAATGAGATAACAGTTTAGGCTTTCGACTAGTAAAGAAAAGCATTTCCTATAGTAGAAAGGGAATGAAACTCAACATTCTGGTTATAGAGAAAACACACACAAAGAACATGAAACTAGGCAGGATTAACACATAATGTTCTCAAAATCTTAAAGGAATTGGGATAAGAAAAATCCTATGTTTATACAGAGCCAAATTTTTTTGATTATCATGAGTGGAAAGGACTGTATTGGTCTAGCAAAAAATAGGTTCAGGTAAGACTCGCATTTGTTTTGCCTATCCTAAGGCATATAAAAGATCAGTCCCATTTTATTTCAAGTGATGGATTGATTAGATTTTTTGCACACATCTACTTCATAAAACTCTATGAAGAAGGCTTGAGAGGATAGTCCTTTTAGACAATTTCAATATCAATGTCTCTCAGTTTCTCTAACACAACAAAATAAAAAAGATAAAGGTCGATACTTTGGGAAATATGACACAATTTCGTTTAGAGTAGATTCAAAGGTATTGTTTGTTGTTGTTAATCTTGAAGAGAAAGGTGGTTGGAACATGTGTCATGGCGAAGATAGAGATTGAAGTATCAAAGGTTGATTGAAGTGAAAAGGAAGACTGTGCAAATATTAGAAAGGATGGTTTTAAGAATAAGTTGCGTAGTCCATGATGTCAAATTCCATGAAAGTTAGTAGGTTGAAAATAATATATGGTAGGGCTAGGGTGCTCCAATCCTTGGGAAATGAAGATGTAATTGGTTATGAAAATTAATCAAACATTGTCTACCTCCCAAGCATAAGATGTGTTATTTTCCAAATGTGATCAATTGGAGACCATGCATCTTCATCTTGATACTATTAGGAGATCAAAAATGGAGATCCTTGTTCATGAAACACTTTTCTTATCACATAATGTTGGAATAACATGGGGAAACAACCAATAGATTTCAAAGTGACAATCCTTAACAACAAGATTTATAAAGGATAGTACGTGTCATATGTCACAAAGAATTGAAACATTAAGAGATCAGTGCCTTAGAAAGGGAAGAGTTTCATTGAACCTCATGAATGTGATAGTCCTATGAAAAGAGGCAGAGGGCTTTTGAAATCTAGCAAGATCAATGAATCGGGTAAGGAATGGAACATTTTATTAGAATACCATGAAATTTTCTTGAGCAGGGCAATATGTTGAAATCAAATTTATCAGAGCATGAATCGAGCCACAGAGTGAAGCATCCATGGATGAATTTAATGAGGTTTTCATCCTTTGAAATCTTTGCACATATTCTTCTAAAAGTGAATTGAAATTTTTACTTTGTGGTAGAATTGATTGATGCATGAGCAAGTAATCAAAATGGAAGAAGTTAAGCAGTCCAGTCAAGGAGAATACATAGGTCTACTACAGTGAGAAACTCTAAAGTTTGTGACAATGGTTTGGCAATCAATGAAAAAGTTTGGAGAGGATAGTTTAGTCCTTGGCTACAGAAAGAATGATTGGCAGTTAAGTGTCAACGAAGGCAAAGTATGTGTGTTTGAAAATCATCATGCAAATATAGATTTAAAATTCATTCTTTCCAATAGTAAAGACAGTAATATATATATTCAATACATCTTAATGGACAGTGAGTTTGGAAATAGGGTGACTCCAATCATTGCAATGAAGGGACAATGGTACAAAGTAATATAATTATTCATGAGCAATGCAAAAGCTAGTCTAAATGAGCATAACAGTCATGTCTAGATGATAGAAAAAGCCACATTCATATGTCCAATGGTCGGTATTCATGGGTATTAGTGAATCATGATCAAGATTGTCATTTTTTATGTAGGGGCAACCTACAAATGAAGCTATCAAATTCAAGGCTTTAAAAGGACAGTCCAATTCATATGAAAGATTTTAAATATCTTGTGATTATCCATTAATAAAGAGTGTCACAATGATGATATTGTATAAACAACGGGATGTCTCATCAAAAGAAGCACAATCATTGTTTTACAATTAACAATGGACAGCGACATATTTTATTCACTAATTTTTTGAGTTTCGTGAGCAAGGAAATGCCATCAATTCACTCATAGTCATGTTGGGAGTTTGAGAAGACATTGTGAGGCATATCTATTACCTACCAAGGAACAAATAAGGATAGTTTTTGTAAAGGAAACTCATAGAGCATGATAGTCCAATGAAAGATAGTCTAGATCAGTTGGAATGGCAGTCACAAAAGATTGTAAATGAAGATCTAAAGTCACAAAGACCACATGACAGTGATAGGTTTGTGAAGGGCAGAGAAATGAGACATTGTTAAAGATATAATGTGAAAGACTTGTAACAAAGACAGTGACATGAGGTTCAGTATTAATGGAAGAAGTGAATCAAATTTCATAACATGTTTTAGAGTTAAGAACAATGATAGGTCTATGAAAGAACAAGAGAAGCCTAACAAATAGTAGCAGGAAGATCATGAGTAAGATGCAAACAAAGGTTGCAGGTTTGTCATTAACAGTCAAGAGACTTGACAGTATCATGCAAAATGACATTAGTGCAATGAACAACTGAATCATTAGCAAGTAACAAGGAGCAGTCATCACAAATGTCTTGTAGAATCTGACAATGAGCAGCCCAAAAGAACAAAGAAAAATTGAGATGATTCCCAAGAACATGTAGCACAATTTAAGTGTCTGAGATCAGCATAAGGATTTTTTAAGACACATTTTATGTGTCATATCTCAGCATTTAATCATTTCCAAGAATTTTCCACATGCTCAATAACTAGTGATAATTTTTTTCTAAGCAGTTATGAGTAGTTGGCAAATATATAGGGTAGTTTATTGAGTTGTACAACAATTGACAAGGATATAGGAGGCAGTTTTGACCAATTTTGGAGCTTTCCCAAGCATCTAGGAGATTTTTTAGGTGCTTTGATGGTAGAAGAGGTCAAGGTATGAAGTTTTCTTCATAAAATAACCTCTTGGTGCTTGTTAAGGGGCTGCAAAGTAGGGGGTTTTGTTTTGGATGACCAAAAGGAGTTTGAATCAGCCAACTCAAGTGAAGACTCATCCTTCTCTCTCACACACATGTTCCTATTCTTTTTTAAGTTGTTGAACAACATATAAGCACGAAGATGAAGAAATTTTTAGTTAGTTCTTTTCTCTCTAGTCTTGGCATTGTAACTTTTTAAAGTTCTTTCTAGCTAGAGCAGCAGATGTAACTCTTATTTTCAAACTTATACAACTATGTAAACACTTCTTTTGATCAATAAAGACAAGTATTTTTCCTTCTCCAATTTTATTTTTGTGTGCAAGTATGTGTTAGGGTTAGAAGGTAGATATCTAACAAGTTAAATGCAGATTTGATCAATAAAACAGAGAAATAAAACACATGCAAAAAAATTATAGTAGCAACAAGACAACACAAATAATTTAACGTGGTTCACTCAATCTGGGCTACATCCACAAAACTATAGCCATCTAATAGTTTTATTATCCAGTGCAAAAAACATTACAATCTTGCGAATAATCCCCAAGTGCAACTCTCATCCTAACCGCTTATTACAAGCCTTTTTAGAAAATTATAGAATTAAGGTTCTACAAAGTTAGCTTTTTGATCTTGTCGATGATGAAGTGAGAAAATAGGAGAAAAAATTTCCTTGGGGGCTGCCACTCCCGAACCCCCGTCCCTGGACCCCAATGAGGATACATGAAGAGAGTACAGTATAGCATGATCAGTCACCACATACCAACAATATCCCACTTGGAGAGTGATCAGGCTCCACACCAAACAGTATGAATGATAGATTTTTTTGTTTGTGATTTGATATAAATCCTCAATCTATGTCTCATTCTTTAAGCAAATTCTTGTATAAATATGCATGTCTTATGCAGATCATAGGTTATGATAATATTTTTGGAAACTTCTAACTGTGAAGATAATTTTTTTTTCCTTTTAGAATTGAAAAAATGCCTCATCTTTCCTACAAAATACTTATGTGTAAGCATGTAGAAACCCGAGTTGTGTTGAAGTGCCTTGTTTATTTGGTCATATTGTAAGTTTCCAAAACAACAGTGTAGGTTTGAAGAACCCTTTTTGGTGCATCACCGTATTAGAGTTTAGGTTCATTTTCAAGTTAGTCCTTCTCTCTTTTCTCAACAAAGCATTAGATTAGGTGAGTACCATGGGAACCAACCCTCTCTAGAGGTTCTCTTATGTCATAGGTAACCCACAAACCTAGAAGAGATCCAATGTTTCACCGGTAAGATAAGTAAAGCAACTTAGCAAGGATGCAATATTAGGTGATAACAGGAAGAACAAAGAGTTGGACTTGAGGATGAGGAGGAAGAAGATAAGGTATTAGATGAATTTACTGATCAAACTGAACAACATGAGCAATACAATTAGGAAGAGGTTGAGCAAGTTCAAGAACAACAAGAGCCTCATACTCCTATTCTCAGAAGATCCACAAGACAATGGAATCCAGTCGGCAGGCAGGTATAGCCCAGCTGATTTCCATTGTATTTTTTCTTTGTTGTGTACTAATGATGAACCTAGATCTTTTAGGGGGCTATCTCTTTAGAGGAAAATGAGTCTTGGTTGCAGGACATGTAAGAGGATATGATGGCTTTGGATAATTTTAACACCTGGGATCTTGTTAGTTTTCCCAAAGGAAGAAAGCCCATCAGATGCAAATGGGTATTTAAAAAGAAATTTGGAGCAGATGGTCAATCAAAGTGATACAAAGATAGATTAGTAGCTAAGGGCTAATCCCAGATAGAGAAGATGATTTTGGTGAAATTTTCTCTCCTTATGCTAACTTAACTTCTATTAGATTCTTATTATCTATTGTTGTTGCTTATGATTTTGAGATAAAGAAAATGGATGTTAAAAATGCTTTCTTGCATGGGGATCTTGAGCAGGAGATTTATATTCGATAGCCTGATGGTTTTGTTGTGAAGGGAAAATAAATTTTGGTTTGCAAGTTAAAGAGATCTTTGTATGGTTTGAAACAATCATCCAGGATGTGGTATCAGAAGTTTGGTGCTTCTTCTTTAAATTTTGGTTTTCTTAGGAGCAAAGAGGATCATTGTGTGTAGATTAAGGTTATTGATGATCAAATCCTAATTATTATCTTGTATGTTGATGATATGTTGTTTATTGGTAACAACAAGGTGATATTGTTGAGCTCAAGCAACAAATTTTTGGTACATTTGATATGAAGGACTTGGGGGCTACAAAATACATGCTTGGGATGGAAATCAACAGGGATCAAAGTCATAGAAAGATTTGGTTAAGTCAGAGTAAGTATGTTGATACCATTTTACAGAGGTTTAATATGCATAAATGTAAGATAGTTTGTATTCCATTTCTGGTTGGTACTAAGTTGAGTTTAGATATGTGTCCTAATAACAAGGATGATTTTGAGGATATATCTAAGGTTCCTTATTCTAGTGTCATTGGTAGTTTGATGTATGCAATGGTTTGCACTAGACCAAATATAGCCCAAGCAGTGGGAGTTCTAAGCAGGTTTATGTCTAACTCAGGTAAAGAGCATTGGACTTTTTTTAAGAGGGTATTTAGATATTTGCGAGGAACTTCTAATTACTATTTGCTTTATCATGATACTAATAATGTTATCAATTCGTTGGACATACAAGGGTTTGTTGATGCAGATTGGGCAGGTGACTTAGATAGTCGAAGGTCCACCAGTGGGTATGTGTTTACTTTGTTTAGAGGAGACGTGAGTTGGATGAGTAAAATACAACCTACAGTTGCTTTATCCACTACTAAAGTAGAGTATATGGCTTATACCCATGTTTCTAAAGAGGAAGCAGGGTTACAAAGGTTGTGTGTGGGTAGTGGTTTCGATTGCAGGACAGTTCAGATTTGTTGTGATAGCTAGAGTGTAATTCATTTAGCCAAGAATCCTATGTATCATGCTTGAACAAAGCATGTGGATGTACGATACCATTTTTTTCAAGAAATAGTTGCTAATGGATAAATTGAGTTGAATAAAATTGACACTAAGTTTAATGTTGCGGATTATCTTACCAAACCTATAAGCACAGATAAGTTCATTTGGTGTAAAGAGGCGATGGGCCTTGTTTCTTGTACCTAGTTGATTCCATGATGGATTCCCCTAGCTCTTGCAAGGTATTTGACAAGTGGGAGAATGTTGGGAATCAAGGTGTCTCAAACCTGGAAATTCCTAAGTTATTTATTTATTATTGCTTTAGTTTTTCCCATGGATAAATATCATTTATGTTATTAAATAATTATGCTCCATCAAAAGGGGCGTGAGGTTTTGAGTTGACACTTTTACCACATGTTAGTGCCTTGAAAAATATGTTATTAGTTTTCAAAAGATTCCCACTTAGTGGTATAACATGGAAAGCCTATTTTTAAGGATGCTATGACGAATTATATGACAACTGTAAGGGCTAAAAGTGGGGGATATCATTTTGGACGTGAGAATCTTCTATGACATGCATAAGAGAATCTTTGCATAAGCTATTGATGGTTTATGATGCATGTAAGAGCATCTCCTATTTTATAGGGATTCTTATGACAACTTGTAAGAGGGTGTAATTTCATGTAAGAGACCATGTTTAGCATGTAAGGGGTTGTATGGATTTTTACCATGGTATTCCTGAACCTTGTTTTGACCCATGGTAATGTTTTATGGTGGTATTTTGAGCACCCATGATTCTATATTTTGAGGGGTTGAGATGGAGACACTATGAAATGTTTTACAGGTACATAGATGTTGCCAAATTGAAGACTGAAGAGGAATTAGAGTGGATGTATTGTAGACATATTTGTTGTTAATACAAGTTATTCATCTTTTTTGGTGGAGTTTTTTCCTAAAAGGGTTTCTCCATGTTAAACACTATGTTATGTGTTTATCTTTTCGTTCTTGTATTTCTTTGTTATTGTTGATCTAAACTCCATATGGTTAACGTTGTTAAATCTGATTTAAAGTTGTTTTAAGCTTCTATTATTGTTGTTCACCCATCATTTTCTAACAAAGATGAGCAGTGGAGGGATCCAATGGGCGAAGAGGCAGTAAATGCATCGCTTGCCTATATTAAGCACGTGGCGCTATCAAAGACCATAGGCTAAACAAGAACTGTCACTTAGGGAAAATTTTGTGGGAGTTTGAAGACGGGCGGTGACGGAAGAAACAAAGGTCGACGACAATTAAATTTTTGCATACAAGGCTAGAAAATCTACGGATATGGCAAGAAATAAATGTTGACTCAACAGAAAATGGTTGACGGGCCCAATAAAAGCCAACAATGAGACTACAGACCAGTCGACAAAGATTGGTATGACCCTCCAACCACAAAAAAAATGCCACAAATAATTTAATCACCCACAATAATAATAGTGCCCCGAATAATCTTAATATTGTTAGAACTATACAAATATTTCCCAAAATGTTTAGTTTGAATAAAATAAAATATGGAGAACATAGAAAAATATTTTTTTTTTTATTCTATGAGAATTATACCGTACCTGAGGGGATCATATGGCCTGCCAAGGTAAAACAAATTGCCTCCAAAGCAACTCACACCGAATATAGGTGTATTTTATATCAATATTTATCTCTTGAGCTTTCTAAAGATGATGGAAAGGTTAGGTTAGGTCAAGGTCAAAGTGCACTAGAAGCTCTACAACCTCCAGACCTTGAATTTCTTCAAACCCTCATAACTTTGGCAAAAAATGTCAGATTTAAGCGAAACAAAAGTTGATCTTGACTTTCTCAGTTGCCTTGAACTTGAATTCGAGCTCAATTTTCCTCCAATGTGAGCTAAAAGTAACTTTCCATGAAATACAACATATAGAGAAACCCTTAAATCTGATATTTTTTTCAAGTTTGTTTGATTCCTAGGTTCACCATATGGTGCAGAGGAAGAGCATACTCAAACTTACTAAAAATAACCTAGATCTCTCACTAAAAATAGCTCAAACCTCAAATATGAGAAGGTTTTTGCAAGGCTTGGCTTTGATACCATGTAAGAGCTTAATATTAGTCATTACCCAAGACCACCCACAAAAATAATGAAAACCTTCTACAAGAGAGTATGCAAGAATATGAGCTTGCTTGATATTAAGACCTATCAAAATGATGAGGAGGTATGAAGTATGTTAAACATATGAGTACAATGACCTTCCTTAAATAGGTAAGGTGAGGAGTAATATTGAACATGATTGTGACATGTGTCTTAATCCTATGACATGTGACAACTAACAAACTAACTACCTAGGAATTAGCATAAAATCTAGATAAGATAAGTTCTAGAAAAGCCAGCTAAGACTTCTAGAAATAATATTATATCCTAAGTCAACTTAATCATGTGAATAAGTCCCCTAAGTCCCTAGCAAGATAAATTACTAAGTACAAGACATATATTCACACCAACAATTTATAATGCAAGTGAAAAAAAAATATAATGCAAGTAAGTAATTAAGTCATCTTTTTATAGTAATAGTGTAGAAATAAATAATTATAATATGCATAAACAAAAAGAGCAATAGGGCTAAATGAAGGGAAATAGGAAGCCAAAAGGGGTCTTATTGATCATTTTCCCCCTTAAAATTGAAACCTTAAATTTGATGAGTTATTTGGCAAGTGTACACTCAAATTTAGAAGATGTGATAGAGACAAAAACTGTAGTGTTTAGAGTATAATTTTTAAAATATTAAGTATTTAAAAAATGGTATTTAGATTTAGAGGTTTAAAAACCAAGCACACACAAAGGTTTTTTTATCACTGAAATATAATAAGATGTTAATTATATGTGCCCCCCCCCCCCCTTTGTTATTAAGTATTTCCTACATATAATTGGTCAAAAGATAGTTAAGAACACATGATACAAGCTAATTTTTTTTCTATTGATTATTTTCAAAGAGGATGCATCCTAAATATTGATCAATAATCATTTGCATCACCTAAATTCCATAAAAATAATATAAAAAATGCATTTTTTAATGTGTATAGATTGAAGCATAAAAAATTATATATTTTTTTAAAAAATTGCATAACATATCAAAAAATATGAAAAGAGAAATGCATATGTATTTCATACATATGAAGACATCACTAGAAGTAAACAAATATTAATAAATTAATTTATTCAAACTATATAAAAAATGATATGGTTAAAAAGCTAAGAAATAGGTTGACAATGTGGCAATGGTTTTGTGGAATTTCAATCTAAAATATGTTAATTTAATGAGGATTAAGGTATAGTTTGTGTAAAACATAGATCTAGGTGCCTAAGATGGATATCCAACCCATTGGCTTAAAATTTAAAGCTTATTACAAGCCTAAGGGTAGGATTTTCATTAGTTTAAAATGTAAATCCTACACATTATAACATGGTTAGAATTATAAAAGTGCAATTGAGCTATACCATGAACACATTATGGCTTGCTTGTGTTGTTTTTGAAAATTTAAGCAGCATTTACAGGGTGTTGTACCCTTCATAGCGAGCCACAAGGGCCAAAAATGAACAAGTCTAAAAGGCTAACATTATAGCAAAAAATAACAGAGACAACACATTAACAGCACAAAAACCACGGAAAGGCGGCCAAAATTCAAAACACCGACGTAGGCAGCAGCTAACTGACATTATCCCAGTTTTTAAACAAGAGGTCCACGGCATCATCACCAACCCAGTCTTTGTTCTCCTGGCCATTATTTCCCTCCAACTCCTCCTTGATAACAGTGGATAGAGTGCTACTGACAAAGTGGCCCAACTTCATTGTGAAGCAGGTTAATCCACGAAACTTTTTGTTGAGTGTGTCCATTTTCTTCTCTAAGGCACAGGGCTCCTCCCCAACATCCATAGTCCTCGAGATCTCTTCAGGCTCATCAACTAGGGGATGCAAAGAAAGAGAGGCTAAGGTTTCTTTTAGTAACTTGTTGTCTTCCAGGTTAAACAACCCCTCCACATTCTCATTCTCATCTTCCTCAGTTTCCTCTTCCTTATACTCTTTACTGTCAGACCGCTCATCCTCTGAATCCTCAATTATCTATCTCTTTTTACTATTTTTTGCCAGCCTCCCAGATCTCCTTATGGTGTTGTCCCCACCAGTCATTACCGTGTTTCCCACAATAGTATCTCCTTTAGAATATTTCACTATTATGTTCTTTCCCTTCCCCTCCCTCACAATCAGCTCTGGCATACCTTTCTTACCATCCTTTTCTTTTTTGGTAGTGTTGGCCCTATAGGCAGACTTTGTCGGGGTGGACTTCAATTCACAAAGTTTGGCTGCAACACTAGTATGTGCATTACCCAACCCTCCCTTTAGTTTCTTGGTAGTCAGTTTAGCTTTGGGGTTTCTCGTGATACCCAGATTGGATTTCTGGGGAGGGCTTTTTGACTTAGCCAGGGAAATGTTCACAACAGTCAGGGGTTTGATTTCATCAATGCGCATAGCCGAGATGGCTTTGGGAGGACAAAGGGCCAGGTGGAAGTGGTAAAGTCTCAGGATGAGCCCCTGATGGAGCAGAAGAGGCGGGAGGTCACTGGGGTTAAGGCTGGCTAGCTCTTTGCATTTCTCGATAGAATTTTCCAGGTCCATAAGCAAAAAGAAGGGAAAGCTAAGCAACATTTTATGTCTTAAATGGTTTAACAAGGGAAAATTATAGAAGAAATAGGTTTTGAACCTACCTCCCAAGGTGACATATTTCATCAACGCTAAGCATACCTAGTCCCAAGGCTCTGGAAGAGCTTCTCGCTCAAAACCTGATTGGTTCTACACCAGTTCCTCGTTCCCCATGAAGAAAGCTTTCAAGATTTCATTGTCTGGCTTCTTAGTATGCGTAGGGTATTTTTTCCTGGTACACAACATTTTGGTGGCCTGCGCGATAACTTCTTCACTAACTTCAAAATAAATACCGCCCATTGTGACCCTTCAGTCCTTCCAGGAATTAGCAAATTGACCAGACAAATTAGGGTCATGGCCAACCAAAATCTCCATGAGAGGAGCAATGCCACCTTCAATACAAATGTGCCACACTAACGAATTCTTTCAAAATTCATTACAGTTGTCTGACTTAGTTCGAACGCGGTCACCATCCATACTTTCAACCTGCACAAAAAACCAAAGAGTTTGCAGAAGACGTAAATTGTAAAATCTAGTAGGGCAACATATATTCATCACATAGTGGTCATTTAGGCGAGAAATGCAACGATGGGTAATGATGCCAACGTGCAGGTCACACGTGCGAAAGGGAAAATCACCACAGGGTGACTTGACAACAAAGTTAATGTGGATCTTGGGAAGATTTCGGCCAGCTAAATAGGAAATGGCGGGCATGCAGGGTTCCTTAGCCTTGGAGCAGGCGCGTGAAAACAAGACAAGTTGGTTGTATGGCTAAAAATATAAACATTCCTATGAGTGTAAGTTGAGACCCACGCTAAACTAGCAAGCATGAAGGCGCTAGAAGGAAGGATTCCTTCATAATGAGGGGTCAAATCAGTATTTAAACTCACAGTCTTATAGAGGCTATGATGAGTTAACACAAGATATCGCACAATCCCAAAGAGGAGAGATCGCATGATACAGCCTCTCAAATTCATCAAAGTCACGTACTTTCTTATTCCCTTCATAAAGCCACCTTTTTTATTCACATTACAAGCCTTAAAATTTAAAACCCGTCACTTGTCAACCACCTCAGTAATAGAGCTTATCCACCAGGCCCAAAGGACAAACAAGTGGGTCCCCCAACCAGCACTCAGCACCCAAAGATCTCTAAACACATAATGAGCGATAAAGTTAGAATCCCTCCACCTGTCAGCCATCTCAGCATTAGCGCTCATCCACCAGACCCAAAAGATAATCAAGTGGACCCCCCATCCAACACCCAACACCCAGAGATTTGAATTCATCATGATAATTGGTTGCTTTGTTCTCTCAAGATGATATCTTGAATTTTTGGTGGTATCTTCTCCATTCTCCTCCAACATTTAGAGTAGCCCCAACAAGTGTCGATATTATCCAACACATCCACCACTTGGTTTCCCTCCCTAAATATATGTGTCACTTTTTTACCCCTAAGTTTGGATAAAAGGAACCTAGTGTCCAACAAGATATCCTTAGTATTCCAGCCAATTAGTCTATCCATATTCACAGCATCAGTAATGGACTTAGAGTCTCCTTCAATGTGGAGATTAGCAATCCCCAGAGAGACAACAATTTGGAGGCCCATGAGCAACGCACGGGATTCCACCACAATAGAAGACTGGAAACCAATACCTCCAACAAATCCCACAACCATAACCCCCCCTGTGTCTCTAATCACACCACCAATACTAGCCCTGCCTGGGTTGCCCTTAGCAGCCCCATCAAAATTGAGTTTAAACCAACCTCTATCCGGAGGCTCCCATCTGGTATTTTTCCTGGCTAAGGAATTTGAATTATCAAGTGAGTTAGCCTCTAACCCCTAGTGCCAAGCCTTGGCCATTCTAGTTTTGTAATCAAAAGGTCCTAAATGAGCTAGACACCAATGCCAAAAACATCCCTAGGATTCCTCTTAATATTCATGAAGACCCTGTTGTTCCTCTCCTTCCACAGACACCAACACAAAATAGGAGGAACCTAGTTCCAAATTTCATCAAGCAGGGGATGGGAATAGGGACCACGCCAGCCCAGGATGAAGGATAAGATATCCCTACTCATAACCCAAGAGATTCCCAATTTTTCAAAGGCTAGCCCCCAAACTTCAACAGCAAACGGGTAGTGTAACAACAGGTAACTGGTAGTTTCCTCCCTACACTTACAAAGTAAACATCTATTGGGAATATAAAATACTATTATGGCAGGTCATCCACCAAAAGAAATTTATTTTAGGGATCATGTGGCGGTTCCATATATTCCTCCAAGTTTCCTCTACAATACCCTGGTTTGTCAGCAGTTTGTACGCCGACCTAACAAAAAGATCTCCCTGTTTGTCAAAGGTCTAAAAAAAATCTTCTGTCATAAGAGGGAAACCTGGTGATAGAGAGAATCTCCTGGAGGGACCGAGCTAGAAAAAAAAGGTCTTGAGACTGGGGATAGCAGAGGATTAGGTCCTTCCAAGCACTAGCCCCAGGGGGTCTAGAAACATAATCACTGATATGGATACCAAACTACCTCTAAGACGATCCCATAAGAGTCCTAAAGTCATAACAAACCAGAGGGGTATCAATTAGCCACGTATCTTCCCAAAACCTGATTTGATTCCCATTGCCCATTTTCCATTTAATCCCATTCCTTAGCAGGCCTTGTGTGTTGCAGATGCTCCTCCAGGCCAAGGAGCCCTGGGGGTGAGACTCTGAGAGGCAATTGATCAAAGGCATGTCCTGAAGATATTTGGAATTCAAAATTTTGCAGCAATCCTTAGTGTTCCTTAACTGATCCCAACCAACCTTGGCCATCAGAGCCTTGTTAGTGTTGACAATTGTCCTGACACCTAGGCCACCACAATTTTTGGCCTGACAGACCTTTTCCCATTTTACCAGAGCGAGTTTCTTCTTATCCTCAGTCCCAGACCATAGGAAATTCCTTTGAATTTTTTCAAACTTATCAGCAATGTACTTAGGCATCTTAAATATGGAAAGGAAATAAGCTGGTATACCTTGAAGGGCCACTGTGAGCAGTTGGAGTTTGTCAGCATGGCTTAGGATGCAGCCTTTCCACCTAGCCAATTTCCTTTGGATTCTTTCTAGAATCGAGTTCCAAAAGTCAGGGGTAACCTCCTTAACTATGAGAGGGAGCCCAAGGTAAACCAAGGGGAGGGACCCACTAACACAACCCAGAACCGCAGTCACTCTGGTTTGCAAATTAGGTGCATTGTTAAAGAAACAGATCGTGCTTTTATTGTAATTGATGCTCTGACCAGAACATGAGGCATAATTAAGGCATGATTTCCATTTCCTGGCTTCCACCACAGAGGATTTCCCAAAAAGAAAAGTGTCATCCACATATTGTTGCACAACAACCGGTTCTAGGGAAGAAGCCGCTTTGATGCCCATAATGGAGCCTTTCGACAGCAGACCAGTAAAGTTCCTGTTGAGCACATCAACAATCATGATGAAGAGATAAGGAGATAGGGGGTCGCCTTGTTTGATCCCTCTGCCAACAGAGAAGAACCCAAAGGGGGACCCATTAACAAGAATATAATACTTAACAATATTAACACACTCCATAATGAGTTTGATAACTGAATTGTTGAACCCAAACTTAGCCAAAACCTTTGGAATGAAATCCCATAAAAATTTATCATAAGCTTTAGAGATGTCCAGTTTAAGGGCCATCTCCGCATAGTTACATCTATCCATAGAATGGAGCAGCTCGTGGGTGGTCAAAGTAGCATCAAGAATATGGCGCCAAGGCACAACTCTTTTGGGTAGGACTGATGATTTTATCTAGAAGGGGCTTGATACGGCTCACTAAAATATTTGAAATGATTTTATAAAAGGTGTTACATAGGCTAATGGGTCGAAAATCAGTCATGGATTAAGGCTCTCCAATCTTAGGAATAAGGGCAATGAAGGTGTGATTCAATTGTTTAAGGATTTTACCAAATTTGAAGAAATCCCTAGCCGCTAGCACAAGGTCCCCACCCATAGTATCCCAGAATATTTGAAAGAAGGTAGAAGGAAAACCATCAAGGCCCGGGGCTTTGAATTCCCCCATGCTAAAGGTAGCCAACCGAACTTCTTCCCAAGAAACAACACTGAGAATCCCCTTATTATCTTCCTAGGAAATGATGGTAGGTAGATGGTTGAGCAGCACATTGTCCAAAGCCAAGTTTGGTACCTCAGTTGGGGCCGAATAAGCCTCTTGAAAGTAGTTAGTAGCACGAAGGCCAATCTGGGTAGGATTTGAAATCACCACACCAGAATCATCAGTCAGTTGAAAAATTTGATTCCTTTTCCTATGCTTGATGGTTGACACATGAAAGAAAGAGGTGTTCCTGTTACCTTCCTTCAACCATTGGACTCTAGATTTCTGCTTCCAAAAGACTTCCTCTAGATTTAAGTCATTACCTTGTTTCAGTTATTGCATATGTGGTTAAATCTAAAGACTATATTTCTCAATGGATGAGTCACTAGTTTGTAATTGGCTTTCTCTCCTATCATCTTGAACACACTCCAAACACATCAACTCAAAAAACCTTTAAAATTTTACTCTATATGTGTTTTGCTACAATTTTTGAATGAATACAACAATATAAGGGTGTATCATAAACTCATTCTCAAAAATTGATATGGCAGGTTATCTGTTAGGAAGATGCTCAACCTTACGTATCCAAGCTAGCACATAGGTATATTGTGACACCATATTGGGATACATTGTGTAGTGGGTATAGTCTTTTGTAAGGTATTATGTAGTGTTTCAAATCATTAATTTGGTATCTTAGGGAGTAACCCCCTTGAACTTTCCATACCCACCTCAATCATTACTCCTTAGCTACACAACTTAAATATAGGTTTGTGATAATTTTCCAAGTTTGACACCCTTGGCACTTGCAAGATTATTGAACCTTGGGAATTTGGGACCAACAACTTTAATCACACCAGCACAAATTTTATTTACATGGTTTTCCCATGCAAGGCCCCGAAACTTAGAGGAAAAATCAAGTCTAGATTTAGAGAAAATTTGACTAGATTTTGAAGGTTCAAATGACCAAAATGATCAGAACAAAAAAAGTACAAGGTGGAAAAATTATTCAACAGTGACATTAGGCTTAGAAAATAATTTTATATCCATGGTTAAGAGGGTTTAAATTCTATTTTTGTATGGGAATGAGGCCACCCAAACACAGGATGCGGCCTCCCAAATTGAGTTAGTCAAATTTTAGAGTTTTTGGCTTGCCAAAGATAGGTCACCGCACTGATGACCAAGTCACCCAAACACTCACACATGCAATACACATGGGGAGAGGGGTATACACTCACACAATACATGGATAATGTAATTTATACAATGATGCAATGATACCAATACCAACATAGAAGGAATTCATGATATCTCTTTAGATGCTACTCAAATTACTCTAGGACTAGATGTTAGAGAGCTAGTTAGGGATTGTCATCATGATGATCAAAGGGATGACATCACATTGAATCTAGTAATTATCATATGGATGAGGATACTTGACCTTGAGAGATCCAAGATCCCTGAGTCGTCATGTCTTCCCAAACATCCTTAACCTTTACGAGCACTCAAGTCATGAGAGGGCTAGCCATTATCTTGATTAGTTTGTTACCCATATTTCATTAGTTATTAGTTAATTAGATGAATCCCCACCTGTGATCATCCTACTTACCACTTTGGTTTGGGGGCATGTTGGGAGCCACTCCTCTAACCCTCTCTAATACCTAAGTCCCAAGCTCATCACACCCTCCAACAAGTGGCACAAAAACCAATTCAAAAATCTAAAACTTTTTATCAAGTTCAATGAAATTTTCCACAACATCTATTTTCATATTTCATGAAGTACCACTTTGTCCAAACATTCAAGAGCATTCATTTACATGAAAAACTTTCAAATTTTCACAATATTTTTACAAGGCAATAACCAGGAATTTTTCAAATCCACCATTGAAATTTTGAAAAACAAAAATCTAAAAATACCCTTTGGTGGAAAAGTGTCCAACACCCTTTTTAATCTATAAAACATGCATTTTATCCAATTTCCAAAATATTAGGCATTATAACCCCGCATTTTAAAAAAAATCTCAAATTTCAAACAAAACAAGAAAGTTTATCAACTAAATTGCAAAATAAAATAGGTTAGAAGGATTCTACACTCCCCTAAACCTATTCCTACAAACAAATTTAAAATAAATTTCTCAAATGAATTAAAAAAATCAAAATACCTCAATTTCCTCCAAAATTTGAAATGATGAACACATCAAACATGAAAAATATGAGCTCACATGAACCGGCATGCACACTACCCTAACGATTCCCATCCCAACAAAGCTAACCTCGTTGAATTCTACCACCGAATGCACTCCCAACCAAAAAATCTCTAAAATTATCAAAAAGAGGGCTTTTCTCTCCATTTTTTCTCACAAAATACACATAAAAATTAAATGAATTTTTTTTTCCCTTATTTACCCTTTTTCCAAAATCCAATATAAAATTCATATTTTCTATTTCATAATTTGAAACTCCCTCAAATTTCCCCCAAATTCAATTGATCAATTAAATTCATTTCAAAACATCATTCAACATATAATTTAACCATTAAATCTATTTAAACATAGAAATTGAATTAATTTTGTGGAAATTATAATTTAAATAAATCAACATGTACACTTTCACTGGGCTTCCTCAATAGGGGTACGGTATCCAAAATCATATTGAATCTTATCAACATGGGTAAGATAATAGGAAGTCACACTTGAATTGACTACAACGATTGAGGCTAACAATTTTGACCAATGTGGCATCTCCCATATAATCATCGTTAGGGAATAACTCAGACCTATGAAGTCAGGTGGAAAATTTATTTGTATGTGTATCCACTCAATGCATGTCAAGTGTACCTGTGCATATACATAATAATCGAAGCACATACAATTCTTGAACCAGCCCTATAACATAATCATAAAATACTCATCCAAACATACATGTGTATAATGATCCAAACAAAATAGCATAAACCATCATAACATGATCACAATATAATTGTATCGAAAGATGCATCTAAAATTGATACCAATACAAAATAATAATGCTACAAATAATATTGAATCAAATATACAAATATAAGCATACGACCAAATCCAAAATATATATTAAAGATCGTAATGTGAGAGGCACTACAAGTGGACTATCCCACTAAAAACAAACCATACAAACACAAAAGCCTCAACATTGAGATGAATTAATTTTCATATTCTTGAAAGATCTTAGAATCATCTAAATGTGGTACCCCCTAATAATTTTGCGTTCTTCTTGTTTTCTTTTTGTCCATTCATGTTCAAGAAATTGGAGAATTGGGAATTAATTATCTAAAATAGAATCATAATTTGGACCAAACTAACCTTTATTACCTCCATCATTGAAGGTATCGTTGCATTAGCTATTGAAGGAATAAAAGGAGATTTATGCAAACTTTGAGAAGGAACTTGACTAAAGTATTCCCTTTTCGCCACCTACTAAATTATTTATCGTGCCTCTCACTTCCTTGTCTAAAGAATTGTTTAATAGCTCCTAGGGACCTAAATCTTACTTTCCATTTTCAAAAGTTTCAGCCACTTGCCTTGAGAAAATTATAAATGATGAGTTTCAATCATTTCCACTAAGTAGGTTGAGAAGAGAGTTTCTTATTAATACTCTAGAGAGGAATAGAGCTCTTATTTGAGCAATTAAAAGGTAAATGTCTACTAAAAAAGAAGCAACCTTTGAAGAGAATATTACATAATTCAAAATTTTCACCTAAGATCTTTCATTCTTTTTCAAAATAATTTATTTAGGCAAACCCTTAATCCAAATCCATTTCAACAACTAATTTGAATATAAACAATGGAAGAATGCTCTAGTATTTAAAATTATATCCAATAAATTTTCCTAATTCCTAGTAGCCTCAAAGTAAGGTGTACACCAATTTTACAATGATAAAAAGGTAGGTGTACCCATACAAAGGAGAAGGAGAAGGAACCTTGAAGAGATCAAAATGATAAAATTAAGATTTAAGGATAAAATACAATCCTTCCAAAACCATTGCCCAAAATTAAGAATTCTATCATAAATGACATGCAATGCACAACAAAGAATCATCCACGAGATCATTTGGATCATTCGGCTATCCAATACGAGAGCACGAGTCCATGTTAATACTTCTTCAATTGAGATTCAAGGATTGAGGGGTATGTATTTTTCCAAAATTGCTCGAGGCATGATCCTGACCTCATCCCTTATATGTCATACTTTCAGACGTTTGAACCTTCAAGAATGACATAATTGAAAATAACATACCATTACCCTCACCAATTATACACAACAAATTAACTACAACGCTTGAAAAATATCTTAATTTTTCCTTCAACAAGAATTTCATAAGCTTTCTACTCAGACAAATTGCCAAGGCCAAGATTTGTTGACCCTTTGTGTTGAAATAAAATTTGTAGCCATCTATGACAATTTTCACATAACTCAAAGAAATAAATTTATGCAAACAAGTATTCAAAATTCATATACAAAGGAATAGATAGTATACCATGAAAGATGCCACAAAATATACCATGAGAAACCCTCAAGAAAAAAAATCCAACCTTCAAAAGCATCCATCACTCATTTATTATTTATCATCAAAATCATTACAATACATATTAAAAGTCTTCATGATCAATACCTTTGAAACATCAAACTATCTGCATGCATTCCATGTGAACAAACATGTAACCACACATCTCATGTGGGTAAAAGTACAAATTTGTGTGATGCTTGTATAAAGGAAAAAACCAACACTAGTCCACTTTTAAACTTGAATTACAAAAAAGTGGCATATATGTTTTGAATTTTTAAATGATGTATACTAATAAAATGTGTATTTTTTAGTATATTTTATGTTTATATATTTTTGAAAAAAATAAAAAATTATTTGTATATAGTTTGTTATAAATTGTAACTATAATTTAGTTGTTGATATAATGTTGAAAAATGAAGTTACATGAGATTTCGATCTTTATATAATAAATTTTATTTGTTTTCCTTCAAAAAAATTGTGTATTTATAACTTGAAACTTTAGTGCATGGATATATGTTTTCCTCAATTTTGATAAATATACATTTTTAAATAAACATTAAAATGTGTGTGTATTAAAACACAGTTGTTTCCATTTGATGTAAACTTTCATATTAACTATTTATCTAAAATAGAAAAAAAATTATACCATATATAGATTCTTTTATCTAATGCATCATATTTTTTCAATTTTTTTAAATAAGTTTTAGTATTTTTCTTGGCATGGTAATCAACCTAATATTTTATGTTGGTAATCTAATTTTAATAAAAATAAAATGTATTTTTTTAAACTGCACTTATGGATCTATGCAAGGGTATTTAAAAAAATTAAATTAAATGTTATTTACATGAGTAGGAGTTATTGAAACATCAAATTTTTTATTTTTATTTTTATTTTGATAAATTGGCCACAAAGTGGTGCTACATTTGCATTTAACCAACAAGTTCTTGAAAAAGCATTGGACATGTCTAGCTTATCTATAATGAATCTTACTAGATCATATGTTTGACCAAAATTGTTTAAGTCAGAAATACTTAAATTCATTTGTGTTGATAAATTCACTGAAAGTGTGACACAACTTTGTACTTTTACCCATGTCATGCTTCAAACAAAAATGATCAACCTAAAACCCCCTAATAAAATAGTCAATCTTAAACAAATAAACATGTGTGTTTTTATAAACATAAGCTTGCACAAAGCCACCAAATGGTATTACATAAACCAATTGACTAATACCATGAGCTTACAAAATCATTTTCTCCCACATTTATTTTTTAGTACTAATTTTTTAATATTAAATATTTTCCCAATATGCAAACTCATATTATATATTTATCTCAATGTTATATACAACATTTAAAGTGAACCAAAAAAATGTTTAACTCATGTGATGTATGCATCCCTAGATCTCCTAAACGCCTCACAACACATGTTTTTGTTTACCTAAATCATGCTTCATCAAGATTTTTTGTCCACTTCCTTATTCAAATCAAAAACCACTTTAACCCAAATTTGGAAATTACAACCTTTCTCATCACAAATCCTTAGATGAATGATAAAGGATTGAGCTACAAATAATATCCAAATTAATAGCAATGCCTCTACAATCACCATTCTCCACATGAAAACTATGTTTCCTCCAAATCAAGAAAATGATTAAGTGGGAATGTGATTTGATTTAGGGTAGGGAAAACTTCCAAACCATTAGTATCCACACCAGATGGAACAATTCTCATTCAAAAAGCTTTGATCTTTAAATCTAAGTCAAACTTGGTAAAACTCTTCATTGTTCACACATTATCAATGTCGTTCAAAGTAGATAGCTCAAGCGTTGAGGACAGTGAAATAAGGAAAGAAGAATTTAAAAAATAACTACAACTTTGGGGGAAATAATTGCATGAGTCGTAGAAGATAACTCTAGCCATGAGCATCGCCTAGATCAAGAGATAAGAGTCCTGATATGAAGCAAAGGTCCACAAAGAAAAATCATGGAGGAAGAGAGCAAAGAGGAGCTAGGATTTGGCACAAAAAAGAAACTTCTTTGGATTCATTGTCTAGCTAGGGGAGAGGAGCCGACACTAGCACGGGGTCATATAGTGGGAACAAAAGTTTTCCTTCATGGGCCCCACAGTGGAGTGCCTAAATATCCAATTATAAAATAATTTGTATCCATAAAGTAAACAAAAGTAGTCAAATCACTATATTGATAAAAATTATATTATAATTGGTTTATATTTTTCCCAAACACAAATAGTTATTCGCAATCTTACATGTCATAGAATATTCAAAGCTCATCTAACACCACCATCATACAATCTAAATTGTGATATTGCTATCAAGATTCAACCATGTAGTTTTTCGAGTCAAACTCATTGACCCATGTTTCATGAGTAGTGGTTCACAAGAAACCATCTCTCATGATAATGAATGGTCCACTTAGCACTCATTGCATCTAGGTGATGCTCACATGTGTGAAGCACCGGGCCTTCTCGGGAGGTCACCCATCCCAATACTACTCCAGCTCAAGCGTGCTTAACCACAGAGTTTCCCCCAAGGTTAAGCTCACTTAGCTTTTTAATGGCTTGTAACAATAAAACATGTAGCCAAAATATAAAATTAGTATAACCCACACTCCCCTTAAATATCACCTGATGCATTACATCACCACCAATATTTTCAAAGATTTGATGCCATGAGAACAACTAATAGCCAAGACTGACCCAGCACCAAATCCAATTGAACCCCCTCTCCTATCGCACTTTCCCAACAACACAACACTCAAAGGAAAATAAATCATTCAAATGTGTCCCATCATTCAAATCCTAGCACACAGCTATTGGTGCCTTCTCCTCTTTTCCCACTTGCAACCACCAAAAAAATGGTGTTAAAGCCACCAAAATCGCCTGAAAAACAAACAAACATTGCACATCATAAATACATACAAACTTTGTAATTGAAGGCACCGAAACAAGTTTTCAAATTTGAAAAAGGACATAAATTAAAGACTCCATACCAAACCAACATTGAACATATAAATAAATTTACAAATTCAAAAATTCATTACTCAATATTTGTCAATTTCCATTTACTAGTCTCACTTTCATATTCATATCTACATTTTCCTGGAGGCAATGGAAGAAAGAGTAGAAGCATCATGCTATCAAGTTACATGTATTCTACTACTATGAATTCTTTATGCCTACGAATGCCAATTTTTTGTATGCTATGCAAATGTTTTTCATAAAATTATAAATATTTGGGGTTTCAACCTGATATTGTTTACATTAGTTTTTTCATTATATTCTTTATGCCTCAGAATGCCAATATGTTGTATGTGATGTAAATGTTTGACACAATAATCTGTACCTCAATATTTGGGGTTTCAACTTACACTATTTATGAATGTCAAGTCATTTCAGTTCAATTTCTAGGTTTTTTATATTATATATGCCTGGGAATATAGATAAGTTGTATGCACTGTAAATGTTTGCCACCCACTACTTTGTAACTCAATATTTGGGTTTCCCTATGCTTTTCTCGAACCAAAATCCGAGGCAAAATCTCAACCACAAAGCAAAACCAATCTGAAATTTTAAAAATTTATTAAAAAATCATTTTTTATGCTTTTACAAAACGGGAAACGAGATCCTGTTTTGTAAATTGCCAAAAACGGAAAAATCCAAAATGGAAATTTTCAAAAAAAGTTTCAAAATGGAAACTTTTCAAAATGGGATCCGTTTTGAAAAGTTGCCAAAATAAATTTCCATTTTGGAAAATTTCCAAAACGGATCTCGTTTTGGAAAAATTCCAAAATGGAAATTTTTAAAAATGGGATCCCGTTTATTAAAAACCAGGGTCCCGAATTTTTAAAATACGGGATCCCGTTTTTTTATTTTAGGCTCGAGATCCCAAACCTAAATGGGATCTCGTTTATTAAAAACGGGATCCCGTTTTTGCAAAGCCGATTTCGTGTTTTTGCAATGCCGATTTCGTTTTTTTGGCTTAGGTAAAAACTTCCACGTTTTGTGGACTCAACTTCTTGCACTTACCCTTCCTTACAATGTGATTGATGCACCCTATTCTTTATGCCTTGAAATACCAATATGTTTGGTCAAAATAACCTATAACTTAATCTCTAGGGTTTCAACTTATATTGCTCATAAATATCAATGCATATCTAATTAAAAACAATGTGATTATTTCACCCTATCTTCACTAAGCACATAACATCAACTACTTTCAGTTCAATTCATGGGTTTTCATTTATATTCTATATGCCTAGGAATGCCAATCTGTTCTATGCAGTGTAAATGTTTGTCACATAAACTTGTAACTCAATATCTAGTGTTTCAACTTATATTGTTTATGAATGTCAATGCATTGCATTTCTTTACAATATGATTGTTACACCCAACCTGTTAGTTTTTCATTTATTCTTTATGCCTAGGAATGCCAATCCGTTGTATGCAATGCAAATGTTTCACACTCAGTTGTAACTCAATATATGGGCTTTATGGGATTTCAACTTACACTATTAATGAATGTCAATGCATTGTCATTCTATACAATGTGATTGTTAAATCCAATCTTCTCTAAGTGCATAAGACCAACTCCTTTTAGTTCAATCCAAATTGTTCTAAACTTTCGCAATTCAAACAAAGTAGAAAGATCAAATATAAATCAAACTGTTACCAAGTTTTGCACTATAAACTATCAACACGCACAATAAAGAAAAATAATATGTTCATGCATCACTCTGACTTTAAGGGTGTTCATTTATGGTTATTTTCATTGTTTGAAATATGTTTCCTAATGTGTGTAGGTGCAATATAAATTTGAAATGAGGACCAGGCCAATGAAGAAGAGAATCACGACAAGGTGGCTTGCAGATAAAAGAGGGGTTACATTTCCCCCTAAAAAAGAACAAGAAGTACAAGTGGAGGTAGTTGTGGTAATTATTGCTCCTGCAAGTAGACCAACAATAGAAACACAACAACGGGAATGGTTGATAAATAAAATCACACACATTGGAGTGTGCATCTCAATGTCAAGCTCATGAAGTTGTAAAAGATACATGACACATTAATGGTACTCATTCAATAGTAAATCAACAATCTAATGGCATGGTGGATAGCTAGCCTGAGGAACTTAATGACGGCCTAATTATTCCCTCGACCCCTAGCCAATTGTCTTGGTTGTTAAAGGGATCTATAAATCTGGACCGTAATGACTATTTAAGTCTTCCCTCAACCACTAGCCAACCGTCTTGGTTGGTAGAAGGAGCTATGAAACTGGGTATTGACTTGCATTAGGAAGAAGAGTGGGGAAGTTATTAATTTACATCTCCACCTGCCACATTTCCCATACCACAAATGCTAAATTACTATACAAATTTCAGCAAGGAAACTCAAGGTATTGGCAAGGAAGAGGAGGACAACATTAATAGCAAAGTGATTCAAACAATCCAACCCAATTTGTTTTGACAAACATTAAATTTGTGAAGGAAAGAGAGCATCTCAAACAATTAGAAAAGAAAGAAAAAGAGCAGAAGAAAGAGCAAGACAAAGTTCAAAAGAAACAAGATAGAAAGGAAAGAGAAATCGAGGTGGCCCATAGGGCATTGCAACGAGACAGACAGATAAGTAGTCCTACGAACCCATTATCGGAGAACCATGCCCTGTTTTAGGAAATATTGAACATATACATCCCTTTGTTTTTGTTTGTGATGTCAGTTCGAGTCTCAACCCACATGTAAGTTGCACTCGAGTTTGTGTTGGAAATAATTGTTCAGCACCATTGCATGTAAGTTGCAGACAATTTATAAATACAAATCCAAATCATGTAACGACAACTCAAAATGCAACAACAAGAGACGAGAACACATATCCAAATGATTTTCTTAGCATGTTTGGTTAAGGTTGGGAGGGACCATCCCTACAACTCTATCAATTATTGGCTAATTTTTTGATGTGTGTTCTAGAGTACAAGATAATGTTCAATTGTTGGCTATTTACTTTTGTTGTTGGGGACTGTAATATCATGTTATTAACCAAAAGATTTTCTCACCACATCACCTTGCCACTTGTGTTTCTTCCATTTTTTTTTAATTTCCACCACCCTGCCACATGTCATGCACCGAGTGTTCCACAATGTTCCTGACATACCCATTTTGGGGTCCACCTCCAAAGGTAGCATGATAAAAACCATGTGTTGCATCGGGTAGATGTGCGTCGTGTGAACACACTTTGCCACCCTAAACATCTAGTTGAGAGCATTAATCGTGCACCCCCTTCATTACCTCCATTGGGCAACTTGCCTTTTGCATCCCTCCATAGTTACTCGATCTAACAAGCACATAATTCAAAGATCAAGGTTCATTCAATGCTCCAAATTCTCACATATCCCGCTCATTGGCATTCTTTTCCTTTGCATCTGTTTTGGATTCTATGTGGAGTTAGGAACCCATACATGTTTTCCTCTACATTGGAGAGGCTCCATTTCATGAAAGAATTTTTAGTTTTAAACCATTTTGCATATACTATCAATTTGAAAAGTATAATGAAACAAAGTTTAACACAAAAATGCTTTTGCAAAAAAATAGGTCTCTTCAATGCTAGAACCTCAAATGATACTACAATTTTTTATCTTATATTAAGTAAATGTTGTTGCCAACATTATGCACATTCCTATATGATCTCTTTGTTATTAAATGGATATGTTTATTGGTTTCCTTAAATGCTGATTTGGGCATACTTAGCTATATGATGTACATGTTAGCAGTGTAGTACGATTTCTTATTTAATTTAAGTCTTCTTAATTATAGTGAATCTTTGTGTATGGTAATTGCTTGATTTGGTCGAAATGTACAACACACTTCACATAAAAATTGCATCTATACAACAAATTATGCATTAATAGCCAGAAACAATATCACTTAAATCCACATATAGGCATGTAATCATTTAAATGATATAGAATGTATTAATAGCAACAACCTCTTACAAATAATATAATGGATTTGGTGATGAGACAATCTTGGTTCTTAGTTTTTCTCGTGGCATTAGATCTTTGAAAATATTGATGGTCGTGTAATGCATCGGGTGATATGTAAGGGGAGTGTTATACTATTTTTATATTTTGGCTGCATGTTTTCATGATATGGGCCATTCAAAAGCAACTTGGATTGTATGTTTGTGGTATCATATGGGCTTTGAATATTCTTTAACATGTAAGACTACGAATAATTATTAATGTTTGGGACAAATATAAACCAATTATAAAACACTTCATTTAATCACTTGAACAACTTCAATTGCATGTTGGTGGCAACAAGTCATAAAGTGATAAATTTATTTAATAATGTCTAAAATTAATTATATCATAATGAAACAAACCCCCAAACCCAAAGGTGAAAATAAATGTAAGGAATTAGGGTTTGAGGACTAAGAGTGTCTCTTAACAAGTACCTCAATTGTAGAGAGAAAGTTGTACATTTTATTTTAGAACAATTGTTCGGCTTATTAGTGTTTATGTGAGTATTTATTAAATTATTTATAATTGATTATGTCATATCTAACCTATTGTGTTTATGTATGAAATGTTCTATATTATGTCATGGTGTGATGATTATATGTTACTAATAAATCTTTTATTAAAGTATACCAAAATTCTCATGTTTAAAACTTAATGTGTGTGTGTGAATTGTGATGTAATATTTTTTGCTAAGGTTTGTAGTGGACATTGAAATAATTTTATCTTAAATAGTCACATGAAATTCCTATTGTTACATGTTTGAGTTTGGAAATAAGTTGAACAATAAAATTGAATGTGTACCAAGATCACATAAAAGGAATTTTATAAACATTAACTTGTGCATATATATCATTGTCATTCCTTTCCTTTGTGTTTGTTTTGGAGTCTATGTGGAGTTAGGCACACTCCACCCATACATGTTCGGCTTGGTATTGGAGAGGATTCATTTCACCAAAGCATTTTTAGTATTAAACCATGTTGCATATACCGTCAATTTAAAAAGTATAATGAAACAAAGGTTAACCCAAATGCTTTTGCGAAAAATAAGTCTCTTCAATGCTAGAACCTCAAACGATACTACAATTTTTTGTCCTATATTATGTAAATGTTATTTTCAAAATTATGTGCATTCCTATATGATGTCTTTGTTGTTAAATAGATATGTTTATTGGTTTTCTTGAATGCTATCCACTATTATTTTGTTATTCATTGCATAATAATTCACTCTGTAATTTATTTTTTATATTTTATTGTTACTACGAAATATGGAAAGGGTTTGACTGGTTCTCATTTGGAGGGTTTTTTGCCATGCACTTCTATTCATGTGTTCTTTATTGCACAATCATTCATTGTGCAGATTTATATTTCACAGCAGTTTAGTGCATGTACATATATATGTATGTACATATCTATCTATGTACATATGTATGTATGTGCACATGTGTGTACATAATAAATTTTCACAAACATTCACTCTGCTATTTTCTTTTTATATTTGATTGTTACTACGAAATATAAAAAGGGTTTGAGTAGTTTTCATTTTGATGATATTTTGCCATGCACTTCTATTATTTTTTTCTTCACTGCACAATCATTCAATATGCAGATCTATATTTCATAAATATTTAGTGCACATATGTATATCTATATGTACATATGTGTATTTACATATGTATGTGCACACGTATATACATATTACATATATATGTATGTGCATACGTATGTACATATATGCATAAACATATATGCATATATGTGTATATACATATATGCATATATTGATAGATAGATTGATATTTAGTTAGATTTATAAGAATAGATAGAAATATAGATAGGTAGTTTGATAGATAGATAGATTGAAAGATAGATAGATAAATTTGTATATAACTCTATGGCATGAAAATTGAATGAAGGCAGATTTTGGCTAACCAGCAGACGAAAGAAAAATAAGAAATTAAACCCATTAAAGTTACGGTGATGCTTGAACAAAACTATATTTTTCCTTGAAAAAAATGATTTCCTTGAAAAAGTGATTGTGTTTAAGAACACAAAACTTAAAAGTGTTCATAAACACCCTGAGACGCCATATACTTCATCGAGCACATTATGGATGCACCAAGAAGAAATAGAACCTTCAAACTATGGAAAACTACAAAAACACTTTAAATATTCTATTCAAAATCACTGACAAAAAAACATAACCTTCAACTTACGGAACACAACACACCCATTACAAATCAAATAAATAGTATGAAAAAATAAGCGACAACTAACGAGAGACAATGGTATAGCCTTAGTGAGGTTAGAAACCTCACCTCTATAGTACGGATTTGGTCAATGATGTGGCTTGTTGTAGTCACCTATATGCCGACTTTCTCCAACTCAATCCTATAAGAACAAATGAAAAGAGGCATCAATCAAATACATGTAGCAGTGTTTAGCTTAATACAAAAAGAATAGTAAATAAAGTGTATACCTTTCAATTGCAAGTCACTGTCAGTGAGCCATAGAAGGAAGAATGGGTTGAGCCAAACATGTATTGAAATTGTGTACCAATCAAGTAGAGTGAACAAGACACAAAATGGTTGTGTCAGCCGACTATACCATAATGAGCTACAAGACTGAAACGAAGAACACATTTACAAAAATAGATATTTAAAGAAAAATAACGATATATATATATAATGTATACACAACTACAAATGTATACCAACAAATGTATATGTCTAAAATAAATTGCTAATTAAAAGAATCATAATAGTGTATATATGTGTGTGTGTGTGTGTGTATGTATGTATGTATGTAAGTATGTACATGTATATATGTTTATAGCAACATTTGTATATGAGTTAAATGAAATTGAAGAACAATTTAAGATTGAATTAGACAATAACATCCTTTAAAAGAGATAGGTATTGCTAGGCATTAACAATTGAACTTTTGCATTGCATACAACAGATTGGCATTCTCAGACATAAAGAATATAAATGAAAAATCCAATGTAAATATCAAGTTGAAACCTTAGATATCCAATTGTAAAATAGTAAAAAAAATTGTAGAGTTAATGTTTGTGCATAGTGGGCCCGTTAGGAACACTGTGGATCAATTAGTGTGTGATAGGTGGCGGGGTGGTGAAAATTTAAAAAAAAAACAAAATCAGGCAAATGCACAAGTGGCAGGGTGGCATGGTGGGCAATTTTTTAAGGTTTTTGGTCCACACATGGACCTCCAAACATAGGGTGTATAGGAGCGCCTTAATATCCAATTGTAAAACATTTTATATCCATAAAGTAAATAAAAACAATCAAACCATTGCACCGATAGAAATTGTTTTATAATTGGTTTATATTTGTCCCAAACACAAATATAATTATTTGCAGTCTTACATATCTAAAATATTCAAAGCCCATCTGACACCACCAACATACAATCCAATTTTATTTTTAATGGCCCATAACATAAAAAATGTAGCCAAAATATAAAATTAGTATAGCCCACACTCCCCTTAGATAAAAATGGAAAATCCAATATAAATAGTGCCAGATTGAAACCCTATCTATATTGAGTCACAGTTTGTAAAAAACATTTGCATAGCATACAACAGATTGGCATTCGCGAGCATAAAGAATTAATAGTAGTAGAATACCTGTAACTTTATACTGTGATGATGTTACTACTTCTGCTCTTTCTTCTATTTCCTCCAAGAAAATGTACATATGAATATGGAAGTGAGACGTGGTAAATGGAAATTGGAAAAGATTGAGTAATGCATTTTTGAATTTGTAAATCTCTTAATATGTTCAATGCTGGTTTGGTATGGAGTCTTTAATTTTTTTCCTTTTTCAAATTTAAAAACTTGTTTCGGTGCCTTCAATTGTAGAGTTTGTATGTATTCATGGTGTGCAATCCTTGTTTGCTTCTCAAGCGATTTTGGTGGCCTTAATTACACATTGTTTTTTTGGTGGTTGCAAGTGACAAAAGATAAGGCAGCAATAATTGTGTGCTGGAATTTGACTAATGGAACACATATGAATGACTCATTTTCCTTGAATGTTGTGTTGTTGGGAAATTGAGATACATCTAAATGGTTGGTTTTCTTTGACTAGTGGTAGGCAATAAGAATTGAAGTTATGCCATGCACATATGTTGACATATTTATAGGGAAGAGAGCAAATAAAATCTAGATATAGATATATATATACATATACATACATTACATGTATATATATATGTATATGTATATGTATATGTATACATACATATACATACATTACATGTACATTTATATATATACATATTTATTTACACATATATCTATATATATACACACATATATAAATAAATACATATATATATATATATATATATATATATATGTAATGTATGTATATGTATATGTATATGTATGTATATATATATATATATATATATATATATATATATACATACATATACATATACATACATTACATATATATATATATGTATTTATTTATATATGTGTGTATATATATAGATATATGTGTAAATAAATATGTATATATATAAATGTACATGTACATATAGAGATATATATATAAAAATAAGAATATATGTACATATATGTATAGATATATATATAGATATATATATAGATATATGTGGATATATATGTGTCTGTGTGTAAATTTTCATATTTCGGAATAACAATGGATTATTAAAAATAAATTTCTAAGTTAATGTTTATGCAATAATGAACATACGAATAGAAGTGTGTGGTAGAAAACCATATAAATGAGAACTAGTCAAACCCTTTCCATATTTCGTAATAACAATGAAATATAAAAAACAAATTGTAGAGTGAATTATTGTGCAATGAAGAACAAAATAATACAATTGCATGGTAGAATATCTTTGAAATGAAAACCAGTGAAACCATTTTCATATTTTGAAATAACAAACAAATAGTAAAAACAAATTGCAAAGTTAATGTTTGTGCAATAATGAACACATGAATAGAAGTGTATGGCATAAAACTTTTGAAATGAGAACCATTCAAACCCTTTTTGTATTTCATAGTAACAATCAAATATAAAAAGCAAATTGCAAAATGAATTATTATGCAATGAAGAAATGATGCAAGTGGAGTCTCCCCTCTACCCAAAAACAACTCAAAAATCACAAAACAAATCCAAAATCAACCGACGAAGATTGCAAACAACTCAGATTTATTAATTCAATTCAATTCAATACAAAAATTCTCTCCTTAACATTTAGTGGCTTCTCATGCCACTACATATGCATTCTTATTTTCACAAAACTATGTTCCAAACCTGCTGCACTCTGTTCTACTCTGCTCCTATAAACTCCGCACCTTAAGTTTGTTTACATCTTTTGGTGTGTGTTTCTTCTCACCCTTTTCCATACCAAGTTCTATGCAGTCATTTATTCCTCTAGATCGCCCCTCTTCAAATTCACACTACCAGCTCCATTTTGCATTTCAATTGAAAGTCTCAGCATATCGGTTGGTTCCTTCTCTTGGTCGATTCCTCTCACAACATATCGAATTTTCCTTCATTGCTGCCCACTGGCGTTTGTTTCAATGCCTTCTTTGTTGTTATGAAATTTAAGCCAGAATAAAAATATTAACAGCAGCAATAAAAATAAACACAGTAAATAAAATAGACAGCAAAATAAGATATTGCAAAGAACACAAAGATTACGTGGAAAACTCCAATGTGGAGGAAAAACCACAGGGCAAGGATCAATAGCTTTTATTATCTTAGAAAATCTCTTTACATCAGAAGCTTCAATTCAGCAATTAATTCTTCTTCTCCAGAAAATTAATTATTTTTCTCAACAATATAAATGAGAGATCAATAATGACATATTTATAAAAGAGGGAAAGCTTTCGAATGAGATACTGGAAGCTTCTATTCAAACTAGATGTTTCTAAATTAGAAGTGGAAACATCTATTCAAAAAAGAAGTTTCTTAAACTTAAATTTCAAAAAACTAACATTCTCCCATTTGAAGCTAAATTTAGCCTTCACAACTAACATTCTCCCACTTGAAGCTAAATGCAAAGACTCCTAGATACCAAACTGCAAGTGTAGATGATCTTAAAGCTATTGATCCTTGCCCAAGCTTATGCATCAAGTCATCTGCAGCCCTTCCAAGCTCCTACATAACTCTTGCTTGGCTCTTGGCAGTATTTTTGTAAACATATATGCAGGGTTCTCAGCTATATGGATTTTTTCCAAGTGTATTTTTCCTTCTCCAACACCTGTCTAATCCAATTGTACCATAAGTCAATGTGTTTGGTTCGTGAGTGAAAGGCTAGGTTTTTCACCAAGTGAATGGCACTCTGGCTGTCACAATATAACACATACTTGTCTTGTTTTATGCCTAACTCTCCAAGGAATCATTGTATCCACAACATCTCTTTGCATGCTTCAATTGCAGCTATGTATTATGCCTCTGTTGTGGAGAGAGCTACAATTTTTTGTAGCCTAGATACCCAAGACACTATTGCACCTGCAAATGTGTATAGAAAACCAATGGTAGACTTTCTAGTGTCCACATCTCCAGCCATATCTCCATCTGTAAAACCTTCAAGCACCATATCAGTATGACCAAAACATAAACAGTAATGACTAGTACCCTTAAGGTATCTTAACATCCATTTCACCGCTTGCCAATGTTATTTGCCTGGATTGGCAAGGAACCTGCTGACTACTCCCACTGAATGTGCAATGTCTGGCCGTGTGCATACCATGGCATACATTAAACTACCAACTGCTGAAGCATAAGGAATATTTTTCATTTATTCCTTCTCTTTGTCATCACAAGGGCATGAATCGAAATTCAATTTGAAATGGGAAGCAAGAGGTGTACCAATTGGCTTGGCATCCTTCATATTAAATCTGTCAAGCACCTTTTCAATATACTTTTCTTGTGACAACCATGATTTTTTCTTCTTTCTATCACGAATAATCTTCATGCCCAATATTTTTTGTGCTGGACCCAAATCCTTCATTGCAAACTGGCTGCTCAAATCCTTCTTCAACCTGTTAATCATATCCTTATCCTATCCAACAACTAACATATCATCCACATATAACAATAATATAATGTACTTATCTTGGTCATATCTTTTGATGTAGACACAATAATCAGTCTCTAGTCTATTGAAATCATGCTCCAACATAAATGAATCAAATTTCTTATACCACTAGCAAGGTGCTTGTTTCAACCCATAGAGACTCTTCTTTAACCTGCAAAACAAGTTCTCTTTACCTTTTATTTTGAAACCATCTAGCTGCTCCATATAAATTTCCTCTTCCAATTCTCCATGAAGGAAGGCAGTCTTTACATCTAATTGTTCACATTCCAAATCTAGAGCAGCAACAAAACCAAGAATAATTCTAATGGATGACATTTTAACAACAGGTGAAAAATTTTCATTGAAGTCAATACCTTCTTTCTGAGCAAATCCTTTCACCACCAACCTTGCTTTGTATCTCTTCTTCTGATCACCCTCATGTTTGATCTTGTACACCCATTTATTTTGTAGAGCTTTTCTTCCTTTTGGAAGCTTTACCAACTCCCAAGTTCTATTTTCCAGCAAAGAGTCCATTTCATCCTCCATTGCTTTCTTCCATTCTTTACTATGTTCATCTATACAAGCTTCCTGAAAACAACTAGGTTCACCTTCATCAGTTAATAAAATATAATCAGAGGGAGGATATCTTTGTGAAACCTTATGAGGCCTAGCAGATCTATGAACCAAAATATCTTGTAATGGCTCTTTCATGGCTTCTACTTCTTGTTGTTCCTCATTTTCATTATGCTGTAATGGCTGGTCATTATTTTCAGCAGTGGCTTTTTCCAATGGTGGCAAATTTTCTTGTTGCTCCTCTTATTGTCCTTTAATTTCAACAAATTTTTGCATCTCCACACTTTTGTCAATATTTTTAAACATCTTTCCTTCATTAAAAATAGCATCCCTACTTCTGAGAATTCTTCTTTTTAAAGGATCCCACAATTGATAACCTAGCTCATTGTCAGCATATCCTAAGAAAATACATTTCAATGATTTTTCATCCAACTTGGACCTCTGTTCTTTAGGAATGTGCACATAAGCTTCACAACCGAAAACTTTCAAATGAGAATAATATAACTCCTTACCGGTCCATACCTTTTCGAGAATACCTCCATCTAATGAAGTTGTGGGAGAGCGATTTATTAAGTAACAAGCAGTACAAACTGCCTCTACCCAAAAATGTTTAGGCAAACCAGAATTTGAAAGCATACTTCTCACCTTCTCCATTATTGTTTGATTCATTCTCTCAGTTGTCCCATTTTGTTGTGGAGTGAGAGGAACTGTTTTGACATGCTTTATCCCATATTTACTACAATATTCTTCAAAGGCTTTGGAGCAATACTCCCCACCATTATCTATTCTAATACATCTTAGAAGTTTGTTAGTTTCCCTTTCAACAGCCATATGAAACTTTTGAAAAACATCTAAAACTTGATCCTTACTTTTAATAGGGAAAGCCCACACCTTTTTTGATGAATCATCAATAAAAGTAACGAAATAGGCAGCCCCTCCCAATGATTTTATATTAATTGGGCCACAAACATCAGAATGCACCAAATCTAATATTTTTGTATCCCTTTTTGAATTATTCCTTAAGAATGACACTCTTTTCTGTCTACCCATAATACAATGTTCACAAAATTTAAATTTTGTACCTTTTATTCCAGGCAAAAGCTTTTGCTCAACAAGTATTTTCAGACCTCTTTCTGTCATATGTCCAAGTCTTTTGTGCCACAAATCTGCTGCAGGATCCTCTGCAACAATAGCAATATTTGATTTTTGCAACTTCGATATTAATGTATAAAGAGTGCCTGTTTTATGCCCCTTTGCAACAACCAGAGAACCTTTTACAATTTTCCAGCATCCCTTGCCAAATACTATATGGCAACCTTCATCATCTAGCTTTCCAGCTGAAACTAAATTCATTCCAAGCTCAAACTAAATTCATTCCAAGCTCTGGTACATGTCTAACCTGTTTAAGCAATAAACTACAACCATCTTCTGTTTTTATTAAAATATCTCCCACTCCCTCAATACTACATAAATTATTATTACCCAAACGAACCTTACCCAAATTACTAGATTTATAAGAAATAAAATTTTCTCTGCTTGGGGTAGCATGGTAGGAGGCTCCAAAATCTAAAATCCAATCAATATCATAATTAGAAGTACAAAGGCATGCATCCTCATATGAAACAGTAATTAATACCTCACCATCTGATGCAACAACTATAGTGTCTTCATTTGCACTTGTTGGTTTTTGTTCCTTTTGCTCTCGCTTCTAGATTCGACATTCTCTTTTCATGTGTCCCAGTTTGCCACAATGATAACAAGTGATTCTGCCTCTTCTTGATTTTGATCTTCCTCTTGACTTCGAACGCCCTTGTCGGTTCCGATCAAATTTTCTACCACAATCAGCTAGGGCTAAGGATTCTCCTCCCTGGTTCTCTTTCATTGATTTATGCCACAACTCCTCATTCATTAAATTGCTACTGACATCATCAAACTTTAGAGTTCGTCCAGGTGCCGAAGTGCTAATAGCTACGATCAAGTTATCCCAGCTGTCTAGCATTAAACACATTAATAAGATGGCTCTAATCTCATCATCAAAAGTGATTTTAACAGAGGCAAGCTGACAAATAATTATGTTGAACTCATTTAAATGTTTTGCTACTGAAGCACCTTCTTTCATTTTGAGATTGTATAATTTTTTCATCAGAAAAAACTTTATTTGAAGTTGTGTTCTTCTCATATAGATCATGAAGCTTTTTCCATAGTTCTACTGTTGTCTTCTCTCCTGCAACATTAAAATACACATTCTTAGCCAGACATTGACAGATGGTTGCAACTGCCTTTCTATCCATCTTTTTCCAATCTTCATCTGCCATTGATGTGGGTTTCTTTGATATTCCTTCGAGCGGCAAATACTGATCTTTCAAAATTAATATATCCTCCATTTGGGATTTCCATAAGGCAAAATTAGCACCATTTAACTTTTCCATGTCACTTGTTGTGACCTCCATGCTACTTAACGAGAGAAAAAGAAACCTACACACACCAAATCTTCCAACAACCTGACGCTCTAATACCAGTTGTTATGAAATTTAAGCCAAAATAAAAATAATAACAACAGCAATAAAAATAAACACAATAAATAAAATAGATAGCAAAATAAGATATTGCGAAGAACACAAAGATTACGTGGAAAACCTCCAATGTGGAGGAAAAACCACGAGGCAAGGATCAATAGCTTTTATTATCTCAGAAAATTTCTTTACATCAGAAGCTTCAATTCAGCAATTAATTCTTCTTCTCCAGAAAATTAATTCTTTTTCTCAACAATACAAATGAGAGATCAATGATGACATATTTATAAAAGAGGGAAAGCTTTCGAATGAGATATTGGAAGCTTCTATTTGAACTAGATGTTTCTAAATTGGAAGTGGAAACATCTATTCGAAAAAGAATTTTCTTAAACTTAAATTTCAAAAAACTAACATTCTCCCACTTGAAGCTAAATTTAGCCTTCACAACTAACATCTTATTCTCTCAGGGTCGACTTTCTACTCCAAGCCGATGCCTCTCCTTTCTTCCCACGGGCCGCCTTCTGCCTTCAATTTCTTCGTGGCCCCTTCACATCTCTCTCCCTACGCACAGCCCAATTCATTCTTGTTACGCCCCTCCCTTCCCAATCCTTGATTTTATACAAAACAAACTTTTCCCCATATAGGCGTGGCTTGTATTTTGATTTGATCTACTGACAGATAAAACCAATTGTCTTATCATGCGCCAACTCCTCCTCCACTCTTGGCATCACCTTCCCTTGGCTTTAAGTCTGCATTTTTTTTAAACATAAGTCAGCAGTCTTCTACCGCCCCCTCACATTCCCCTGCTGCAAATTTTATTTCTTTTTCCTCATGTCTCCCCACCGCACCTCCTCACATCCTCTCTAAACTGGCTATTTACCTTCTTGCGTGGACTTATCCTCTCCTTCCTCGGCCTAATAAATCATCTTACATTTTAGTTGTCTAGTGACATGGCGCGGCCCCTTAATCTTCCTTCGATCGTTTTCCATCGAACATTAAAACCTTATAAGATTCAATATTATAGTTTTATTTTACCAGATGAATCGGGCAACAAATCTTTTATTTGGTTTTACGCCTCGCAATCTGAATTTGTTCAAATCGGCATCATATGTGGCATTGGGTCAAAGATTCATGTACCTGGGCTATGCTTTTACACTTCGCATACATGTTGAACAATGGCATTTGCAGATATAATATTTGACAAAATTCCACCAAAGTTCCAAATCCATTAAAGCATCAAATTTAAGAAGTGTAGGTACCGATTTAATCAAGAGAAAATCAAACCAAAATGAAACAAAATTGAAAGCAAACCAAACAATCTTTTTGGTTAGTGTATCACCTATCCACCCGGCATGAAGAAATGAATAATACAAGTGCATGGCAGAATATCTTCAAAATGAAAACCAGTGAAACCATTTTTCATATTTCAGAATAACAAACAAACAATAAAAACAAATTGCAGAGTTAATGTTTGTGCAATGATGAACACACGAATATAAGCACATGGCACAAAACCCTCGAAATGAGAACCAGTCAAATCATTTCCATATTTCATGTAGTAATAGTCAACTATAAAAAGCAAATTACCAAGTGAATTATTTTGCAATGAAGAACAGAATAATACAAGTGCATGGTAGAATATCTTTGAAATCAAAACCAGTGAAACTATTTTCATATTTTGAAATAACAAACAAATATTAAAAACAAAATTGTAGAGTTAATGTTTGTGCAATAATGAACACACAAATAGAAGTGCATAGTAGAGAACCCTCTAAATGAGAACCAATCAAACCCTTTCCATATTTTGTAGTAACAATGAAATATAAAAAAAGAAAAAGTCAAAGTGAATTATTGTGCAATGAAGAACAGAATAATACAAGTGCATGGTAGAATATCTTTGAAATGAAAACCAGTGAAACCATTTTCATATTTCGGAATAACAAACAAATATTAAAAGCAAATTATAAAGTTCAAGTTTGTGCAATGACAAACACACAAATAGAAGTGCATGGTAGAAAACCCTCGAAATGAAAACCAATCAAACCCTTTCCATATTTCATAGTAGCAGTCAAACATAAATGATAAAGTAGTGAAACCCTTATCATAGTGCAATGATAAACATAATATTACAAGTGCATGGCAGAATATTGTTGAAATGATAACCAATGGAACCCTATTCATATTTTCTAGTAGCAAGCAAATATTACAAACAAAATGCAGAGTAAAACTTCATGCAATGAAGAACAGAAGAGCACAAGTGCATGGAGGACTATACACGAAATAAAAACAGTGAAATCCTTGCCATATTTCGTAGTAGCAATCAAATATGAAGAGAAATTTGCACAGTGAAAGTTTGTGCAACAAAGAACAGAATGATATAAATGTGTGGCAGAATACCGTCAAAATGAAAGACAATGGTACAAGCCTAGTGAGGTAGAAAACCTCACCTGAAAGAGAAAAGGAGTTTTTGAAAGTGCAAAGCCGAACAATGAATTGTGTTGAGCCAAAGAATAAATCGTGGAGATTCAAACATGTATAGGTTCCTAACCAAAGGAAGACTCCAGAATAAATGCAAACAAAAGGAATGACAATGAGTGGGATATGTGAGAATTTGGAGCATTGAATGAACCTTGATCTTTGAATTATGCACTTGCCAGGCTGAGTAATTACGGAAGGACACATAAGGAAAGTTGCCTAGTGGAGGTAACGAAGGGGGCGGCACACAATTAATGCTCTCAACTAGATGTTTGGGGTGGCGAAATGTTTGTACCGCACACATTCGCCTGACCCAACGCACGGATTTGTGTGCTGCCTCGGGAGGTGGACCTGCTCCACTGTTGAGAGAACCCCAAAATGAGTTTGTCAGGAACACCATGGACCAATCGGTGCCTGACAGGTAGTGGGTGGTGAAAATTTAAAAACAAAAATTGGCAAATGCACAAGTGGTAGGGTGACGTGGCGGTAAACGTTTTTTTAAGTTTTTGGTCCACATGGACCTCCAAACATAGGGTGCTCTAGTATTGGACCTCTCCCCTATTTGTTTCAAGAAGTTTCCAAATATTTCTATAGATTAATTTATTTTTATTTTTATTTTAAGTGGACTTCGAATTTTTCTCTATTTTTTTAGCCAGATGGTTCTTTAAGAAATCCTCTACTTTCATATTTTCACCTCCTCAAACTCAAAATTTATTGACAAGAGCATTATGAATTCACTCGCCATCACTCATCTCATTTAATATTTTGAAATATATTTTTATTGTTGATTTAATCATTCTTTATTTTTATGACTTTTCAATGTATTTATTTTTAATTTTTTGTGTACTAATATTATTGTTATATAGATATATATTTAGTCTATAGGCTAAATATAGTGTGAGATTTGAGCCTGAAACAAGTTTCACGTTTGCAAACAACTGTTGAGTCATCGGAAAACAAGTGTAAGCTAACGTTTAATGGTAAATCAATTATTGTTTAATGGTAAAAGGCACCAAAATATCACGTGAAAGCTTCCAAAATCTCATTTATCAAGTAAAATCTAGATAAATTTTGATTTCTCAATTGAACGAGAACATTGTATTTTCATTTACAATGTTTTTTTGTGAATTTGATGACTACTTTTCTTTTTCATTTGTATTGCTTTATTTTTTAAATTTGCATTCAAATATTTCAAAATCAACTAATACCTAATTTTTTAAAGGAAAAAATATAGATTTGTCTAAGTTTATTTGATTCGATTATTTATGACTTATTATTAATTATCTAATCCATGTACTATCTAACATAGTAACATATATATATTTTTCTATCAGTGTGATCCTTGAACCTCCATTAGGTACAAGTGCTAGTTTTACAATTTACAACAATCAAATTAATTTCATACTAAATAACTTATAAATTCTCAAATCTTAAAGAATTCAAGAATTATAAAATTATTTTCACTTTACAACTTGCTTTAACAAATGAAGTATTTAAAGAGGTACAAATATGATGAATACAATTTAAAGATTTGATCTACAAAAATGGAAATAAATAACCTCATGAATCTCAAGATTTACCTTGGAAATAGATTATGAGAGGAAAAACCAATTTTTCATTGTGCCATTTGTAATTCTATCCATTATTACAATCAATTGAAAAAATTCATAAGTGCAAGAATAGTTGTCATTTATTTCTCAACCTATCCTCTACAAACTAAAGAATCGCTAAAATCTTCTAATTCTCCTCAATGCAACACCTATATCAAATTTTGCAAATAAAATCACAATTATTTATCTTTATAAATAGTTTTTAGTGATGTTGGAGCTTTCCCTCAAGCCGAAAGACACAAAAACAAGAAATTAGAAATGAAGAAGGTGTCAATTCATTTCAATTCTAATTTTTCAACAGTAAGAGTTCACTTTTGTACTTGTGGGTTTAATCTAAAAAAATTCAAATATATCACAAATCTATTTTATGATAATTGAATTTAAATTAATATCACCAAAAATAGAAATGCCATTGCTATTTGTTGGTGTAAATAGGTGTTTTACCTATCTAGGTCCTATTTACATATTAAGTCCACTTGGGTCCTAGAAGGGAATCTTTCTAGATAGTGTTAGAACTGTCACTAGATTTTATCTTATCTTTTGACATTTAATGCTTGTTTCCTAAGTAATTTAATATGTGTTGAGGTAGTTGTCTCATTGTACAAGATTAAGATACATGTCATGATCTTGTTTAATTCTATCTCACAACTTGTTTTTATAAGCAAGACATCATATGTACATTGTCATATTCAATCTGGCAATCTTCCATCCATAATCATAACATGACATTTTTGTCATTCTCTCTTGTGGAAATTATTTTGTTTTGCAGATGATCCTAGGGTGTTGAGGAGTTCACCATAAACTCCTACATGGTATTAGAGTTTTGGTGCTACAAACTTCTTCTTAGATTTCAAGGATCAATCTTGGCGTGAAATTTTGTTTGGATGTGAGTTGGTTTCAAGAACCTCACCATTGAATCCACGGCGTCAAGGAAAGTCAGGTTTATCTTTCGTTTCATCAAATTTCATTATGTTTTGACTGATCTACAAGGGTTTCAAAGAGGATTTCAATTGCCAAATCTTGGAGGTAGTTGAATTTTTGGAACACTTTGGAAAAAAAATAACTCGATCGTTGCATTTGAAAGGTCCGAGAACCTAAGGAATGACTATTAATTCATAATTTTTTGACACCTTTGATCGAGGGCATCAGGGAAAAAAATTTAGTCATTATACGACCGTATAGATCTGTACTTGGTCATATTGTACGACATCATACGTGATCGGCAACGTCTATACCGGTCAAATATTTGTGGCATCATCATACATTTGCTAGTGTAATTTTGTGCTTTTCTGCATATTTTGTGGTACTTGGTTCATTGGCCATCACATTGTCATACTATGTTGTTAGTATGATCCATTAATTTTTTGTTGTTGTCATGGTATAGAGCATTTATTTAATCCCACGCAAGTTTTATATATTACAAAGTTTTCTTTTAAATATTTTATATTTACATCGACGAAATTTTGTAGAGCATGGTCACACGTAGCGATGAGCCCCTAGTCTCACCTTAGCAAGGGGTGTATGCCTCGGGCGACATGGCATAGGCCTGCCAACCTCTCGTCGCCTACCTGCCTACCACTTGCCACTCTACCGGTGGCGAGGTGGTGGCACTTGTTTTAAAACATTTTTCTTAACCTACAGTCACATGGTGCGCCCAGGGGCCCTAATTTTGTCCTTGGAGGCCCAAATTGGGTGTTTTTTTAAACAATCATAACTTACAATCTAGGAGATCATTTTTCACCAATGAGATATCCTGGAAAGTTGGTTTCATCAAATTTTCAGTGGTGTAAATTATTTTCCAAAATTTTGTTATTTGGAGGCATTTATTACTATTTGAAATCACATCTTCATTTTTGGCTTCTAGCTCATAACTTTTTGCCACAATCTCTGATTTTCTTGATTCTTCCAGCATTGGAAAGGTATTGAGGAGCTCTATCCATCATCCATCCATGAACTTTCTTGTTTCTATTCTAGGTATATTTTAATTTTAGTTATTTTCCGATGGGTATCCTAGAAATTACTTTGATATTTTGATAGTTGGGAGGGTGCAATTTTGATCTTTACACTTCATTTGAGTAGTAGAATGATGTTCTATGTTATGTTGCTTCATTTATATTCTAGGGTTGTTCCACATTGAGATTTTTCCAGTGTTCTTTGGCATTGGGTCTATTGTTTCTTTATCACGATTATAAGGGTGAGTCCTTGAGTGGCTCTAATACGATTTCTAGCATCAAAATTATCTTTCCTTTGCTTGCCTTGATTAAGGATTCCAATGTTACTCCATTAGTGTGCTTTCAGTGTTTCTTTGCAACAAGTTATCTCATTGAGGGGGGGTTGAATGGTCTCTCTTTGTTTCTTTTATGGGGGGTCTTTTTCCTCGAATGGGGTTTTGTTCTCTCAATTTTCATGGACGACATTATTCTATCTTTTCTCTCTTTTGGGGAGGAGTTTTGTCCCACTGGGTTTTCTCCTTTTCTTCGTTTGTGAGAGATTGCATTTGCATATGTACATGGATACCTAACATGGCCTCATAGTTAAAACCCATCTTTGTGTCATTTGCATAATTAGTACTCCCTAAGTTGTACTTAAGGGGGTTGTTGGTGTAAATAGGTGTTTTACCTATCTAGGTCTTATTTACATGTTAAGTCCACTTAGGTCCTAAGAGGGAATCTTTCTGATTAGTGTTAGTTGTCACTAGATCTTATCTTATCTTATCTTTTGACATTTAATGCTTGTGTCCTAAATCATTTAATATTTGAGGTAGTTGTCTCTTGTACAAGAGTAACACATGTCAAGATCTTATTCAATCCTATCTCACAACTTGCCTTTATAAGCAAGGCATCATATGTGCATTATCATATTCAATGTGGCAATTTTACATCCATAGTCATAGCATGGTATTTCCGCCATTTCTCCCTTGTGGAGTTCACCATATACACCTACACTATTAAATTTTATTTTATTCAAGAGAAAATGCAATAAAAAAGATTAAGATAGAGATTGTTCTTGGACAAATACAATTATACATATCTTCGATGCATAAAAATAAATGAGCATAATCAATCAAAAATTAGAATTATTGCCAAAAAAAAAGTCTTATTTGAGGGGTTTTGGAAAAAATGAAAAAAGCAATTAAAAACTTAGTTAATTTTTTCAATTTAAATTTTAAATTCAAAATATTCAATTAAAAATATTATTTTATTGTATTGTAATTTTGTATCTTTTTATAAAAACAATGTATACATACAATTTCAAAAAGAACTAATAAAAAGTCTATTTTTCTATAAAAAAAAATCAATAGTTTTATTTTGATTTTCAAGTATAACGATTATATATTTTAACAAACAAACAACACATTTTAATTGAAAAAAATTGTACTGTAAATACCTTTAATTTGTATAATTAAAATCTCTTCAAGTTATTGTTCATTTTTGAAGAATAATCAAACAAAAAAGCTTATTTTTAACCATATGAAATCACTTACATATAATATGATTGAACAAAAGTAATAACAAATATCTTACACATTGTACGACAAATTTTCATATATCAAGATTCAATTATATAATTTTTTAGTTAACATATTGACTCATTTTTTCCTAAATTAGATATTTTTTATCTACAATTATTTGCATCTTCATATCTTAAATACATACTCATATCAATAGCATCAAATTTTATGAGAACAAATTATTTAAAAGTTAAAATTTAAAATTTACTTTTAATGTTAATTTAAATTACTATCTTAAATTCTTTAAAATGTTATCTTTCATTCTGATTTAAATCCAAATCTATAGAAATGATCTTTGTATGTATGGAAATGATTTGATGTGCAAATCTGGTCCTAGACCTTACATAAACAAACAAAAAAATTATCTGTCCAAATCCATGTGTTCCAATCTTCTACTAGCTCAATTTTGACAAGGAAAGGTGGTGCTCATAATCTACTTTAGTAAATCTATCGAATTGTAAAAATTATGTTCTCCTTGAGCATACCCCAGTTAGATTGATTCAATGACTTCAAAACAAAGATTGTGGGCAGCTGTGGGCAGCAAGCAAATGTGCAATGTGCAATAAGTCTAAGATGATGTAGGTTGATGTAATGCTCTAATAATGCTACTAGGATAAATGATGCACTTTAGTGATTCCTAAATTGTCCTTGATAATTTCAACATTCCTAAATGATTTCAACATGAATGAATGAATCATTAAATATAAAATTAACACAGAAATCAATGCAAATGTATGTCAAGTCAGCTCACAACAGTGAGTGAAAATAAATCTTATTTTGAATTTAAATTTTACGAGTCTAGTATTCAAATCCATAACTAAGAAAAAAGAATCAAGTCAAGTCTACACCCACAAATTTGATCAAGATGAATATTAGATCTTGTTGGAACACGTTTGCCGTTGCGCCAAAAGATCGACATGTTATGCTCAATACAAACGGCAGAGATAAACGGATCCACAAGAGGCGGTTGGTCCATGTCCCGAATCCGAAGGGAGACATTGACAATTAGTCCAACAGATCTAAGAATCAAGACCAATCTTTTGTGACGAGTGATAATGAAAATGAGATATGATAATGCCATAAGTCAAATTCACACAAAAATATACTGCTTATTAAGAACACTTTAATCAGAACAAATCCAAAACATTAAAAAAAAACACAAATTTACAATTTTCACCATTACAGTAGAAAGCTAAAATTATCTAACATAATTAATAGCACAGTAAGGAATGCCTTCAACTTCAACAAAGCAACATATAGACACTCAAAACGAGTCAAAAAGATTCTTCATTGTTGAATCGATTCATGACAACCTTGCCCACACTGAAGCCCTGTCATGGAAAGACATCCACTGATATATGGTAGTCAACCCAATCTCTGTAATCCAATGATACAAAGAACCGAGGCTGAGCCAAAAACCACCTCTAATATAATGTTCAAGCAGAAAATTCAAGAAACAAGAAAATGAACAGCTTCTACAATGTTTTTTCAAACAACTATCTAGCTCATCAATCGCCCCTTAAGTACAAGGAAAAAATTATGAGTTAATTTACATAGGTAATCAAGAATATGATTTTAGAAAAGGAAATTGCTGACTAATCTAGCAAAAAAATACAGAACTCGACATATAAAAATCCCAGGCCAAGTAAGCAAAATCAACTCCAGAAATTACAAACTGTTATTTCATTGATTCATTAGAGTGTACGTGAGATCCAATAAATTAGTAAGTTAAAAGAGTTGGGACAAACCACGAGTAAGTCAGCTCAAATGCACACATGACGAACAAAATGGTTTTGTAAACAAGTACTTTAAAGTCATGGAATCTCAGTACAGCATTTGGGGTACATCCCTGAATCCAAATATTCTTGTATTCAGATAATACATACATTTAGTTCTTCAATACCATCAATCCAATCTTTTCTAATAACCTACAAAGTATCTGCAGCACACATTAATCAAGTATGAAGGTAGTTCGCTGCCATCATCAACTCCAAAGTGATTTCGGGTTCTATATGGAACTCAGTTTCCTTCCCACTGTCACAAATTACAAAAAAAAATGTTAGCAAACTTGCAATAAGAGGAAACCACAAAATCTTAAGCTAGCTGATGCAAAGTAGGGATAAATTTTCTGCCAAAAGTTTGAGGTTATATACTAAAAGTCAAATTTCAAAAATACAGATGCACCGTATAACTAAAAGCGAAACCGAATTTGTCCAAGCATTTTATTCTCTAGTGCTTAAGAACTTCACATAAAATATAATATAAAATCATAGTAGCATTCCGAGCATGGCAAAAGTGTAAAGGGAATTCCTTACCCAGTTTTTAAAACACAGGTAACGAAAAATGAATATTATATCTGTAAAAATAAAATAAAAATTGATATTGTTATTGTTATTTCATTATTATGATGTTTTATTAGGATTCAACTGCATAGTTTTTGAGTCAAACTCATTGACCTCTTATTTGTTATTTCATATCAAATATATCATATTTAAATTAGAAATAATTTAATAAACATTATACATTAAAATAAAAATCAATTGTAACAAAAAAGAAAGATTTAAAAATAATTATTTTACTTCTACTTCAGAGTTTTATGTAAAAAACTTATGATTGGTCCTACAGTAATAAACGCCGTCATCAAAAACAACTCATTATTTTAGGTTTGACCCAATGTTTTATATCAAACCATCATTAGTATATAATTATAATCTAAGTCACCATATTCGGCCGAATATCAACTTGAAATTCAAAATACGTCAAATTTATAAAAAAAAAATGAAATTCGTTCATATTCGAATAAATTCGTGCGGTCAAAATATTTACATTAAAAAATTCAAAATATTAGCAAAAATTCGTTGAAATTCGTGAGGGCACTGATTTTATTAAAATATAATCTAAAAACATTTTTTAAGGTGTTTTCTTCCACATTTTACCAGGAGGTTTTATCTTTCTCTGTTTATCCCACGTGAGCTGTTTTGCAGGGCTCCACAAAGTATTCACGAGTGACAAACGCATTCACTCAGCCATCGGGCACTCGACCAACAACTGGAGGTGGAGCTGGACCGCAAATGGACTTGTGCAAGTCTCAGGGACCGGTGGGTTTGCAAGGCTTCTAATGCTGCGGCTCCTTCTTCGATTTATTAATATCATTCTTTTGTTATGTTTTTATATTTTTTTAATATTATTTATTTATGTTATGTTCTCATATATTTTAATATTATTTTTATTTATGTTCATTTGTTATTTAATTTTATTTTTTATTTATGGTGTTAAAATTTAATATTTTAAACTAAATAAATTAAAATTTTATTATAATATATTTATTATTTAATATATAATTTAGTTTATTTATTATTTATATATTAATAATATTTAAAGTATATTTTTAAACATATTTATTATTTATTTTGTTTTGTGTTTAGCTTTATTAATATATTTAAACATATTAGTATATCAATATTATTTATTTATTTATTTTAAGTTTATTACTTATATTTTTAAAAAATCAAAATTATATAAGACGAATTTAATTCAAATTTTTTAATTTTCGAATTTTTTCCTTGCCGAATTTCATTCGAATTTCAATGTTGCCGAACTCGAACTCGAATTCGAATTCGAATCTGGTGACTTAGATTATAATTAAAAGAAAAACACTCATTAGTGTTTAAAATTTTCACTAAAAATTAAATCTATTTAAAGTTAATATTAAATAGATTGAATATCCTAGCCTTAACAATAAACTAAAAAATTATAATTTTTCACGCTTCTATTTTTCTTTTCCCAACTGTAAAAATGAGCCACTTTTGAAAAACACAGGAACAGCATGGTGCCATGGATAATGGGACAGGTGGTGATTATTTGAGGTTAATCACATGTATCGGAGTGTAATACTACTATGGACTATTATTAAACAGGAAAATGTGGGAAATCATATTAGCTATTTAGACATTGTAGAAATGTCAAAAGTCAAATAGGCATTGAATATGACTGACAGAGAAAACCACTCTTAAATCAGGCAATACAATAGTTAATGCAAAAGGAGAAAATGCAATGCTTTTAAGACGTGAGAGAGATATAGAAATATAGTGGATGATTAAGCAATAATGGGGAAAGGACACAAATCTAGATAGATTATAAACATGCAAAATCTGGGATCTCGAGCAAAAAATGAAAGAATCAAAAGTCACATTGATTACCAATATGTTGGACCTTATTATTAGAAAAATGAGTAATAAATATTAGCTTATCAAACTACTATAATAAATGCACAAATAGGTAGGTAAAACTAACCAACAGATGCCCAAAAACATTTTGATAAACAGAACATAAAAATTATCTAATCAAACGTAGAAATAATTTACATATGGAACCAGAAAAGAAATATTCACAATTAAGATTTGGCCTGTATTGGATTTTTTTTCATATATTCTTCACATCACTTTATCAAAATTCCAAAATTTACTGTATTTGGTCACACTTCAGCCAGCCAATTCATGCATGTAACAAAACTACCTTTTGAATGTTGTTTATAATTTGCTTAGCATAAGAAAATTATATTTTTTTATTTCTGCAATTCAAAGGCTTTAAATCCAAAACAATAATAATGAATGGCGTACAGATACCAACCTGGCAAATTGCAATGACCAATAGAAGTACTGACAAACTTTTTCCAAAACCGGAGTACTTATTTCTGGAAACCTCACTTCTCCAAGTGTTGTCTCTGTAAAACCCCCTGCTTGCAGGAAAATTGAAAAATAATCATTTTTCCAAAACAGAATATGGTTTTAATCAAAGTTGGAAACTAAATCAAAATGGCAGCTCCTTGGAAAAATTTAGAGATCCATGTGCTGCATAAAACTCAAAACACGATACAAAAAGTAAACCATGATAAGAGTTAAAAAAACCTATGTCAATTTTGATGGATGCCTAAGTTTTGGAAATTAAGTCTTATTATTGAAAAAATTACTATATTTATTATGGAGAACAAAGAAATTGGTAAAAATCTCGCTACAAAAAGCAAAGGGAGATATTGAATTTTGAGTTTTAGCACAAAGACACCACAAAAGTCAACCTGTAAGTTTGTTGCATGAAGTGATTAGTATGACATAGGTTGGAGGTTGCTGCAGTGCCCCAGAATGGCACCTTTTTGTAGGCCTAGACATATTTATGATGATACATGATGAGTAGATCTGTTTAATTTGGTACTTGATAATTATCTCTCCATGTTATATAACGATGTCATGATCCTATCCAATTTATGTGCAGAGCACAGGGGTCTTTCAAAACCAAGTACAATTAAGCGGGGTGCATGGTTCCATAAGAAGGTAATTGAGTCAATCCAACAATCAGGCAGATTTGGTGATAAAAGTATATGTAATGTCCCCTTTCTTTATTTTTGGAATAAATGGATTTTTGTATTTTCTTGAATGTTCACAAACTAAAATAACAAAAAATGCAAATAGCTACGGTAACAATAACGATTTGGTTCTTCTCCTAAGATCATAATTTGTCAATTTGAACTTCCACATATACCAGAAACAAACTGGAAATTGATTAATGAATGATATGCAATGCTGATATAATAATACTCTGCTATGGACTGCACAATATTAAGATCTCTATTCTTATTCAGCAATTCTGAGAACACAATGGCATGCCTTACAAATACCTCTTAGTACCCGGATAGCAGTCACTGGCAATGGCTGGTATATACTGATTGCCCCTCCAAAATGTGCTCAGGTCTGCAGTGAATCCCTTAGCAGTCCTCCAATGTTGTGCAATGAAATCACAAGGTGATGATTAGTGCTTGTGCAGCTGCAGGATCAGCTTTAAAGTCTCCTCTAACGGCTGCACTCACTAAAATATATTAGTCCCCCTTCTTAGTATGTATGTATGCTGTGATTTCCCTAGTGAATGCATGCAAAAAAGTCTCCAAATCAGCTCACCATGCAACACCTGAGTGGAATTGCCAATGCTAGAGACAAGGATTTTCTTCCTCACCTCCAAAGTACAAATCCAGGAGGGTTTTCATCCTCCTAGATCTCTGAAAATAGCTAAGGGTTTTTGTCCTTGAATGCATATTCTAACACAAAACTCCAAAATGAAAAATGCCAATTGAAAGCATGATACCAAATAAAGCGATACCAAATAAATTCAGCGCCACCTATTTAAACCTTTCCAATACAGGTCCTTGGATTAAAATTTCCTTCCAAAGTAGTTAAAAATAATTTTTGTAATTAAGTGTTTAAAAGCACTTTTTATATCAATTATAATAATATTATTAAGTTGCCCCTTAAATATAAAATTGTCGGACCCAACATAAAATAATATTATTATTTCTTTAGCTCTAGAAAGGGAACATGACAATCTGCTCTTCCCAAAATTGCTTGCCATAAAGCAATTGCAAACCCTAATGCTCAAGTATCACCATGCCAATATGGTGAATTATGTTGTAGTTTCCATAAAGTCTAGATCATGTCCTGTCAACTGAAACAACTTTTACCAAAAAACGCTATGAAGTCTATTATCTCCATCATCCATAAAATTGTTAAACAATCCATGTAACTTAATCTCTTCTTCAAAGGTCACTTTGGCCATCTGAGGAGAAATAATAAAGTGTGCATGATTTGCAACAATATAAATGCAAACCTTTGGGATGCCCGTGACAAGATGCATGATTGTAGTTTCCCACCTTTGACTTGGATTAGGCAAGCAATGCCACCGACCAAAAATATGTTCTTTGGTGTAATGACAAACAATGCCTTCTCCCCGAAACTTGAGGATATCCTCAAACTCCCACAAGGCCAAGGGTTGCCCTATGTACTCATTATCATGTTTTTGTTGCACCACTTGACAACTCCTATGTGATGGAGAATCCAAAACACGTATTTGAGCTTTATAACCAGAGCGTTGAGTTCCAATGGGTCCTCTAATGATGTTGATTGCAGTACGCTTCAAATGTGGTGCAAATCAAAGTGTATATAGGCTGGAAATGAGTTACAACTTCCTGTGACTGAAAACACCTGCAACAGCATTTGTATGAGTGCAAATGAAGTGATGCGGTGGCCGATAATGGTGGTGACAGAAGCATAAAGGCTGGAAATTAGATTCGTAACTGTTGTGAGTGTGTTTCCTGTATCATTTGATGATAGGATCCTATCACCACTTACTCCCTTCATACCTTATTGGTGATCCTTTGCACAGCTACCCAAATTTGAGGTTACTCCATGTTCGTTCTGCATTACTCTGATATTCATGCGAACCTCTCCCTGAGATCTTGTGGTGCTTCCAACTTCCTCAATAGGAAGAATACATCCAACACAATTCTCCCTTAACTCTTGATGGTTACCTCTACTCAATGGCAATCTCGGAAGTGTAAGACCAAGCACCATGGAAGGCTATTCCAAAATAGACCAAATATCATCATGAGAAGATATCGCACCTATAAATTTAATCATGCTTTGATGCTCCATCCTCTTAACCATGACAACTTTTGGAGTTCCCTCTTCTATGCCACGAAGTACCACCTCTTTCCATCTAACTTGAATTTTAGCTCCTAGTTTGATAGTTGAAGGTGAACTCTCCAAGTGAAAACAACCATTGCACTCCCAAAACCATGGCCGTTTCTCCTAATCCCACAACATAGAAGTCATAATGCATTTCATGCATTGCCAAGGTGATGTTGAGCTGCCTTATTTTCTAATAGCACAAAATGGTGAAGCCATCCACAACTATGACATTGAATCCCTCAAAAAACGTTTGTGTCTAGTCCTCTCCAAGAAACCAAATCCTCATCTATGAAATTATCAATGGCTCCACTATCAATTAACACTATAATCCTTTGCCCAAGCAATCTCCCACTAACTCTGAAAGGATGATACTTAGGTGTGCCTAAAAGCGAGGCAAGAGCACCTCTTGAAACCTCCTCTTCTTGGGTTCCCCTCAAGATCCTCTACTTTTGGTTCTTCCTCTGGAACTGTTTCAATGTAGGGTACCTATCCTACCAAGACACAAGTGTTTAGGATCCCATGGCTCCTTGCAAGAGAAACACAATTTCTTCCTCCTAAGCTCCTTTTTTATTTCTTTGTTGAAATTTTTTGACATCTTTTGGATGATGAACTTCCTTTGACAATGGTTTCTTTTGCAATGCTGAAGGTGGTTCCTTATACTAAAAATTGTTTTTAGCAATTGAAGTCTCCAAGTTCAACACTCTTTTGATGGCTTCTTATAAGAATTCTATATCAAAATCCTTAACAAACTTATAAGGGGTTTAGTTAGTCCTCCTATAAATAACAAAAATGTCCTTTCAGTCACATCTGATCCATCACAAACAATCTTTGAAATTCGGCCACATACTTTTCCACAATTCCCTCTTGCTGCAGTTATTGGTAACTCATTAAAAATGAACCTTTGGATCTTTCCAATCAAATCCTTTTGTCAACCTTTGACTAAATTCGTCTAAGAGAATGATGGTGGCACTATGCCCTTGTGTAACCATACCATAGTACCACCACTCATGAGCTACACGAACACCCTCCAAATGAAGGGTAGCAAACTTAATTGCCTCCTCTTCATAGATAGGATTTAATGAAAAGTATGTATTTGTCTGTTGCAACCAAGCCCTAGCTAAACATTTGTTTGACCCATCGTATGTAGATATGGTAATCTTATCCAATCAATGTTATATGCCTTTTCGAAGCTGATCATAATCAATGCCTTATGAGAAACCCTATTTTGGATGTGAGCAACAAAGTTGATAGCTTTAGCCCAATATTCAAGTGCAAGGGAGGGGGTGTGGATCATGCAACCAACCATCTTTTTTAGGGATCTATTTTTCCTCTTTACTACACCATTCTTCAAAGGTGTGTAGATGAAAATATGTTAAAGATCAATCCCTTCAAGAGTGCAAAATTGCTTAAATTGTTGGTTCACTTATTTGCCATTATCGGTGCAAAGATTCTTGAGAGACTATCTAATTGTTTTTCTACATGAACCTTGAACTCTTGAATCCTATCAAAGACTTCAATTTCTTGTTGAAGGAAGAAGAAAAATGTGTATCTGAGATAGTCATCAATGAAGATGAGCATGTAGCAAGTCTTGCTAAAAGACAAGGATGGAAATGGACCTGCTCAATCATTGTGAATCAACTCAAGGACTTCAAAAGCCCTCCATGCCTTCCCTTTATTGAACTTGTCCTCGGAATGCTTTTCCAAGGCACAACCTAAACAAACACCATTAGAAAATTTGATTCAAGGAAGACCTTTGACCATGTCGTGCATGTTGAGCTACTAAAGATAATGGTGATTAAAATGGCCAAACCACTCATGCCATAGTCTGCTCACAGAATCCAAATGGGTGAGCAAAGTTATAGTGGGCATCAGGTACGAAGTGAGAGAATAAAGCCAAGAGTGATTGTCATAATTTCCCACTTCGAAAAGAGATCATCTTCAAGATACCTAATGGCAACAAAATCTAGAGTGAATTCGACCTTCCTACCATTCTAGAGATGAGTGATCTAGTAGATGAAAAGAAGGTTTGCTGAGAAGTTAAGCACACAAAAAACATTCTCAAATGTGCCATGCTAGCATCAATTAAACCTTTGCCAATGGCATCCATAGGAGAATCATCTTTGGTAAAAATATGAGGCACAGTACAAAGCTCCAATGAAGAAAATTGTTCTTGGTTGGAACCCATATGGTGCAAAGTGCCTAAGTCAAGAATCCACTAGTTGGAAAAATCTGCAAAAGCGACAAGTGTTGTGCCTTTCTCTTTACCAAATTTTTAAGGAGTGGAAGATTGTTGTGTGACAGACGAGGGTGGATTAATTTTCTTTTTAAAAATATGTTTCAGCTCATCTATTTGCTTCCCATGACATCAATGTTCCTCATGACCAATCCTTTTAGAGTAAGCACAAGTTGGCCTTTCCACCTTCTGTGAATTCCTCTTAGATGAAGAGGATTTGGTGTCATATTTAGAGGCAGAAAAGTACTATGCTTGATCTGTATGTGGCTTGTTCTTAGATCACTTATGTTTCTTGTCAAGACGACTTGACCCTTCATGTCCTTTAGGCTAACCAGCCAACATAGCCTAAGACTAAGATGGCTTTAAGAGACCCGTGGAAAGAAGCTTCTATTGTTCATGCATCAACATCTTAGAGAAGGATGCACATGAAGGCATAGTATATGTGGCTCCCATAAGCACCCTATGAGTGCGAAAGCTAGAAACAAAAGTTACATATTTAGGACCAAGTTTATCCAATGTATTGTAGACTAATTAAATGTCATTTTATCAATGCCACATGTTTTAAATTGTGCTCTAAGATCATCAACCTTTACAATGTAATCCTAGATGTCAAAGCATTTTGGATCAAGGCTCATCAAATCATTGTCAATCTGATAGCTGTTGACTTCATCAATTTTACCACACAATGATTTTAGTTATTCCCAAGCATCATGTGAGTTTATACAAGATTCAATTTGAAATATAAGATCAAAGGAAATACAGTTGCAAAGACATTTGAATGCTTTAATATGTTCAAGCATCCATTGTATCTTTTCCTGATCATATTTGGGTTCATCAACCTTTTGTTCAATATATAATGTAAAACCTTATTGCATTAAAGTGTTTCATGCATTTTGATGCCATGTTGCATAGTTGTATGGAGTTAACAATGGAAACATAAAATTACCCATTTGTGAAAAAAAAGAAGAGCACAAGTAGAAGAGAAGATATGTACAATCACAAAACCACAACAAGAGAGCTCATTTGACATATATTTTGTGCAAATTAAGCATAGGCATTTGTTTATAGAGAGGAGTGTTAGTTTTGATCAGAGTTCTTCCAATTATTTTCCTACCACTTCTCCATCGACCATCACATTGGAGACACTACAGCATGATGATGATAGTTCTTTATAGGATCTCAATCCTCTTGGTCATGAAAACCTCCTTGTCATGATGAAGAGTCTTCTTCCTCCACTTTTGATGGCAACAACAATGATGAGGATTCACCTTCCTCCTCTCCTAGTCATCATTTAGAGGTTGATGATTCTCCTCCAAACTTTTCAGCCACTAGGCCTCTTTGGGCTTATTGGACATTGCAATCAACAAGTGACTAGGTTAGGGATGCTTCAAATACTAGAAGAAGATAGTCACAATTTCAGCAAGCACCACATTTCTTCATTCCCTCAGTGTCTAATCCACAATCCTTTTGAGAAGCCTATGGTATTATTGAGTGGGACAGTGCTATGGAGAAAGGGGACGCTGCTATGGAGGAAGAGTTCAATTCCTTGGAGACAAACCATACTTGGGATTTAGTCCCCCTTCCTAAGGGAAAGAATTCAATGCAAGTGGATCTATCAAACAAAATTTGTTGCAAATGGGACAATTGACAAGCATCAAGCTCACTAGGTCACCAAAGGATTCTCCCAAGTTCCTAGGGTTGATTACTCTCAAACTTTTCCACTAATTGCCAAATTGAATTCCATCCAGCTTGTCCTTGCTATAGTTGCAGCCTATCATTGGGAAGTTTATAGATGGATGTGAAAAGAGCGTTTTTCTTCATGATGACCTTCAGGAGGAAATCTACATAGAGCAGCCACAAGAGTTCATTCAAGATTTCTCAATAGTTTGCTAGCTTCGAAAGTCTCTCTATGGCCTCAAATAGCCCCTTGAGCTTGTTATACCAAGATGGACTCCTTCCTTCTCACTTGATGCCACTCTAATCTAACATATATGTTCAACAATAGAATGACACTCTCACATCTCTAGTTCTCTATTTTGACCACTTGTTGATCACAAGGAGTCACTCATCCACTATTTAGGCAGTGAAAACTACTCTTCATGATTGATTCTTGATATTAGATTTGGGCCTTTAGCATTACTTGTTGAGGTTGAGATCACTTGATCATCTTTAGATATCTCCAAATTTTGCATGGTGGATTGTTGTCATGCCCCTGCAAATCGCATCACTAAATCTAGGCCGACCAATATAAAGAAATTAAATAAATTAATAAAAAGACTAAAATAAATTTTTTCACATCCAAGATACTATGATTTAGGAAACAAATGATAATTTAACATCTATGTTCCACGGTGTTTTGGGGACAGGGACGGGGGGACGATAGGGGTCGCGTTTCGGAGACGTCTCCTAGGGGGGCATTTTTAGGGGAGGTGGGGGACAGCGACATACAAAATACATATATATATGATTTTTTCAAAATTTATTAATATATTATAGAGAGAGAGATATGTCAATAAATTAATAATTGATAACAACAATATCAATATGTAAATAAATCGCAAGAGCAGTAGTATAACAGCATAATAAATGTCATTAAACTTATTATTGTAGCCTATGATCTGGGTATGTTTGTATTTCGTTGGGAATCAATATAAATTAGATTTTGAAGGAAATGTCTGCTGCTGTAATCAAATCAGACTTATATCAGACCTGTAATGCAATGTATAAAGACTTGATATCGTGCAAATAAAATCAGATTTGAGGTTGAATGTTTCATATTTGTTGATGTTATGATGGTAGTTATCATTTCTATGTTTTATGCAAATGATTTGGCATTAAAATTCAATCAAACACAAGCATAAACATTCAAAAAGAACTGAGTCACTTTGCATGCCAAGTGTTTGACAAAATGTCAAACAGCCCAAACTCAAAAATCACCTTAAAAGGAGGACGAAATATTTAAAAAATCAATTTTTTTGAATGTTTTTTTAACCCAGGAAGCTCCCTGTCTGCGGGGGACGGCTAGTTGTCCCTGGTACGACGAGGGACGTTTCCAACGTCCCCCATCGATACCGGGGACGGGGAACCGTCCCCAAAGGGCACGGGACATTTCCTCCCAGTTCCTGCTAGTTGAGCTATTTTGGGTACGGCTGGGGTACGTCCCCTTTGTGTCCCCCCGTCCTGGAGATAGTTGGGGATGGGGACAGTGGGTTTTGGGGCAGGGGACGTGTAACACAGTTTAACATATATTGAAGCGGCCAAAAGATAATATAAAACGGTTTCATAAAAGAGACAAAGTGATCTTGTAATAAGACAAAAAAGTGCTGAGTTGGGAATAAAGACAAAATAAGGAGAAGTGTGATTCAATCCTTGAAGGTGGCAATTACTAACAAAAAGAAGCAATGATTACTAATATGAAAAGAGGCAGCGATTTCAACAAATGCAGCGATTTATATGACTAAGGGCCAGCGATTGGGATTAGTATATATTATGAGTGTTTAATTATTAACAAAAGGATATATCCTTTTATAAGGATGTCTCTCTTCTAAGATGATGCATCCCTTCATATTAAGGAAAGATATAAAAGAAGAACCATTTGAAGGAGATAAGGATAGGGAATGCAGATCAGGAATGAAGAGGATCAACAAAAAGTAATATCTTCTGAGTATTAAATCATCGAACCATCAGCAAATATCTTCTGAATATTAATCAGTGATCATCAATGGTATTTGAGAACTAACACATAATTGTAATCAGCAGGGAAGTAATATTTTCTGAATATTAAATAATCAGTCCTCCACTAAGCAGGTCGAGCAATCTGCAAACCTAATATATCAATCGGGTTTAGTATCAGAAATTGCAGACCTATAATCTGGGCTTCAATCAGATAAAGGTAATCGTAACCCAGCTTGTTCATTTGAAAACTGAGATTTTGGGCTTAATTAGGGCACTTACAAATTGGGGACATTACAATTGTAAGTCTACATCGACTCCATTTCTTTCAGGGGTCAAACTTGAGTCTCACTATTCTACACTGTTGGTGGATGCTACTTTGTATCGCCAATTAGTTGGGAGTCCCGTATACTTGACTCACATGAGGCCTGACCTTTCATATATTGTGGATTTGGTTTCTCAACTCATGTAGGAGCCCCATAAGTTGCACTGGAAAGAAACTAAGCAAATACTCCACTATGTGCAAGGCACTCACAAATATGTGATTCAGTATACAGCATGTGTGGATATTGACTTGGTGGGACAGACAAATTCAAATTTGGTAGGAAATTCTCAGGATTGCAATTCTACTTCAAGGTATTGTTTCTCACTTGGTTAAGGTCCAATTTGTTGGTGAAGCAAGAACTGTCTACAATTGCTCCTTATCTATAGAGGATGAGTATCAAAGGACAACTAATGCCACCATCGAGGCCTTTTGGCTTCAACATATTCTCACTGATTTTGGTATTCCATTTCAATAGCCTACAATCATTTTATGTGATAACCAAAGTGCGATACAGATCTCACAAAATTCAGTCCATCACCAACGAACCAAACATATTAAGATACACAAGCACTACATCCAAGAGTTGATTCATGATCAAATCATTGATCTTCGACACTTCGACATCAAAGCAGATCGCAAACATCTTCACTAAACCCTTCACTGAAAGCAAGTTCTTTCATATACAACAAGTGTCCACTTTGGGGGAGCTTCTTAGTCATTCACTCTCTCTCTACTTTTGGGTAGGGGAGGTGGCTATGAAGCAGCCCAATAATGCAAATGAGTGAAAGGAAGGCAAAAACAAAAAACCAAAATGATAGAATAAACTATATTCTATTCAACAAGAATCCCAAGCATACAAGCATGAGTATATATATGATATACCACCCAAACGACTAAAAACACAACCAATGTGGGATAAAGCAAAAAAGTCCCTAACTTAACTAAGTGTGAAAAGAACCTAAGTGGAGAACTAGCTAGGAAATATACTTGTTAGGAAATATACCTCATTCACACTAACATCAACTTCCCCCTTACCCTATTGCAACTCTGCAAACCTCCCTCAAACATTTAATACCTCCTTGTACAAGTTTCAGCAGCCATTTAAGGTGCACAGGTGAGAAAACACAGAAGAAACTTGGGTAGAATTTAATTCTAGAACTTATAACAGCAAGGGAGATGAGCATGAAACCAACACTTGTCTTTCCCTCTCAAATCCTCACGTAGGAGGGAGCACTTAGGAAGACATTTAGTGCAAAGGGAACACCTTGGGAGAAAATGTAATGAGGGTGTGGTATTTGTCAAGCCCTCTTGCAACTATGTAATGAGGAAAGAAAAACCTGATGAAAATGAATGATCAAGTGGATGACACTTATCTCTATGAATAAGGCCAGCAAGAGGATAACATGTTTTAGTCCCTCACACCTCATGCAAGCAATGAAACAAGAAGTTTCTGCAATGCAGCGCCAACATTCTCCATGTATCCATTGTAGTGATGTAATGTCCCACCCTAGTTTGGAACAAATTTAACGACTTCCCAATGTTTGACAATGCAGGCAATTTGTCAAACAGTTCTCTTGCAACTAACCGAGTTATTTCCAACAGATGTTTGAACAGGAATTGTATGCATAAAACTTATCATAGAAAATACTCCTTAAATATCAATGAATCAGCAACAACATTTTACCATTGCATCGAAGAGGTATTTAAGATTCACAACATCAAAAATAGGACTGAGCAAACAATTCTAATATGACAGGTAAACACCAATAATTGCATACTTCTGATATTCAAGTTGCAGTACAGAATGTCAAACTAGAGGAGTTTTGAATATGTATCATGCACCTTATAAAATGCAACAGCCAGCACTAAGACAACTTTAGTTCACTGTAGGGTGACGCCAATGACAGCAGCTTGACCCTTAAAGAGTCTCCACAAACTCCTGGGCGCCATAGCAAATGTGCATAAACAGTTATAAATTTTGCTCATGCCTGGCAAGATAGGCTCGACCCAAATTGCACATGCAGCCCCCTATGATCTGTATTCACCTTTACTTGCAATCACTGGAATTAATAGCTGAGGCATCTACCTTCAACTTGCAGAATATTCACATCTTCAAACAGCAACACGAAGGTGCCCAACAGTCTATGGTCTGGATCACAATAATCTCAAGAGAAATTGCCACTATTCCCTTAATCTAACCCCACGACCAGAAAATAATGAATCTACCACTACTCAGTAATAGCCGCCAAGACTTTCAGTGGAATAATCACGCCAACCTCATACAAATCAATGAAGTATAAAATAAATATTAATGCCTTCAGGAACTCTATTCAACTCTGGCATCCACATCTTTCTTGGCAACTTCACACAAGCAAACTACTCTGATAATTCTTCAAAAACCTCTGCAAATACCTTACTCTGAAATGATGATCAATATACCTGCAAGTTCCTGATAAACCTTCAAACCCTGAATTGAAGCTTCCTCTGAAATTGTTAATGTGCAATGCATAACCCCTGAATGGAGCTCTTTCACTGCTTGGGAGATCTTTCACTCCTACAGTTGAAGTACCTCATGAGGGTTTTTATCCTCAAGAAGCCAATACTTTTCAGTCCAACCAGCAAACCCTTCTCTGAATTTCCTGCAAAACATGAATGAGCAAAAAAGCTCACAAAATGTTTTTAAACTCCCTCCAATTTCCCCTGCCCAAGTTGACTTTTTTTGGATTTATTTTATTTAATTCATTTTCCCTCCTTATAACCCCTTTAAGTTGGGCAACCAACTTTATGTTATAAAGTAATCTTTTTATAACCCCTTCTAACGCCTTTATCATAAAGTCATTTAAATATATAAATAACACATAAAGTTAAATATTTTAATTTAACTTTGATATTAACGTTATTTAAACTTAGAACTCCGGACCATGATAACTACCAAGATTAAACCATGGTGAGAAACTGCCAACATGCCCAACATAGAAATATTGCCAACTAACCAAGCCGCTGACCACCATAGACCTACTAAAAATAGTAAGTGTGGACAAAGTGCCCAAGGAAAGCTCTGGAAGGTACACTATGGAAACCTTGGAAAACACTAAGTTGGTTAACACCAATTAAGCACAAATGGTTGACCGGTAAGTCACAAATGCCCTCAAAGGGGCCCCCTAACCATCCTGTTAGTCTACAAGGACCAAGTGATGGACTAACCACATCACCTGATGACTGCCTAGAAAAAGGGGACATTACAAGTGAGTAGGCACCAAGTATCCTCCTCTTTCTCTTTAAAGCACAGTTGCATGGACACGGATACGAATATAGATACGGATACGGTATCAGACACGGATACGGCCATTTTTTAAGACCCCCAATATGGATACAGCTGGATATGACATTCATAAAAAACACATACACGTATATTTTCTAAGTTATTAGAGGAGATTTTCATTACTTTAAAAGAAAATAAGCAAATATAAATTAAATAATATTAAAATTTAAACATTAATAATTTAGTAAAGAATAAACAATTAAATTTATATTTAAAGAAAAAAAAAAAAATTCAAAATTTCTAATGTTTAAACAACATAATATAAATATAATACTATAAATGGTTAACTTTTTTAAATCTATAAAAATTAAAACGCCGAAAAAATAGTAGAGTTGCATTGAAAGAAGACCTAGAAAAATGGGTCACTAAAATAGAAAAAAAATTCAGTTGTCTTCCTAATTTGGTGTAGGTTTTGTTTATACAAAACAAAAAGAAAATTGCACGATTGAAGTTTTTTAAAATTAAGTTTAGGAAGATTCATGTCAAATATTTTGAAAATCAAATCACAAAGTATCCAACACGGCTAGAAAATCAAGAGTTTTTGGGCACATGTGGGTATGGTATCCAACGTGTATCTGCGGTGTATCGTACCCGTATCTGTATCGGATACGCGCACCCGGGAGGGGCAGGGGTGTATCCGGCTACTGCTTTAAAGGGACAAGGGAAGGAAAATCCTTCGTAGCTGCCTTAAACCACTCTAGGTGAACATTCGCCAAGGTGGCAACAATTGTTACTACCTTGTACCATCTAAGAATATGTGGATCCTAAAGGATTCTCAACCCCTTCTAAACTATCCCAAGAAAAATATGCAGCAAGTTGGCCACATTTATCCTAGGGTTCACCTAGGGTCAACCCTGGGCACCCCAAGTTCCTTGTGTGTCCTTTCAAACCCAAGCAAACCCAAAAGGACCCACAGCCCAGCCAACCATAAAACAAACAAAGAAAAACTTTTTAAAACATTTTTTTTAAGTATCATAAATAACTAATTTTGCCCTAAGGGCACTTAACTTCTTTTGTCTCATTTCACAAACACAAGTGAGTAAAACAACATTTTTTCCTCCAAGCTACCATTTTTGGTTTTTGAAGGTTGCCATATTTTCTTCGAAGATAAAAACTACAAGAGAGAAAAACATACACCAATGGGAGAGAAAGAGCTGCATCGGGAAAGTTTACCTGTCAAAGGTGAGTGAATCTTGTAGTTTTTTCAAGTTTTTAAGAATTTTTTGAAGATTTTTCAGTTTTATTTTTTTTAGGTTTTGAATATTTTTTAAACTTTTTATACAAAATACAAAAGTTATAATGCCTTTTTTTTGTTCTTTGTTAGTTGCAGGGTTGTAAATTTGTAATGTTTTTTGTTTTGTTATATTTATACAAAATGGCTAGTAGTTGTAGTTCAATTGCCCCACATGCAAAGAGCTCATTTAAATTTGGTGCAACCATGCCTCTTTGGCTACATACAACTACTATTGAACAACTTCCTGGTGGTGAGAGTTATCATTGTCGTTGTAGCCAATGTGGAAATGAGTATAAGAGATCGTATAGTTGAGTGAAAACTCACCTGTACACTATTTTTGACTTAGACATAAGAATTTGTCTAGAGCCAAACAGAAAAAAAGTCGCCAAAGCAATAAATACTGGTATATATTAACGAATAAGAGGATGCCAACTTGGTGAGTAATAGATGGAAGGAAAAATCACATCCTCTTTCCAAGAAAGAAATGTAGAAACCTCCTAGTGGCTAATCACAAACGATTGGCCCACATCCTTTCATGCCATCATCTTCTTGAGATGAGAATACACCATTTCTTTCATGTAAAATAGGCCCATTGGAAAAGGCGTTCAAGAATGAGGCAAGAGGTTGCAAATGAGAGTATTGCTCGTTGCATTCATGGCAATGGGCTTCCTTTCCACATTGTTAGATCATCATATTGGCATGATCTAGTGACGGCACTTGCTAATGCATTTGCTGATTATATTAGTCCTAGCTATGAAAACCTTATTGGCTAAGGAGAAAGCTTTCTTGGAGGAATCATTGAGAGTAATCAATGATACATTGCTTGAAACAGTTGTGTCCATCATTTTTGATAGATAGGAAGATTGCAAAAATAGACCACTAATTAATGTCACTGCAATGTCTCCTAAAAGGGCGATGGTTTTTAAGGCAATAGATTGTGAGGAGCAAGTGAAGGATGCAACTTTCAATGCCAATATTCTCATACAATCCATTGAGATGGTGGGCCCCAAAAATGTTGTCCAACTCATAACAAACAATACTAAAAAATATAGGGCAATTGATTCAATAGTGAAGGGTACATTTGGGCATATATCTTAAACACTATATCGTCCACTCACTCAACTTGATATTGCAAAAAATTGGTACAAAAATCGAGTGGGCAAAAGAAATCTACATGAAGATTGAAGAGATTCAAATGTTTGTGACTAATCATCGTATGTCACAAGCCATCTTCAAAATCTTCTCCAACTCGGAATTGTTGAAGGTGATTTACATTTTATTTTTTAGTATATTGTTTAATTTTTTTATTTCTTATATGTGACATGTCATCTACCTTTTAATATTTTAATTTGTTTTATTTTCACACTATGTTAGGTTGTCGAAACTCAATTTGCATCACACACAATTTTCTTAAGATGACTTGTGAAGGTGCAAGATGCATTGAGCACTATGGTCATCAACACTCTTTGGAGTGTATGGAGGCAATCAAATATAAAGAGAGCTCAAAAAATCAAAGTATTGGTCCTAGATGATGAGTGGTGAGCTTGTCTGGAATATGTTTTGGATTTCACTAAACCCATTATCAACATGATTAGGTATGTTGATATAGATCGCCTATGTTTGAGTGAGATTTATGATGGCGTGGAATCCAAAACTGAAAAAGTAAAGACCATAATATCAGTCAAGGAGCATGACTGCACAAAAACATTTTTCAAAAGGGTTAAAAAAAAGCATTGTTGACCATTGGAACAAGATGGCCACACCATTTCATCTTCTATCATTTGTTGTCTCCAAAATATTATAGCTTAAAAATATTTTTTTGCCAAGAATGGTGGCACCATATAGGGATGAAGAGGTTGTTGTTGTTTACAAGACTGCATTCAAAAATAATATTCTTAGATGTAGATATACAAAGTGTTGTCTTGAGTGATTTTTGCCACTTCATATCTACAAAGAATCATGATGTTTGATCTCTTTGAGACAAGTACAGAAAGGATTCTCATTAAAGGTAATGCATACATGGTTAGTATTCAAGATTCCTGGATAAACTGTGTGCAAATTTTCTCTCTATGTGCTTATCATCCTGATGATGGATCATGGAGAATGATTCGAAACATTGATGTAAAAATTTGCCCACAGTTTATCCATAAATCTTGAATACTAACTATCATGGACTGTGGAAACAGAATGTTATTAATACATACATGGCCAAGGTCCTATTTACTTGCAACCTCTTGCAAAAAAAATTCTCTCAAGTATGCATCTTTTTATTTTTTTTTAACTTTATCACTTTTCATCCACTCCTATTTATTATAAATTTGTTATTTATAATATTCCCTTGTAATTATAAATGTTGTATGCAAATTCAATAGGTTGTGAGTTCTTCAGCTAGGCAGAATTAAAGTAAACGCTCCTTTATCCACTTGGTTAAGTGCAACCAATTTTGTGCAAAAAAGGATAAGGATTTGGTCATTATACCCTCCAACTTGCATCTCTTGTCAAATAAGAGACCTGATTACAACAAGGAGGTGATCAAGAATTGGGATCTAACTCCTACATGTGCCAACATAGACATTGTAGTCACATAGCTTGCTGAAACCTCTATAGATGAGGCAGCTTCTACATATGACATGGCTAGTGGGAGTGGCTTTGCAACTAATTATGATTCAAATGAAATTGAACTAAATGCTTACTTTGATGCTCTTGATGAAGAGCAATATGAAAATTATTGAATCTTGATTGTAATTTTCATTTTTTATTGACATTTGACAAATTGTTGAATTATCATATTGTGAATTTACGAGTATTTTCTTTCTTGCAAATTAAAAGGTTTTTAAAATATTTTGTTCAGCAATTATGGGTGTTACTATTTTTATTTTTATTTTTTAAAAATTATATATACATACAAATCCATCCCTATACCCAAGGGAAAAAAATGCCATACCGGTGTACCCACACCTTGAACACTTACCCATCCCCATACCAGAACCAGGAACTTAATAATTAATAAATGATACTCTACTGATGGGTACTGCAACTATCATATTAGAGACTTTTAGTTTTTATACTATTTTCAAAAACAACAAAAAACCAGTGTTCCACGGGGTTTTGGGGACGAGGACAGGGGGACGGCGGGGGACGCGTTTCCGAGACATGGGGACGGGGCGCCTAAGTTTGGGGACGGCAGGGGGACGGCGGGGGGACGGCAGTGAAGGGGCGGTAGGGTGCTGAAATACATATAGTACTTGAAAAAAAAGTTATAAAAAGATGTATAAGTATAAGAATTATACATCTTAGAGACAACTAGGAGTCCCCTAGACGTCTTGAGGACACCCCAACGTCCTCAAAGTCCTAGCAGCATCTTGGAGACAGCGACACTGGTGGTGGGATGGTGGCGCTGGTGGGGGGACGTCGTCCCCAAGTCTCCGAGACGTCCCCCTCTAGGAAACGAGGGGTTTTTTGGGGGGGACGCGTCCCCGTGGAACACTGCAAAAAACTAACGAGTTTAATTAATGAAAAAAGGTGTGAGATTCTCACATTTAATGTTATAAGGTTAAAAACTAGAATAGTTCAAAAATTGTATGTCAGCTAAGAGATGTAGAACATTATTTGAATGACATGAGAAACTATAAATTCCAAAGGGGTCAGATAACATGAATTGTCAGTGAGTCCTTGGGTGAGTCAACTTAAATAAAAAGATTGATAAATACTAAATATTAAGATTGCTCTTTATAGAATTTCCTTCTTTTAAACACTCAGTTAGAACAGCACTGCAGATGATTCATAATGATTATAAATAAGTGCCTTGGGCAAGAGGAAAATCATAAAGCAAGCAGAAATCAGTGTTGGCTGGCTGGTTATAGCTTCTAGTTGAGATTGCAATCATCCGAGGTGAGTTTTAAAGGAACGGATACCCCTAGAAGTTAGCTTGAAGCTTGATAGTGGATTATCCCATGCTGAATGTTTATGAGTTCACCACAATTGAAAAGAAAAAATCAATTGACTAAGTATGGAAGCTAACTCAGGGAAAACATCAAAGAAAGAATTCTAAAAAGTAAAAACTGATTGTTGAGTTTTGAGATCAAGTGGTTAAAGCATTGGGTTCTCATTGTAGAGACCCAAGTTCAAATCCCCAAAGTGACATCTAAGGTGGATTCATAAGCAGTGACTCTAGGTTTGCCCTGCTTGGCTTCTAGTAGTATTTTTTAAATTATTGTTCTCAAAGAGCTAAGTATTGTATTGCTTGTAAGGAGCTACATATTTGTAACAGCTGGATCAATGTTTGCTTGAGCTATATTTGTAGACTATCAGAAAATATTTATAAAAAAAATAAAAAAAACTGGTTTAATGTCATCCAAGAGATGGGAGATCAATAGCATGACAAGCAATTGACCACGCTTCCAATCTTGCAGAGATTCTCTGGCTTCAGTGTCGGTATAAAGTCGGGGACCAGTTCAAGGACTGGGCAAACTTGGCGGACAAACATTGCTCGAATTTGATCCTTTAAGGCAGCCTCCAACCATTTATGGCTGATGAGAATATATGCTGTTGGTAAGTCTTCCTAAAAAACAAAGATTCTTCTACACTATAGAAAAAGTTCAAAAATAGCCAACATTTTTTTTCCAATTTAAAGTCGGTAATGCTGAGGGCGCAAATACTAACCAACAAATGTTTTAAGACACCTGAGTTCAAAACTCTGCTGCCAAATTCTCCAGCATTGAAACATGCTAGTCACCATGAGACAGTCAATTTTGGTGACCCAGAATTTACAGCTAACCAAAGGAATTGACCACAGTCCTGTTTATGGTCAATCCTAAAAATCAAATCTCTGCATCCCATGTAAGAAGTTTTGCCCTACCCAAACAGGTGTCTGGTCAAACACAAAAGGTGTCTAGCTAATGTCATGTCCCCTTTTTCGATCCACAGCTATCCGATGAATAGACTGTCAGCGAAGGATTAACAAACAGATAAGCTACTAGATACTTTCAGTTTTACTTGGAAAAAAAATCAAGGTGAACAAACATATTCACAAAATTTCTTTGTATCCAAAAGAAAAAAATGATTATGTTAATAACCATAGCAGAATAATTGGGTATCTTACCAGAAAATGACCTGTATTAACGAAAGGGGGGAAATTGGGATGTAAAAATGTATTAATAGGTGCAAGGGCTTGATGGTAGGCACTTGTTTACGTGCCCTAATCCAACTCCCCTCACCGTAATAAGGCGTGATGGGGTACAATCGAATGTGATCTGTGTTTAGAATTCTTTAAAAGATGTCCAAGCTTACCCCAGATTTAGAAAATAAAACATAACATTAATTGTATGAAACTCCATGACTGAAGAAATGGGTGTGTCAAAAGAAATTGTGCTGCATCAAGAACGGGGATGTATATTAGAATGTGACCTATTTTAAGAAATTTTCAAAAGGTGTCAAAGCTTATCCAGGATTTACAAAATAGGAGAAAAGAATTGTCCCAAACTCCATGACTGAAGAAATGGGTGTGTCAAAAGAATTTGTGTTGCATCAAGAAAGGGGATAAATTGAGACCATATGAAAATTCATTCTAATAAATTTTAAAAAATATATATGAGCTTATGTGACACTTGCTTAAACAGAAAATTTAGCATTCTGTAGTATCACAGAATGTATATATTGCTGTATGGATTGATAAAAAATGAAGTTGTGCAAGTGTGTATTTCAATTATAGGGTTATGTGAAGTTGGTAAAAGCATATTTCAAGTTAAAATCATTTTATTATAACGATAAAATAGAATAGAAAAAAGATAGTTTATGAGACAATAGACTCTGTCTTTGTATTAAGTTTTTGGATTCAACTGTGTATGTTTTTCAATCCAAAAGCTTACTACAACTTCATGGACTGTGGAAAACTTATATCAATTATAGACTCTGTCTTTCTAAATTTCAGAAATGAAAAATGACTGTTAAGAAACTTTATGATGAACTCCCCACTTTTTTTAACCTTATCCTCTTAAAACAAATCTTAAACCAAAATAACAATTAATAATGATAAACTTGAATGATTTATATTACACTTCACTCATATTTGTAACTTAGATTTTACCTTATGACCAAGTTCAAAAGTAGACATGTGACAAGGTTGTGATGTAAAAATTTATTAAATACATTTGAATGCGACCTATGTTTACAAATCACTAAAAAGCAATCCGAGTCTGCCCACACTGACAGCCGAAGATTCATCTATCAAGAAAATTTCGCGAAGAATAATATATATTACCAAATAAACCTACAAAATAACATACAATCTCTCAAAGAGAGATATTGATTGTACATACCAGGCGATTACAATTTAGAAAGAAGGAAAATTAATCTGTGTGAAAGGTAATTTACCTGTAGAAGTGAGCATATTTTTAAGGGTGTTGGAGACGAGAGCTGCCTTCCTATCAATGACAAATTCGAAACCCTCTGCACTAATGAGTTTCACTGTGTCCTCCTTCCTCATCGTTGTTACTATCAAAATGACCACACCAGATCCAATTTTGATCACCCAACTTATTTACGGGCACCCAGTCCAATTTTGGACTCACCCAATTCAATTTTGATCACCCCGTCGAATTTTGGTCACACCCACCTCAAATTTAACCACAGCAAACCGAATATAAAAGAATGAGTACGTTCCAAGCCTTCTGAAAGGCAGGAAACTTTTCTAAGCACCTCTGTGTAACAGAACAAGGAAAGAAATGATGTGGGCTAAACCGTTTGGGGAGAGTTTTAAGGAGGATTATAGATATAGAGAGGTGGATTTGAAAAACTGGGGCAAGACTTTTTCTTTTGTTTTATATCTTTTCCGTGGTTAAATGTCACACTCGAGTTTAAAAAGTGAGTCGTTTAAGTGTGATATAAGCTTTTGATTTGTCGGCCACGCCATGATGAAAATCGTGGTTGCGTTCATTAGCGATCAGGGAATACATGTTTTTTAATTAATATTATTATTATATTATTTAATGGTCGATCCAATTGGAAAAGGAGATTTCTTCCCGTAATGTTACATCTCCACCAGTCTCACCTAGTTTATTAATCCAATCAACAAATGAAGTTTTAATACAAGGAATGTTATCCATTAGTAAAGTGGGTATAGATTTGAGAGGTAATGGAGTAAGATATTTTTAAAGGAGAGGTGGGTCATTGGTGGAAAGGAAGCAATCTCTAAGCTTAGTTTAGGCATCCATACATATAAGCACACATTTAAGTTAAAAGACTATTAATTGATATGTATGTTTTTTTATATATAGAAATAATATGAGAAAGTAATAATGTTTAGTTTTGTAATTAAAGAATGTGAATTTTGGATGGGTTGATGTATAGACTCGAAAGGTGGTATATTTTTAAATAATGGGTGTTTTTAATTTTTTTGCTTGTTTTGTACTTTGTCACAGGACAAATTTACTGATTGGTACAAAATCATGACCATGAACTAGTCCTTCTTCAACAAACTCACTCCAGCAACTTAAGTTTCAGCTTTGATATGATCAACTGAAACCTCGTACTCCTGAAATATACCCCAATAAAATCCTTGAAATGTTGCAACCCTGCCAAGATGGCCAATCTAGCTGAGGATTTATATTGCAGATTTATGTATTGATTTTGAGGGTCAAAAGTGTTTAACCTGCCTGTGTATTTCTCCTTGTTGTAGCTTTCTTGGTTACAGTAGTTCTATTTGTATCTCTTGTTGTAATTTATTGCTTCTTTCAATAAATAAAATAAACTCACTCCAATACCTAGAGAAAATTATGCTCTTATATTTACTTGATCCACATTGCTCTGATTTGCTCCTTGTGTCAACTAGGAGATAAGCGAGGTTCATAAATACCTTTGATAAATTGTTGTATGATTGAGTGGCAAGGTTCTTCACCCGGATCAACCCCTTGAGAGTAGACAGGACCGAAGACAAACCAAGGCCCAAGATGCAGATGTTTACTCCTTTTAGTGCACCAAATCCAATAGTTTTACTGTCAATTATTATTTCAATGCTTTGTTACTAAGAAATTATTAGAATGAATGTAATAAATGTCTTTAAACAATAGCACATGACATCAAATCACACAAATATGTGTTTAACTAACTCTAAGCAAGAGAAGTAAAGGATGCCAATTGGCCATAGTTTAAAATTTTGAATTTATTTTTTGGCGAGATGAGTTCATGTCTAGAAGAACTTCTTATGAACCTATCATGGGATAAAAGTAATATAGATCATAATGGATAATGACTACCTAGTATTGTGTATAGATAGGTATGATAATCATACAAATAAGCTAAATGTGTAGAGATATGCACACATAAGGATAAGTTATGGTTATGGGCATAAGAATGTGTAATGTGGTGCATTTCTAATACTCATATGAATAATATATCTAAACATGATGTATTATTAATTTAGGAAATCAATTCTTCATAAATAATACTTAATTCAATACAATGTTAAACATTTAATTTATATGAAACACCAAATTAAATAAGCAAACATTAATAATCCATTATCATCAACTTTCAAATATTACGTTTTTGATCTAAAAGTTTAAGTAATACTTATATAAGATAAACTTTAGAAATGGTTCCACACCCTCTAGAAGATTAGTGGCAAGGCTTCATAACAATGGCACACTCTGGGAGGTACTTACATAAAAACATAACATGTGTCATCCCCTAAGTTAAAAGACACTTTGTAAGGTCTAAAATCATTGCTCCACTTCCTAGAATGAGGTTTCACTTACAAGGCCAAGATTCCTAACAAATAAGTGAAATCTATTCATCGACATAACTATGGAGGATTTTGAGTTAAGTCAACGAGAGTGAGTTTGACCTCTTACGCTTTGAGCTCAACTTAAACTTGGGAGGGTATTCCCAAGAGTATATCTTAGCAGGTATTGGGATCATTTATGATAAATAATAATGAACTTGATGACAACTAAACTCAAATTGTCTACTTAGTCCCTAAGACTGTCATTGAACTAAGTAAACTAGTTATATTTAGCCCTTATATAGTTGATACAACTTGGACACAAGTGCAAGGTGGGGTAATTTCCATGATTCACATATAAAGGTCTTCTTTATTTTTGCAAATAAGAATATCATGAACACACAAACTAGAATTGAAAATAAGTAATTTTATCAATTTTATTTGTGGGTGACTAGAACACATACAAGATACCAGTGCCTATCCTAGGGAAATAGAGTCACAATTGGTAAGGAGAAATGGAAAAGAGAAAGTGATAAACTAAAGATGATCTACTTATTTGAAGCATCAAAAAATACCATTCATATCTTTATCTACTTAGTTATCCATTATTGAACTATTTAAACTCATATGTAACCATACAAAAGAGTTATCACAACACATGTAATAGATTTAGAATTTTTTCTATAAAATTCTTGATTATTTGTGGTGGCATATTAATACCACATTATTGCATAATTTGGTTAGTATGCAAAATAAATGTATATATCGAAAAACATTATAATAATAATGACTTTTCACTTGAGTTTTACAACGACAATGGATCTTTGATTTATGGTAATATTTGGTAACATTGAATCATCTAAATTTGTTTTATAAAATTATTTTTGAGTCATGTCTAATAGATATTTTGGATAAGGATCACAAATTTTCAATTTCACTCTTAATTTTAAAACATCTTTAACATTAGATGATATCCTTGTATTATCATGCAAATATTTTTTAATTAAATTTTTTATTTCATTATTTAATTGCATATCAAACCTTGGAAGTCTACCACAAAAAGTTCAATTTTGGTTAATTAGGTAATTTTCAACTTACTTTTCTCATTTTCTCTATTATCAAAGCTTTAAGATTTACATTTAGAAATTCACTTGTCTTATCATTATTTTATTTAAAACTGATTTATTAACTAAAGTAGTTGTTATAGCTCATTGTGTTGCATTCTTATCTTTAGATTGACTCTTTTTTCCAATAGAATAATAGCATTAGCAACACTAGACTTAATTTGTTTCATGATTCATCTCTATTTTTAGGTTTTACAAAAATGCCTAACTTTTTCATTACTTTTAGCATTTTCTACATTTTGATCAATTGCATTATGAGTTGACATTAGAATCCTAGAATTTTTCTATAAAAAATGTTTATATAATCTATTTGCATGGGTTCTCATTTATCTCCAAGAAATATTACTAGGAAGATTATCCAAGGTGTTTATTTCAAAAAAAAATTAAAAACATTTTCATTTTCACTCATACAAGGGATTTCATTCTTTTTTTGTGTTTCCATAATTTTAGTAGTAAATTTGATCTCGCCATTATTATATCCAACTTCATTTAAATAACTAATATCAATATCATCAAAAGGTAGGTTTGAAGACATACCTAGGTTTGTTTCTATAGTCACATTTTCTATATTGTTGAACTCTTCCACATTCACTAATTTCATATTTGCATCATCTTCATTCATCCCATCCTTAATAGTTTCCTGAATGTTCTTCTTTTCAATAGTCGACAAATTAGATGCTTCAATATTCTTCATTTCTCAAATCTTTTTTTTGTTATCTCTTTGTCATTTTGCCTCTATATTTTCTTGAATTTGTTCAAGTGTTATGACCTTCCTTTATTTTATTTGTTGACGTTATTTTGATCCCATGTTTACCAAACCCGCTTGATAAAAATAACAAATGATATTTAATCTATGTTTAAATTGATACCTCTTTGAAATTTCTAAAGTACAAGTAGATGTAAATGCTTTGTTCAAAATATTCTGAAATACAAGTAGATATGAATAAAAGAAACCCTCTTACTTGGTTTCTCTTGAAAATATCCCCTATACTTGATTCCACTTAAAATTGGTTCCTATAATTGAATCCTTTAAAAATTGAATATAATATTGCATGCTAAGAGATTGTACAAAACACTTATAAATTAAAAAAGTAGTAATCATCACTATCGAGATGTACATATAAAATATAAAGTTGTAGAGATGTGATGGTAGTAACTTTTAATTAAAATGGAAAATAACTGATATATTAGAAATGGGTACCCATTTTAAAATGAGTACCTATTCTATTTTTGAAATGGGTACTTGTTCAGGTTTTTTAAAATGAGTACCCATTTTGAAAAGTCTAAAATGATAACCCACCTTTTTGGTTTGGTTTTAGGCTTGAGATAGGCATGGTAATCCAACCCTTAGCCTTAGACCTACAATTGCAAGGACATGTTAATCGCAAGAGAAAAAATTTTGGCAATATGACTAACGACTTTTTTCTCAAAAAAAATTATGAAATTAAAACCCATTATAGATGACGATGTTTTGTTTTTAAATATATGTTTTTTTTATTATTGGTCGGGTTTTTTATATATTAATCATTTTTTAAGGAAATTGGTCCAAAAACTTGAAATGTCAAGTATTAGTATTTTTTTAATCACTTTTAATTTTTTTAGATTTTTTAAAACAAATTATATGTCATCAACCTAGAAATCAATCTTTACACAATGAAAACAAATATTTTTTTATGATTATTTTATCTCAAATTATGCTTTTTGTACATAAGTGGTTTTCAAAAATAGTAATTAGGGCCAATAAAAAAATTATTATAAAAATATTCATCAAACTTCAATATGATATACGTATTTCTCAAAAAAGAATTAAAAAATACTTTTATTTAGGTCAAATTATGCTTTCCATTCATGTGCATGTTATGGTCCTAAAAAAGTGACTTTTTAAAAGTTTTTTTTGTACAAGACTATACAAAATTAATTTATGCCATCTAGGTATTAGAATAAATTACATATTTGAAAACTAGACTCAAAAGCATACATTTAATATTACTAGACTTTTTAAAGATTCTATGTGTAAGTACTTCAAATGTTTAGCCCAAGTGTGACAACCTTTGATTTTCAATAAAAACACTTCCTCTTTTTCACCAAAAAATGGACTCAACTTCATGCACTTACCTGTGAACATCAAATAACTTTTTTAGTCTCTCCCTATGTGGTTAGATCAAATGTCTCTAGCATTTATTATGTTCATGACGTGATACTATGTACTTTTTAGTCTAGTCTTAGGTAGATTTATGTTTGAGTTGTGATCCATTCTCTATATATGTTTCTTTTTCATGTGTTATTAGTGTTATTTTTTTGCATACAATGATTAATATCTATGGATACTCTACATGAACAATTATAAATGTAAGAATGAATAATCAAAGACATATGCAAAGATCAATATCTCTCCTTTGGTAAATGTATCATTGATATTTCATGATTATTTATATGTTTTCTTATACTCCTATTGTAGTTATTTTTTTCCCTAGAGTTTTACAAGCCTACTAAGTGGAAATGGTATGTAATAATAGAAATCAATTTACCCTATAATTTATTTTACTATATTTTGCACTCATTCTATTGCTTTTCCTAGTTTTCCTTTTTATATGCTTTCTAGCCCTTATTTCCTCTCCTTTCCCTCATGACCCCTTTTTAAGTCTTATTATGTATTCCTATGCCATACCTTTCCCCTTTCCATGTGTCTTTGCCTATCTTCTATGTATTCCTTCACCCTTATCCTTATTTTCATTTCCAAGGTGATTGCTCAAAATATTAAATGTGCTTATATCCCTTCTCATGACTAGCCTACCATCAACTTATTTCCTTTGTAATTCACACCCTATAACCCTAAATAAGTTGAAGCCACCTATAATCATCTTATTGTATCCCCCCTTCTTTTATTTTTGATCTCACCGTCCCCAAGATAGGGGTAGATGTGCCTCACATATTTGCTCTACCACCTTTCACTCCAAAAAATTAAATGAAAAGTATCCTAGGCTAACTAATCCCATTTCAAGTTGTTCTTGCTTAAAAATATGTAGTTTATCCTCTCAAAATCTACAAAAGAAGGTCATTTTTCCTATTTGTCTAGTACATATGAATACGTCTCTTATAGCATGTTAGCACTCTTCTTGAGAATCTTGGATCTTTGGAGATTTGGAGAACTTATATATTTTATTTTATTTTGATCGGTAATAAATATAAATTTATTCAATTTTAGAAAGATGGAGTATACAAAGAAGACAGTCCTGCCAAACACGGCCAGGCTGCATATTACATGACAAACCAAACCCCACCACCCAAAACAGAGTGCATGCCCAAAAAACTACCATCGGGATAACCCCAAGCCATAATCCCACTCCCAATTTACCCAACAACCAGAGTGCTAGGAACACCCCACCACTGCCCCCCCTACACCACAAATCCGAGAGAGCCAATGCCAAAATACAAACGTATAACCAACCTCAGCCTAAAAAAACCCGCGCCACGCCACCAAAAAACCCCCAGGGGAGACTCCCACCAAACGTCCATACTACGCCATAACACAAAAAGATAAACCACCACCCCCCCCGAAGCATCAGACCAAGCTCCCAGGAGGATGCGAACGAGGGCCACCCTTGCTCGCCAATCGTTTCTTCCTCGGAACTAAGGTAGGAACACCAGCCACTGCCTGTTCCTCTTCAAACTCATGCCTTCGCAATACATGTTTTAAGTTCTCCCATGCAAGGAACATCTCCATCCGATAGGCATCCTTGTCCAACCTCCTACGCCATCTCACAAATGGCACAACCCTGAGCTCCTCTGCATCCTCCATATCCTAAAAGCCTTCGGTAATATCAAACCCCACTCCTGGATTTGCCCATTCCAGAAAGGAGTCTAGACCCAGCAGCAACTCCACGTCGAACATAGACACCATAACCCACCTCACAACCGCGATATCTTCTCCTAATTCCAACCCCCACGCGAATATCATCGAGGCAATATCCGCATTAATTCTTCCTCTGTGTGTTGCCTCCATAAAGAGCCTACCTAGCGCGCCCAACACCGCTTCAACCACATCATCAAACGGTCGCTTCAAGACGAACTTCAGACAAAACTTTGAAACCACCCCAAAGAAAGCCTTCTGTTGTAGCGAAGTCTTGAAGGAAACATGGCCTCCATCGCTCCCTGCACCAATCAACAAACACACAGAAGACATGGACCCCAAAATGCCAACCCAACATAAATAGCCCATCCAAACGTGTGAAGTACCATCAGCCAACCTTGCCCATCAATAGAAATAAAGGCAACTCAAAACACCGCCGCCAGTAGAGCAATCATCCACACAAGCAACACAAACAATGATACACATCACTCTCCCAAGGATTGCCACATCATCCATGAAAGCAAGCCATCCCGACCCCTACCAAAGGGCAGACATCCGACACGAAATCCAGTACCTAACAGAAAAAAATGTACAACACCAGGAATTATGACATCAAACACCGCACACTAGCCATTACCAACACTGATTGATGACAGTACCACCCAACGTCATCAAGGACACACACGCACCACCTTAGTTAAAACACATCAAACACCAATTCCCGAAGGTATTCAACTTGCACATCACCTTCATCAGAGAAGGAGATGGCCCAATTGGAAAGGCTGTTAGCTTCACTATTCCCCATACGTCGAATGTGGCTTAACTTAAAGGCATCAAACCCTTCTAACTCCTTTCCTATGGCCCAAATCAGGCCCTGCAGATGCCACGCCTTAGCTCCCTTATTAGCAATGGCCTGAATGACTACCATTGATTCACCTTCAAGATGTAGATTGTGCACGCCCATAGACCGTGCAAGCCCCATGCCCATCAAGGCAGCCTGAGCTTCAGCCACATTATTGGTCCTATTGGCAAGCTTCTTGGCCCCAAATGCCACCATCCTACCCTGCCAATCACAAATTAAGGTTCTCGCCCCCGAGGGCCTAGGATTACCTTTAGAGGCCCCATCAAAATTCACTTTATGCCAACCCACACCTGGACATTCCCAACAAACATCCCTACCAATAGATTTCTCCTTAACCCTGCCACTGCATTGGCCAACGTTAATCTTAATGCTAGGCCAAGCCTTCTGCAAACCTTGGTCACACACAGTGAAAGGGACTCTCATCCCCAATGCCTCCGAAGCCGCATTTCTATCAACCTCCTCAATAGCAGAATCAATACGACTTAGCAACCTCTTAAGAACTTCTACTTTTTCCAAAAAAAATCTTCGATTTCTCTCCTTCCAAATCTCCCAAACCAAAATGGAAGGACTACAAAGCCAAATACTAGACAAAACCAACTTCCTTTGAACAAACGACCAACTCTCAAAAATACCTTTAAGATTCCACTGAAGAGGGCCATGCCAACCAAGTTTCTTCCACAGGTAATCCCAACACTCAGATGCCACCTTACATTGATAGAGTAAATGATTTGCCGATTCTTCAGCTTTTTCACACATCACACACCGAGTGGGGCCCACAAAACCGAGACGTTTCCTCTGCTCTCCTGATAGAATTTTGCCTTTAACAACAAGCCAGGCAAAGGTACCCACTTTCTGTAAGCAGACCTTGCTCTAACAAAGATGCTTGGCCCAAAAGAATTCACCCTCAACCTGCTCTAGAAGTTGATATCCAACTTTAACCGAATAACTACCACTTGTGGACCCACACCACACCACCTTGTCTTCATCCTCCGATAATAAAATATTCCTATTATTGAGGATGTCCCTCAACCTTGCCTTTTTCTCCACGGATAGCCCAATGACATCCACACTCTTCCACACCCACTCCCTACCAAAGTTGCCCATCCTTGGCACAACATAATCACGTACCTTGGTACCCCAATTTTGAATCATGATGGCCCTCAGATCCTGCAGATCTACATTATTCTTTAGTGTTGGTTGCCCATCCCAGGAGTCATCCCAGAAATTTGCCTTCAATCTATTCCCAAGTTGCCATGATATATGATTCGTGATAACCGATCTACAAGAAATGATGAAATTCTAGATAGCTGAACCCTTTGGGGGGTTTCGAATGGTGAAAATTCTTTGATTCTCAGAAGAATCCAAATATTTGGCTTTGAGAATTTTAACCCAAAGGAGATCCGGTCTGGCATACATATTCCACACCAATTTGGCTCCAAGAGCCTCATTCATCACTTACCATTGTCTTAGGCCAACACCACCATTGTCTTTTGATTGACAGATCTTATCCCAGGCTAGGAGAGGAATTTTATCCTGCTCATTAGCCCCGTTCCAGAAAATTTTTCTCATACGCTGACCAACAGTGTTAACCACTTTCTTGGGCAGTTTAAGGCACATCATGGAGAAAACCGGGATTGTTGATACAACAGATTTCAGCATCAATAGCCTTCCCGCCGTTGTAAGCCACTTGCTCTTCCACCCATCTAACCTTTTTAGGCAAACATCCACAAGGTCTCTCCAAATGTTCGACTTGCAGGCCCCCCAAACAAAGGGATTCCAAGAAACTTGCTAGGGAGAGATCCCAACCTCATTCCAAGGATTCAACAGACCTCCAACTGCTTCTGGATTGGAGTGTTAAAAAAGAATATTTCATATTTACGCCAACTAATACGCTGCCCTGACACCTTGCCATAGGTATCCAAAGTTTCCTTCATCACTCTAGCTTCACGAAAGGAAGCCTCACCCAACAAATAGGTGTCATCGGCAAATTGTAGATGTGAGATTGGTTCCAACCCCTCAACTATTTTTATCCCTTTCCATCGCCCTGTATTACACTTTTTCGTGATTAGCCTACCTAAAACTTCAGACAAGATAATAAAAAGAAAAGGAGACAGAGGGTCCCCTTGCCTTATGCCTTTACTAGAATCAAAGAATCCCTGGGGGCTACCATTAACTAAACAGAAAAATGGGGCGAACAAATGCAACTCTTGATCCAAGCCACCCAGTTTGGAGCAAACCCAAACTTATCCAGCACCTTCAACAAGAAATCTCGATTAACCTCATCATACGCTCTTTTGATATCTAAATTGACCATCATTCTTTCAAAATTTTCCAACCTTACCGAATGAATTGTTTCATGGGCCACAATAATCCCTTCAAAAATAGATCTATTGGGACAGAAGCCACTTTACTCCACCGAGATGATCGATTCCAAAACCTTTTTAAGTCTGTTAGCAGGAACTTTAGAAATGATTTTATAAATTGTGTTACACAACGAGATTGGCCTAAAGTCATCAAAGGATTCAGTCACCTATTTTTTCGGGATTAGAGCAATGAAAGTATTATTAAAGTCTTTGAGCACAAAACCATTTTTACGCGATTCCTCCACCACCTCCCAAATATCAATAGCAAAAAGGTCCCAACATTTTTGAAAGAATAATGTCGAAAAACCATCAGGCCTAGGGGCCTTGTCACCACCCAAACCAAAAACCGCTTTCTTTACTTCACTGACAATGACCTCTGCCATCAGCATGTTATTCTGATCTTTCGACACACAGGTAGGAATGACATCTAAGATGTTGGTATGATCATGTGACTCAGACTGGCCAGCCGCAAAAGCATCCATAAAAAATTGCACCACAGCCTGGTTCACCTTCCCCAGGTTATTTTTCACATTGCCGTTTACATCCTTAATTGAAAAAATCTTATTGCTGGACCTTCTCACCTTGGCCGAATTATGAAAGAACTTTATGTTACGATCCCCATCCTTTAGCCAAATTTCCCTAGATTTCTGCCGCCAGAAGACCTCCTCCCTAGCTAAGGTTTCAGCATATTCCTTACCTAAGCATTTCTCCATCTCAAAGTCCTTCTCATTCATCCCCGATTCAATGATCTTGGAGTGCAGTGCATTCAATTTTTCCTCTAGCCTGAGCTTTGTAGTAAAAATGTTACGAAACGACACCCTATTCCACCTTTTAAGTTGTTCCTTTAGAAATTGTAGTTTTTTTAAAGAAGATGAAGACCTTGTTACCCGAATGAATTGGAGCCCTCTTCCACCAATTTTCCACCAAATCCTTAAAACTAGCATCACGGAACCACATTGCTTCAAACTTAAAGGGGCAACGATCCAGGGTAGAGTCTTCTTGAATACGCAAGCAAATTGGGTAGTGATCTGAACCAGAGATTGGAGCAATCTACGCCTCACAGGACCATTTTTTAGCAGCCCAATTACCAGCCAGAAAAAAGCGGTCCAACTTCTCCGCGATATTAAGGAAACCACTCCTACGGTTGGTCCAAGTGAATTCCCCACTCCTTAAAGGAAGTTCAATCAGACCATTCCCAACAATAAAGTTACTGAAATTTTGTTGCTTCAAGCTTGCCCACCACACCCCACCCTTCTTATCAGAGGGCCTAAGAACCGCATTGAAATCACCACCCAGCATAAACATCCTATCCTCGCCATTATCCAAGATTGTCGAAAGGTCACGCCAAAGGGCATCCTTTAGAGTATTTTTGATTGGGCCATACACATTTAAGACATAAAAGGTATACCCAAGTTGTTTAGATTGAACCTCTAGCCATTGACAATGCCTATCTTGTTGAATAAGTTGAACCTCAACAACTGAATCATTCCACAAAACCCCCAAACCCCCTGAAGCACCAATTGCTCCAGAAAGAATACACTTCCATTTAGAAAAACGTCGCAAAAAACCATCAAAATCCTCGTCCTTGATTTTTGTTTGCTGAAAGAGCACCAAATCCGGTCTCATTTGATCAAAGCACCTTTTGATCAAATGAATCTTGTCAGAGGCATTGCAGCCTCTGACATTCCACGATAGGATTTTCAGAGAACTTATATATTGATAGAGCATCATCATAGAGATTTGGATCCTACTCATGGAGCATTTTGGAGCCATGGAATAGCTTATGTGTTATCTTATTCCTCTCTTTCTTCCTCTCATAGCCCATCTCCTTCTTCCTTCCCAATTTATTTTCCAATCCACCATATTTTTACCAAAAAAATTATCATCCCTATTCCATCCCTTTTTTATCCATGTAATTTTTGTAGGATTTTGTTCTAATATTTCCTTCCATTTTCATCTCTTATCAATCCCTTATTTTCCTTATTTTCATTTCCTCTTGATAAGCATATTACAATAATGTTTTCATTTCAATTTATAAGTTTCTTTCAAATTATCATTATTGCATGGATCCTTATCTAAATTACCCATAAGAGGGATGACTATGGTAGCTTCCCCTTTGACCTAATCATCTTGTAGAATTTCCATTATATAATATATTTGTAAGTGATTAATGAAAGTTTACGGGCACTTTGGATGATTGGTTCAATTATAAGAAGTGATTAGGATGTTGATATGAATAATTCTTTAAAAACTTAGGACATTTTAAGAACCTTTGCAAACACCCCTAGTGCAAGTAACCCACACCCCACATTGGTTTATTTCCCTTAAGCAAAGAAACTATTCCTAACATACTTTTTGTACAAAAATATCCACCTTGTAACTTCTATGTTCAATAGGAGGTCTTGTGATAGATCCATAGATTCATTTTCTAATTTTCCTTCTATTTTTTATTTCATCTAGAGTTTTGATTTTTTATTTCTATCTCTCCCATTTCCATATTATTTTGTTCATCATTTTTTAATTTTTTTTTACCACATTTATCTTTTTCTTATATTTATGTTCTTGACAAACTTAAAAATCTAGGTAGGGTAAGGAATTAATTCCTTTCACTAGTTTTGTACTATAGGACAAGGAACTAGCACCTCACAGTGGACCTAGCACCTTTTTTCTACCTTTTTCTAGCCTAAAATCTCACCAATAAATTCTAATTAGCATTTTAATCATCTTTTATAACTACACCAACTCTTTCTAAGTTCATTTGCATCCTCATATTTTTAGTTTCCTTTCTCTTAGGAATTATTTATTTTTGTTTCATATTTATTGTTTTTTTTTCTTATTCTCATAATTTTGTGTGACAGGTTAGTGTTGGACTTTTTTGAGGTAGTCTATATTCATTGGAATTAGTTTATTACATAGAAAAAAATATTAACACATATCTCCCACATGATCACTCTTTCTATTTTCTTTCACTGCCTATAAATCTCTTGGAGAGATAAGGAAATGGCATATTATTATTGCATGCAAATATTTCCTCAAGGTAAAAAGAAGGTGGCTATGTATATATAAGGATTCCTAAAGAGAATTAATATTGTGTATTTAGATGTCTTCTAAAGAAAGTGTAGGATAATTTGTCGATAACCTTAAATAGTTTTTAAAATGTCACTAGATGTGTTTGTTAGTAATATTACAATTTATTATCCCACTTTAAAGTAACCAATTTTCATAGTCAAGGGACATATGAGTTGACATGTGCATAGAAACCATCTAATTTATTTTTCACCAATTTGATTGATATTAAGAAATGTTGAATACATATATACTTAGGTGTATTACAACCTTTCTAGTCACGCATTAAACTCCTCTACACTAGCTTTCCAATGGAAACAAGTCCAAAGTTCAATTTCAGTCAAGATGCGTAGAAATTTTGAAACCCAATACATTGAATATTGTGGAGATTTAACCAAAATATTTGTGAAATAACAAGAATATACAAAATAATGAATAAACACATGAATACACATAACATGAAAGCTTCTTAATATTGACATCACAATGAATTAATTATATACATATGTTGTCTCTTGCCTAAAGGGTAAGGGGGTAGCTTAAACTATATTCTTTTCTTCTCGTGTTCCCAATTTTTATGGATTCAACTTTGAACCTCAATATACATCTCTCCCTCTCTATATTATGTATAGGATGCATGGGTATAGATATGCAAATCCTTCTATATTATAATAATTAATATTATAATTATCCTCATGTGGATTTCTTTATATGCAAGCAAATTGGAATATACTCTACAATAGAACTTTATATTTTGTTACTTTACATGCACAATCTCTTACACATAATCCTCCTCAATTTATGCTTTTAATTAAATAAATATTGAATATTATTCTCTAGTCCTAATAATAGATTATTTTCTTAAGTCCAACTAATTTTTTATATGAACATTCTCCTAGCTTAAATATTGTATCGTTTCCTTAGAATACTCTAAAATACTTGGCACACAAGTGATTGACTTTGTTTGTGTGAATTAGGTGTTTTACCTAACTAGTTCACTAGTAGGTCCTATTCACATGTTAAATTTACTTAGGTCCTAGGAATCTTTCTAGAAGTCTTAGGTTTCATGTGATCTTATCATATCTTATCATGTCATTTAATACTTATGTCCTAAGTCATTTAATAATTGTTGAGGTAGTTGTCTCATTGTACATGATCAAGACACATGTCACGATCTTGTCTAATCCTGTCTCACAATCTTGCCTTTATAAGAAAGACATCATGTATACATTTTATATTCAATCAATCAATCTTGCATCCTTAATCATAGCAAGTTTTTCTTACCATTACTCTTTTGTGGAAGATATTTTGGTTTGGCATATGATCCTAGGGTGTTGGGAGGTCACATTCAACTCCTACAGAGTATCATAGCTCCAATGATACATAATCCTTCCCAAATCAGAGGTACATATTTTGTCTTGAATAATATGATGGACCGTACGATTTGGGGTTTCAAGGACCTCACAATTGAATCCAGTGAATTAGATGAAGTCAGAATTGGTTTTTTATTCATCAAAATTTAACATATAGGGCTAGATCTACAAGAGTTTTAAGTTAGGTGAAGGTTACGAAATCCCAGAGGTGCCTGAATTTTCAAAGCACTCTGGGTCAAAACAGACCTTTCCATCATGTCTAAAAGGCCTAAAAACCTAAATATTGAATGTTAAACCATTGAAATTAGACACTTTGTCTTAGGGGGCATCAAAGGAATTTTTCATTCAATAATCATTTTTGTACAGTCATATGGATTTGTAGCTGAATATATTGTATGTTGTCATTGCTGCTAGGATCTACAGTTGGGTTTGACAAATATTCTAGCATATTCCTCTACAAAAGTGACGTACTACACTTTGATTGTTTTGTGTAATTATATACTTAATTGATTGGTTTGTGCATGTCACGTGATGGTTGGTATCATTTCATATGTTTTTTATTAATTAATTTTTTTTTTGAAATTTAATTGTATCGTCGACTGCTTGGTTATTCTAGAATCTCCTGGTCATGGGTTTAATAACCCATAGTTCCACCTAGCAAGGAGGGGGCTAACCCTTGGTGGTGCAACCTATGACCTACCACCCCCAATGACTCTACCACCATTGGCAATGATCCTTTTTTTTTGAATCACAAAGCTACTGTTCATATGGGACCTAGGGGCCAATGGGCCAAGGGCCCAAATTTGGCCCCCTAATGCCCAAATTGGGATTTATTTCAAATGGCCATAACTTTTCACCATAGTATCAACTATTTGAAAATGAGGTATTGTTGGAAAGCTAGATCTATGTACTTTGCAGTGGATAAGGTTATTTTTCAATTTTTATTGTTTGATGCTAATATTTTTTGTTTGAAGTCATATCACCATTTTTGTCTCTCAATCTCATAATTTTTTGCCACAATCTTTGATTTTCATTATTCTTGTAGTGTTGAGGGTATTTATCACATGTGTCATCCATGCACTTTTCTAGATTCAAACACAGGTATATTTTATTCAAAATTGTGTGTATACACATTTTGATTGATCACTTGGACATCTTGTCACTTGGGAGGGTAACATTTTGATCCATGCACTTCATTTCAGTTTTATATCTTGTGTCTATCTCTTGTTGCTTCAATCAGATTTTAGGGTTGCTCCATATCAAGATTTTTCCAATTTTGCTTGGTATCGGGATAATCAATTTTTTTTTTCTATTGCTTTATTATTATTCTAGAGTTGCTCTAAAGAGTTTCTGGTATTTTTTATATCATACCCATCTTGTTCTTTTTTGCTTGGATTAAGGTTCCAGAGTTTTCTCCACAGTGTTCTTCCAGTATTTCTTTGCAGTAGGTTATCTCATGATGAGGGGAGCTATATAGTCTCTCTTCTTCCCTTCCTATGGAGGGTAAATTGATTGTATATTTTCTCTTTTGGAGAGGATTTTTGTCCCACTAGGTTTTCTCATTTTCTTTGTGTGTGAATATTGCATTTGTACATGGGTATAGACCATAATCTTGTAGCTAAGATGTGTCTTTATATTTTTGCACCATTTGTCTAATAATCTACTTCTCCCTAAGTTGTACTTAAGGGAGTGTTGGTGTGAATTAGGTATTCTACCTAAATAGTTCACTAGTAGGTCTTATTCACGTGTTAAGCTTACTTAGGTTTGAAGAATCTTTATAGAAGTCTTAGGTGTCATGTGATCTGATCATATATTATCATGTCATTTAATACTTGTGTCTTAGGTCATTTAATAATTGTTAAGGTAGTCATCTCATTGTGCGAGATTAAGACACATGCCATGATCTTGTCTAATCCTATCTCACAACCTTGCTTTTATAAGCAAGAAATCATATTTACATTTCATATTCAATCAATCAATCTTGCATCCTTAATCATAACAAGCTATTCTTGAAATTTATCTTGTAGAAGATATTTTGGTTTAGCAGCTAATCTTGGGGTGTTGGAAGTTCACATTCAAATCCTACATAATCCACATGATAAATGATCTTACCACTATTAGATGTGGACCTCCACTTGAAGTGAGTTTAACATCATCATGTGTGGACCTACACCATTGTGCAAATCATGCTCTATCCCCTCAATTTGAACAATGTGTGAAAAATAAAACATAAGTAGAACAACATCAATTACCAAAAGGTAAACCCAAGAACGGAAAAAATATAGAATTGCCATGCCTTTATTAGGTCTAGAACCATTAGGAATAAAAAAATTTCCTAGTCAATGTGTGAATCCTAGATTGTATATGCACCATGTGACTAGACCCTATTAGCACCTATCCCTATTTCCATATAATTTGTGTAGTCATGCTCTCATTTAACCTTGTTTTGACAACCAATCCAAGATAACTTAGACCAAATTTTAGTATATTTTTTCTGATATGCCACATGCTCTAATTCTAGGCAATCCAATAGTTAGTAGGTTGTCTTAATCTCTCTTGACCCTAATATCATGTGCCCCCCAATCTCTATGTATTTTTATTTCATGTGGATGTATGTCTCAATTGTAATGGAATATATAAACCACCTAAACTGTTGCAAGAATGAAGGTGTTTTCATTGATGTCAACTGGTCAATTGGTTATCAACTAGTTGTTGTTGTCATTGATGTCACAGATGCAGGTTATTGATTGTATATATCGAGGAAATTGAGAAAATTGTAATGAAGAAAGGTTGCAGGTGTTCAATGGTTGCTCTGGGTTTTTCTTCTATCTTTGTGTGGTTTAGATATGTTGATCATGGTTGTTGGAAGCTGAGCTATACCTATATTTTGGGCTTCTGATTCATTGTATAGTGCAAGTTATGTTCACCAATTGTGAACTACGTTTTTCAGGGTATCTGGCTGAGGACCGGGAGAAATGTAGTTGCTTCGGATTTATTCTTGGTTGAGTCTTATGACTTGCAGTTATAGAGTTAAGCTATTATAATCATGTTGAAGATAATTTTTTTGTCTAGAAAGATTGGATCAGGTTAAGGGTTGTGTGTGCTTAATTGTTTTATGTGTTTTACACTAGTTTGGTTGACATTATGTTAAACACTACCTTCAAAGTTCATGAAGCATGTTGGGACTCATTTGGGCCCTCATCAAGTGTGTGTTTGGGTCACCCTCATTCTAATTCCACCCTAGAATGTTTCAGCGTTAACCTAATTTGAATTTAAATGATGGATGACTGACTTTGGATATGTTTTAAATTTGAAGATAGTGTATATACAGGATGAGATATTGATGAAAGGTGTACAAAGATATAAATGCAAATAAATTGAGCAGATATATGCCAAAAATATGTGAATTAGTGTGTATGCAATGAGAGTGTGGCAGATCCGTGTGAAATCTAATTGTTGACTTTTTAGATGTAGTGAGCGGAAGGTGTACTCTATCATTCATGCATGTTTGCAAGTGTTTGAGTAAATTATGGTGGAAATCCTTGTTGCATTGAGATTTTATTCTCTTTGTAACATATCTCTTCTATCTCATTTGTATCTTTGTGGTAGTGAGCACTCTGGGTGGTTAACCCTTGTTGGACAATGAGTCCTGATCCGGATAGTTAGTCCTGTTTTGGCAGTGAGCCTTTGTAATCAATTTTGATATTCTTTATATTGTGAGCTAATCATCACCGCAGTTTTTCCCTTATTGTTTTTTCCACGTAAATCTGGTGTTATTGTGTATTTGTGTTACTTTTCATTTTTTTTCTTTTCACTTAATGTTTAATCATTTTAGCAGAGTAAAGGATTTGTGATTGATCTAAGTTTCGGTGGATGTATTAAAGATTAAAATTTTCTACAACTGATTTAGCCCCCCTCTCAATTGTCTTGTTCAACAATTGGTATCTTGGTTCCTTGAATAAAAACTTAACCACTTAAGGAAGGTTCGGGATGGATGGCAAGATCACTTTTGAGTATCTGAAGTTTGATGGAACTAATTATGTTATCTAGAAAATACTGATGGAAGAATATCTGGAGTATTAAGGATATGATGTTGAGAAAGCTTACAAAACTACTTACACTCCTCCTGCTAATGGTCTTAGTACAGTTGATATAATCAAGGCACATGAAGTGAAAAATAAGGTGAAGTTTATTTTGAAGAATAGTCTTGCACATTCTAAGTTGATTAAAGTTCAAAATCTGAAGACTGCTAAAGAAGTCTAGGATGCTTTAGAAAAGTCACATGAAGGAGATGAAAGGGTCAAAGAGGCAAAGTTAAAAAATTTGGAGACACAGGTTGAGCTCCTATATATGTTTGAAGATGAGAATGTTAAATCCTATATATAGATATTGGATGAGGTAGTAG
>CM021108.1:69280561-69625393 GCA_007115665.2 Sequoiadendron giganteum | reverse complement strand
ATTTATTTAAATTAAAAAATTAATAAAATAATATGTTGTATATATATTTTGTTTTCATAGAATTTTGTTTTTATATTTGTAGATTAAAATATTTGGATAAACAATTATTTTTCTTTCTTTTTTATACTCTTTCTCATCTTCATTAGATTTGAAATCATTAGATTATGTATTATAACTCTTTCCTTTCATTTAATTAATCATTGAATGAAGCTACTATGATCTTTTATACTTCTCTCTCTTCTCAAGAAACTAATTGTGTTGTACTATTTTGATTTCATTATTTATTTATATTTAATAGTTTAATAATCTCTATCACTTGCACTATTTTGACCTACAGAATCAAAGCAAATCGATAGAAAAAATCTAATCTCTAAAGTTTACACTTATTCTTTCTAAAATCTAGGTGATTGTAGTTTTTTGCTAATCCTTAACATCCAAAAGGCCCTGAAAGTCAAGTTTAGCTTTTTCTTCATCGAAATTGGAGATTTGAAAGCTAGTTTGCAAATGGGGGTTTAAAAGTTCATTAGGCGTGTTGCTCATTTATGAGATATTTTTAGGCCAAATAATTTTTACCATTATGTCCAAAAGGCCAAAAAAAGCCTCCCTTTCCATATAAAATTTATCATTTCTTGTATTCATGGTTTGGAAGAGGTTGATTTTTTTAGCCTAATATTATTCATCTTTATGGTCATACCATTGAATATTATGTACCTTTGTGTCTAGAGCATTTTAACTATTATGTCGTGCTAACATCATCACTTCAAAAAGGGACCTCTCTCTATTGGTTTTTATAATTTTGAACCCCAATCTTGGAAAACCATAGCTTAGTTATTTAGACTTGAAATCAAGTGCATTTTTTATTTGGGTAGAATTTCATGCTCTTTGTAGTGGTGTTATTGGTTTTCTAATTTGATGCTCTATTTTTTCATAAATTGTGGTTTTTTAACTACACAATTCTTATTTTGAGACCGTTTGAGGACCATATCTTGTGCATACATACTCCTTTTGGGGTCCTTTTTTTAGAGTGTATAAATTTGTTGTAATTGTAACTAATGATCTTTATTTCATCTTATATTGTACTTAAGCATTAATTTCAGTAATTTGACCTATTTTGAGTCCTATAAGACTCTAAAAATTAGGTATTTACATTGTAAAATACACTAATCATAAAGTGTCAAACATTATATTTGCTAGGGGGGCATATTAAGGACTAAGAGTGTTAAAATTGAACAATTTGGGGGTAGGGATGGATTGTTAATTCTCACACTCAAATTATAAAATGCCAATTTAATGTACTATTCTTGGGGGCTTATAGACAAGAATTTTATAAGCAAAAACTAAAATAAAGTTATGTTTTAGAGGGTTTTCATCATGGATTTTAGTATTAAATTTCATTCTTCGATTGTCATACTAAATTTAGAGAACTATTTGTGCTTGAAACAAATAATAGTGAATCACTATATTTTCCAAGATCTATTGCCCTGTGTCTTTAAGCTTGTTCATAAGCAATGTGACTATGAAAATAAGCACACACGATTTAACAACAATGGCATGGTCTACATACTAATATACCTCACTATTTCTAATGATATTCTTTGAGTATACTAAGTACCCTTTCATATTTTGGACCTTCATCAAGTAGTTATATGGAGAGTTTGATTCTTCATCTAAGAGTAATGCTTCCTTGGAGAACCTTTCGCATATGGATGATACTTCTACTGATCTTCTTCCTTCTTTTTATATGCATCGATAGTTAAGGACATATCTGTAGTACTTATGGATATTTGAAAGATTAGAGTCACTAATTTGAAAGCTTCTAATGATTCTTTGCAACAACATTATATATTTTCTAGATTAGACTCATTGTGACACATTTCTATCAAACATCTTTTTTTTGTAGAGTCCCACATTTCAAATCTGTATGACACCATTGAGGACATAGTTTCCCTCTTGTAAGACATTCCTTCATCACCTATTGCTTCATTAGAGTTCAAAGTCACTTCGTTGAGGAGATTCCATTGATTCTCTATAATAAGGTTTTTCATGCCTATGCAATCCACTTCATTGTGACATTTCATGGTTATTTATGGGAACTCGCCTTTTTGAATCAAAGATATTGTTTAATAAGGTTTTCAATGATAAATTCCTTGATTTCTCTATGATGAAGTTAAAGAAAATTAAGGTTATTGATTCTTAGGAGAACCAAAACACATGACAATTCTATGAGGATAAGAGATAGAACATTACAGATCCTCTCCTCTCATTAACTAGTCAAGAATTATTTTATCATGCACAAGATAAGAGGTATCACAAAGATCTTCTTAACATTTAGAAGTTGTACTTGGGAAATGTTGTTCCAAATTATTTTGTAAATCCAATTATTATGAGGTGGAGAACCGAGTAGGGAAATCGTGAGTAAGAATGGGAATAATATTTTGGAGATCAGTGTTTTCATTGATCAACAAACTTTTGGTTTGAAAAATAAGGCATTAAAGGCACTGAATCCATAAAAATTGACAAGATGTGTATAAAAATTTACAAGAGGTATAAACATGTTGAGTTGTAAAGATGTGTATTATGCAAAAAAAAAGGCCTCCCTATTTTAGGACAATATTAGAGGATTTGATGGAGCCATTCAACACCAAGAATTTCACACATACTTCTAGAAGACCCACTCATACTTATATCATGTAGTGAGTAATTACAATGATAGGGTCATTGATGAACCTATTGTAACATTTTTATGTGATTTGGAGCATATGTTCACTACTACTTTATATGATTATGAAATTTTATTGTCAAATGTTATCTTTAAGTTTTTGGTAACATATAAGAATGATGAGGTACCAAGAAAATTTAGGTACCATTTTAGTCATGTGCATTATGTAACTAATCAAATACCAAAGGCAATGACAAAATATTAGAGTTATAAGCTATAGAAAGGACTAGCAAACTGATGAGATTGCTTCTAAGTTGGTTTACCTTTGGAATGTCCATATGAGCAATCATTGATTCAAGAATGGACATGATTTTTTTGAAGATTACTTTATCAAGTCATTGCACACCATAATTTATTGGGAATGTACAACAAGAATATCTTCCAATGTCAATGTATTTTTGAGGTGCCTTGAATGCAAGACTCCTAATCATCTACACACATGGGTGATCCCACATAATAGGTTTACAATTCTGTTGAGGAATCAAAATTGCAAAAAATGCCCCCATGAAGAAAATTTTGGGTTTTGGGGGGTTCAAACGAACTTAGGGTCTGAACAAACCCAAAGAGCGTTCGCTCGAACACCCCTTTGAGTGAACCCTATTAAATGATGGTTCCCTCATTTTTCATGTTTTCTAAAATAAAAACAAAGAGAAATTTGAAAAAATGGGGGTTTGCTTAAACCCCCCTTCGAGTGAACCCTCATTCGTTTGAAAGGTCAAGGGAGGTTTGCTCAAAGGGGGGTTCGAGCGAACCCCCCTTTTTCCCCCTTCTCCCCCTCTTGCACCAAATTTCTGCAAAAAAATTCCCTTTGAAGCTCAGGTTGAGGATGAAAATGGAGGAGGCTTCACAAACCCAACTGGATGATGGTAGTCCTCAGAATGAGCTATCCATCGAATATAATTTTAATAAGTTTTGGTTTTCTTATGTATTTTATTTTTTAGTTTGATTAAACATAGGTTTTTCACCGAAAATCAAGCTCTTTGTTTTGCACATGTGGAAAAATTGAAAAATATCACTACACTAGATATTGATGTCCTTGCTCCAACAAAAAAAATTGAATTTTGATGCATACAAAAAAGTTATGCTTTAGCTAGTGAATCATGTCTAAATTGTAAAAGGTTTGACTTTGAAACTTAATTAAGAAAAAAAAATTCAATAAAATGCTATGAAACCAATTCCATGCACTAGATATCATAGTTATGAATCTAAATTCGAAAAAAATAGAATTTTATCCTTCATAGAAAAAAATTATGTGTTAGCCAGTGATGTCACTCTTTAAAAATGGTGTTTACTGTTAAAAATTAGTTTTCAAAGGAGATGGAAAAAGAAGTGCAATCTAATTCCAAAAAAAATTAAAAATATATATTTAGAATCTATAGACAAAATGTCACAAATCACTAATTCACATCATCTTCAAATTCCTCACAGTTTAGTTGCTATAGGTGCCTGAAAGTGAAGATTTAGTTAAAAAAAAAATAGTTCAATGTCTAGTTTGGCCAGAAATTGTAAACCAATTTTGTGGGATTACCCGCACAATTAGGAATATTGTGGGTGCACCCATAAATTGCACTTATACTAGAGTTTATGGTGCAAGAGTGAGTTCTTATGAGTTTCTATTGCATTAAATGTTAACCATCAATTTGAGATTTTTTGTTATGGTCCTTTATGTCATATTTGTTTACTACTAGGCTCTTAAATTTATAAATGTGTGTATTGTTATGTGTTTCTCTTTTGCATTGTTGTGTATATTATGTTTCCTAGAAAAAACATATGTCAACCCTTCCCTTGTAAGTCCAAATCTAAGGTTAATATTTTCCATTTAACATGCTTTTTTATAATAAATTCAAGTAATTTACCCATTGAGAAGGTTTCCCTTTGTCTTTTTATGTTTCATTCCATTGACTAAAAACTAACTTCTAAAGATCTACAGACCACTTGACATTATATTCAAGGATTAAACATTAATTTGAGATATTTTTTTATGGTCCTTTATGTCATATTTGTTTAGTACTAGGCTCTTAAATTTTAAAATTTGTGTCTTGTTATTTTTTTCTCTTATGCATGTTTGTGCCTATTATGTTTCCTAGAAAAAACATATTCAACCCATCCCTTATAAGTCTAAAGCTAAGGTCAATATTTTCAATATACCATTCTTTTTTGCAATGAATTCAAGTAATTTATCCATTGAGAAGGTTTCCCTTTGTCTTTTTATGTTCCATTCCATTGACTAACAACTAACTTCTATAGATCTATAGACCACTTGGCATTCATGAATTTATCTTCTAATCTACTAAAGTAATACACATCATCCATGTGCCTACGCCCAAATTAGAAACTTTCAGCAATAGGATGATGATGTCTTTACTTCTAATTGGATTATGATGAGGTGTGTTCTACATAAATAAGTGTACTTGGCAATCCTATGATGGGCCCTTGTTGGTGGTGTTGTCATCCCCAAAATTTTATGTCCCTTTTGTGCCTTTGTTGTATTCACCCTAAAATTATAACTAATCCAAGATATTAGTCATGGTCTATTTTCTTTCAAAAGTCCTTAGTACCAATAGATAGAGCATGAAAAATCAAGTTTAGTTGCTTTTAAAAATTTGAAAAATATTCTAAGGGAAAAAATTTATTGTCTTGCATTTTTTCCCTTTCCATTTGGATTGAGTCATTTTCCCCACAAGGTGTAGTTCAGTTCATTTCTCACAAAAAAATTCTACAATAGGTTTTGAATCATGAAAAATTTTCTAAGTATAGGTCTTACGAAATTTCCATGGTCAAGTGTGTTGAATAGGACAACTAAGAGGGGGGGTGAATCAGTTGTCACAAAATTAAACCTTTTATTCAATTATTGGAACTAATACTTGAAACTGCTTAAATGATTAATCATTGCATGCCAATGCAGAAACTCAAATCCAACACATAAATACAATAACACCAAATTTATGTGGAAAACCCAATGAGGGAAAAACCATAGTGAGGATTAACTCACACTATAGAGAATATCAAAACCGATTACAAAAGGCTCACTACCTAAAATGAGACTCACTGCCTGAAATAAGGCTCACTACCTGAAATAAGGTTCACTGCTTGACATAAGGATTCGTTGTCCAACAAGGCTACAACCCGGAGGGCTCACTACCACAAAGATACAAAGAAGACAAAATATACTTGTTATGGAGATACTATAATCCCAATGCAACAAATGATTCCACCACAGTCACTTAATCAACTTGCATGAATGATAGAGTTCACTTTTTGCTCACTGCGTCTAAAAACTCAGTATTAAGCTTGACACTAATCTCCCACACTTGCAACACACACACACACTTACTAAATAGAATCAATATCACATCAAATTGCACTTTCTCTTTTCTCTTATCACTCTTCTTCTTCGCTCTCGCATCTCCACTTCATCATTAATCCCTCTTGCATTTATACCATCTTCAACTTTGAAACATATCCAAAGTTGGCCATCCAAATCCAAATTTAAATTAGGTTAGTGCCAAAACATCCTAGGGCGGAATTAGAATGAGGATGACCCAAAATCATGCTTCAAGGGACCCAAAAAGATCCAACACACTTCATCATCCTCAAAATTAGTATTTCACACAAGCTCAACCAAACCAGTGTAAACACATAGAACCATTAAGCATGAATCTTTCAATTGCAAAAACTATCTTCAATAGAACCAAGGTAACACAACTCTAGAACCACAAGTCATAAGACTTCATCAAAGAGAAATCTAAACCAGCAACATTTCTCTTGGACCTCAACTAGAAACATAGAAAACCATAGTTCACAACTAGTTAACACAACTTTCACTGAACAACGATTCAGCAACCAAAAAATTGGATATAATAGATGTTAACAACCATGAACAACATATTTGAACTGCACAACCATAAGATCAAATCTGAACCAAAAATTGAAGAAACCACTGAACACTTGCAACATATCTTTATTATAATTTTCTCAATATCCTTGACATGTACAGCCAACAACAACTAGTAGATAACTAGTTGACCATTGACATCAATGACAACACCTACAAGCTTTCCATAACACTTTCATTCTTGCAACAAAGTGAACTTCCACTTTTCATTTATTCATCTGGTTCACTTTTTTTTTTCCACTTTGTGGGAAATATGAACTCATTTGGTTTGTGAGTGTTTCTAAGTGACTTACCCTTCCAAGTGCACTTGTCTCATTCACTTGGTTTTCCCTACAAATTTCTAGTTCCTATCCATCTACCCACAATGTGTAGTTCCAATGGGTTTTCCTTCAAAAGTAAAGAATATGAAAAAATAGTTAAGTGTTTCCTTTTTGAAAATCTCTTGTCCATATGAAATTATCTTTTAACCTACTTTCATCCAATTCACTTTGAATTTTCCACTTTGTGGGAAATTTTTCCCATCTAAAACTTTGCGAGTATTTCCAAGTGAACCTGCTCATTTCTAGCTCATTTCACATCCCAATGGATTTCACATTTCTACTTGCCTAACATTTTCCAAGCAAGTGCATTCCCAAATCCTCTAAGTAAAGGTTTTGTGGTTCGATAGACCCTATCTTCCCACATACATCATTATGACATCATCTTCCTCTTTGTGGACCTTCTCATGTGAGTTTCTCTTTTCATGAGAAATCATCTGATTCACTTCATTTTCTCCATACCATTCCTTTTTTAGACATTTCCTTTGCATCTGAATTTTACCTTTACAATTTTCTTCATCTAGTTCAAATTATTTCTCTTGCGAGCTTGATCCACTCCATTTTCCCATGTTTGTACCTGGATGATGTCCTACTAACATCATCCCACTCTACTTATATCATCATGACATCATCATTTATGATGTTCCCCAGTCCGATTCATTTCCACTTTTTGCTGACATCATCCTTACTAATGTCACTTGTGGGACTTTTCATTTGAACCGAACATATCAATAAGTGCATATGCACTTATTTTTATCGCTTGATCTACTTGGAGGCTAATATCTCCCAGCAATCCAATGGACCTTTCTAACCGACATGAAGATGATAAGGACTAAAGCACTACTTTAAATAATTTACGAGTGATCTAAAGTGAGCTAGATATTTTTCCCAAAGGTGCAAATGGACTTGCACTTAAAGTTCCCACAAGAACTTGATGGAGATAAAATTCTTGCTTTTGATCTAGATGACCCTCAGAATCTTTTAATGTGTTTTTTTGAGTTGTAGATGAGTTTTTGGAGCTCAATTGATCTGGGTTTCATGTTTTTGGTCTGTGATTAGTCCTTAGATGGATTTTCTATGAAAATCAAAGTGTCATTGGTACCTTTTACAAACTAGGAATTAATCCCATAATTATTTCTTATCACTTAGGTTTTTTCTCTGTGAATTTAAAATTTACCTACCATCATGAACACTCGACCACCTACAACTACCAAATACCAATTCACATAAGTTGTGGAGATGTCTTAAATACATTTTGGCATGGATCCAAGTGTATAATTTTAGTTCCCATACTTCATTTATTATCTACAAGTGTCCCTTTGTCAAAGTTTCATACCTATATCATGGATTTTGTGGGTACTTTTGTTGTTTCCTTGTACTCAACCATGTTGATCATTCAACACAAGTGTATGGTGTTGCTCAAGGAATGTTTTCCCACACCCCTGTCAATCAGATTGGATTTGTAGAAGACATATTTCATTTAGGCATTGGGTAAGGTTGTGGCTAGGTTTTTTCCAATTTGAAAACCCTCTAATATTCCCCTAACAACTTAGTCATGGGTTTTATCTATCTTAGCTTCATTTTCAGATAATGGTAATAGAAAAAAAGAAGAGGAAAATATTTTTTGAATAGGAAGAGCATTTACAAAGCCATCAACAAAAGAAAATAATTGTAGGAATCCCTAGGGTTTCTACTTCTAGTTCTAGGTATAGATATTTTAACATTGTAATATGATAACATGTGTAAGATTTGAATTTTGTTTGATTAATGGAAGAATCAACCTTATTTGAGTGTCTCCTTGTGTATGTTCAATTGTATTTCTAATGTGTGTTGATTATTGTCTGAGTTAGATGTTTGTAAAATCCTTGTAAAGATTTGCATAGTATCTTTTTAGCATAATAAGGAAATGCATGAATGTGCCTAAGTATTACTAAGTAGACTCCCTTAATATTGTGCCTCCATTCATTTTATTTTTTTAAACATATATGTAGAGCCCAACTTGCCTATAGATTCAAAATATCATAGTCTTTTTGTGATATCTTGATTAGGATATCACCTAAGTTTATATTATCATATATTTGATTGAATCCAGTGACTCTATTTCCCAAAGGATGAAGGCACCAATTTGTAATAGGATTTATTCTCTTAATCCTCAGCACACCCCAAAACACATCAATTTCAAACACTTTTCATTTTTATGTTTTGTGGGTTTTTTTTTTCATGTCCGAATGTTTATATCATCTAAGGGGTTATCATACATCACATTTTTAAACATTTATGTGGTAAATTATATATTAAATAATTGCTCAACCTTACATCTCCAAACTAGCACATAGGTATATAGTGACACCAATATTGGGATACACTATGCAGTCGGTATTGTTTGTTGCGAGGTATTAGCCTAGTCTTTCAATCATTCATCCAACATCTTAGGGAAAACCCTTCTTGCTCTTACAGAGCTAGAAGTGAAGTATTTCTTATCCACCTCAATCATTGATTCTTAACTACCCAACCCAAAGACAAGTTTGTGGTGATCTTCCCAAGTTTGACACCCCTAGCACCTAGAATATTATCAAACCTTAGGGATTTTGGATCTAAAAATTTGATCACCAATATGTGGTAGAACTTAAATATGCATGGAATTCTCTAATTGGATTCTATAAATCTATAGATGGCCTTGAGAGCACTTTAAATGGTTTTTTGATCCAGTAAATCAATTCATCTTTGGTAAATCCCAATAAATTACACCGCATGATGTTCTTTGGTGATGTATATCAGGGTTTATTATCTCAAAACTAACTTAATCCAACAAACTTTGCAATTCTAGAACCCTTATTTGAAGGGTTTCTCTCACAATTCCTCAAATTCCCTAGTAGTACTCCATACTTTGTTTTTCCAACATAATTTTCTAACCAGACCTCAAACCCAAAATCTAATTGTATATTTAGATAGCCTTTATCCTCTTTTACAACATACCTCAATTTGAGTTGAGGGTGTTTTGGAACACCAAGGTCAAATTTATGTTGCTACACTTGGAACTAGGCTTGAACTAGAGCAGAAATTTCATGTTTTCCGGTCATAACTTTCAAACCAAAACTGATCTCTAAGAAAGAAAACTTGATTCAAATACCCATTTTCCCCTTATTCAACAAATTTCAAAATTAGGATAGGTTAATTTGGATAGAAACCTTCAAAAATTGATTTGTTTTCTCATTTTTACCCTAGAGCAGATTCAAACTTGTTGTTACAAAAAAAGGCTATAACATTCTCTAAACTTAATGAAATTTAAAAAAACCATAACCAAATGAAAGATAACTCAATTATCTTTCCAACCATATAATTTCTAGGTCATAAAAATGATGTTCAAATACGTACCAAGCTCTGAAACAGTAACTTAACGTTCAAAAATGCAAAAACAAGGATGTCTTTTATTGATTTCACTTCAAGAATATAACCACCAACCTTGGTTTCAAACTTCCAAAGTATTTTTAAATGATTTACAATAATTTTCCAATGGTTTGTAACCAGCTTTTCAATTTACGACCTTTCAAATTCCCTCATTTACAACTTATGACTTCATATTCCCTGTTTTTGTATTTTTACAACTTTGACAACATTTTGCAAAATTGACAACTTGTGTAACTTGACACTCCAACACACCTAACGACCTAATATGGAATCAAACGAGTAATACATGGTCTTATAAGACCTTTCTACATTCAACCAACTCAAACAAAGCAAAAGATAAACTTTTGATCCTTTGGAGACATGAAAGCATTATGGGTGCCCCTACACCATTTGGAGAGATTCTATATATTTGTAGATCAAGGTAGTGAGTGTTTTAACATCTATAAATCTTCAAAAGACATTTATTTTAAGGGTAAAATATCTTGAATATTGATTTCATATGACACATAATAGCTTAAGTGATATTGGTTGAGTGGACTTAAAGGACACTTGACATGATATGATTTTCTTCTATGGATTGAAATATAGTCTTGTAGGACCTCCATGGAAGTTTAGATCCATATAATCGAATAGGATGATTCCATGAGGAGTATTATGGTGGAGCTTGTGGTGGGACCATTATATTTCTTCATCAAAGGAATTCACGTGTTAGTTTTAGGATCTTATTGAATCCACAAGGCACATTTTTATTACATCTATAGATATATAAATTTATGTTTCTAGATGTTTCCATATCGATATTAAACATAGATTTCCTTGAGTAAGTTACAACATGTCCTAGTATTGTCAACTTCTATGGATCTATAGATGGTCATATGGACTCAAATATTTTTGATGTTACAAATCCATTGATATTCTAGTAAAACATAGTTGATTGCACCATATGGAACTCTTTAGTGAACTTCTATAGATTAGTAGATAAAAGTGGTGAGAATTTACCATCTATAGATATTTTAAAGCTACTAATTTTGAAAGATGAGAAATTTGAGCCATTTATCATAATTAAAGTTTAAACATGTTACATTAAGTGATTATTCTTTGAAATTAAAGAAAATGAAAGTAAAGTTCGATTGATTCATAATTTAAGGTATCATTAGTGAAAAATTCACATATTATTTTGGATACATTCAATATAATTCAACTCATCTTCTTATATTTATTTATTTTCACATTAATATTCAAAACAAGTCATGTCCTAGTTGAACCTAACCTTCTACAGTTGAATCACCACACTAGTAATTGGTGAAATTCAACAATTTTTCTATTAGGTAAGTTCAAAATGTCTTCTCTACAAATTTTTTACTATAAATAATTGTATATCCAATTATCTTAGGGAGATATGAAATCTAAAAGATATAATTAGGGTAATTTTTCAATCTAAATAAAATATTCAAATTTATTCTAAGTTCATTTTTATAGTAATTGTTGTATCATTTATTAATTAATATTTTATTCATTAACCCATATAAAATCCCTCTATAATTGTGATAACACTAATGGTCTCAAAAAAGAGTTACAAACTAAATTATTTTTGTATTCATTAAATGAAACTAAGTATGACATATCTACAAGTAAGGGATAAGCATCTAAAAATTTATTTTAACATGTCATGTGGTGATATCAAAGGCCCTATAATCATGAAATCTGACAAGAATTTATTCTTAACATAATGGTATAAGAGGATTGAACCAATCCTAGTGTGCAACACATGAAAATTGTACATAGAAAGGTTGTTTATATCCAATTGATTTGTTGAACCTAAAATTGTAGAATAGGTCTCTAAGAGCTATATTGAGAAAACCAAGGAGATGAAGGTTATAAACTGGAATCCTATATTTTTTTTAACAGAAACACTATCATAAAGTATTTTTGTATGGCCAAAAGCTAATATAGAGCTAAAATTGAGAAATTTGGCCTTTGAGTATAAAAGGAATACAAATACCTATAGGGGAGTAAATTTGACTCACCATAGGGTAGCTATTGAGAATGAGAGCCTAAGCAGAAGAATTATTAATCCCAAGGAGGAAGAATCACTTAATTTAAAAAAAATCCAACCTTACAAGATTCTTATCAATCCTTTTGCCTAGTCACAAGAAAACATGTTAGCCTAAAAATATCTACATCTTCATCACTATTTATTTTTTATAATTAAAAATTCCATAAAAAATACCCGGATATGAATTTAGAGATTATCTTATGAGGGAGATTCACACTAAATTAGTAGAGTTAAAAGGAACAATTTATCTAAAAAGATTTAAAATATTTTAGTTTTGTGCTATATTTTATGTATGTTGGTTAGTGAATAAGATGAATGATTAGAGGTAAAATTGAATTTTCCAAACAACACCAATGGAGTGATTAAACCAAATCAACTATGGTCTACTCATGTCAATAAGCATCATGATCATGCATAATATATTTATGAATTTTTTTTGTAGCTTTCTTATTGACGAATCTAATGGGTGAAGAAATTCCTAGGTTGAGTGATAAAGTGATGAGTTTCATGAAGCCTTTGTAGATAGGGTCTCCTCAAGAAATGAAACCATGACTAGGGTGATTAGTTCTTTCCTAAGGATCACACCCCATATCAAGATGTAAGGAGTCGTTGCACAATAAAAAATTTAATTCATTGTATCTACTAGCATTCCTCCATTAGAAGCAATTAATCAATTGGTTTTAATACATAAATCACATTTCAAAGTCCATAATAAGGCTAGAATTCTCCTAGGCAATGATGCATTCAATAAAGTGATCGGATACATGAATGAGTTGAATTTTAAGGTTTCTCCATGGAAAAACTATGGCCTTGAAGGGTAAAATGATGAATTAATCAAACCCTAGGGTTGATCAATACTTCAACATCAATTAAATTGATAATCTAGATAAAAATATAATAAAAACTATTGATCCTTAGTGCTTAAAAATTCATTTAACACCATAATTTACATAGAGAAACCATTTTAGGAAAAAATACACCATCAAAAAGAGCATAAATTTGTATTAAACTAATAACAAGTATTAATAATACATCAAAAAATTCTCTTTAATATAACAACTTTCAAGTAGTATATTTTTACTTCACCTACAAAAGACCTATGAAATAATTTTCCAAAGAATTTAATTTATATGTAACTAAATGAGGTAAACCACAAATGGATTTCCAAAACTCATGGTATTACAAAATTGATAAATATTTAATGCTTTAATGAATAGGAACCATAACCATTAGCATATTTGACCCATGTGAAGAGTATGCACATATTACTAAATATTATGCTACAAAATGTAGTGGCCAACATACCCCACCAACGTGCAAAAGATATTCTACTTTCTACTAGTTCATAGGCTTGGAAAAGTGGTGTAAATAAAATAAAAATCACATTGTAACTACCACCATCATAATTAATCTCCCTCATGAACACCACTACAACTAATATTTCAATTTTTAAGAAGATAAATAAACAAAAATATATTTTAACCACACACATGAGAATCCAAGTACCCATTTCAAAGATGTTATAGATATAACATTAGACATAGGATTGCAAGGTTAATATTAGTTTAATCTTAGCATTATCCTACTCTCTATTATGCATTATAATGACATTGTAGAGGAGGGGGACTGACCACTCCAAGGCTCTAGGTCACGGAGAGCCAAGAGCAAAAGGCTGCCCTAATCTACCTCAAATTGGACAAGTGTTTAGGATAGTGTTTGATGCAAAGGGTAGAGAATTAAGAGAACTCTCAATGATTCTATCAATCTATTGACCTGAAATTTATGTTTGGACTAAGCAAGTAGATTTTAGGAACCCACACTATGACTCTATCAACTCTCTACCAGAGGACAACAACGCACAACAGGGATGATAATGTAGTGCACTAGTGTCTCATAGGTGCGATGTCATCTATACAAACAGACATTGAAAAAGGATAGTCAAAGGTACTAAAAACCAACTAACAACTTAGCTATTGAAGTTTGAGGTGATGATGAAAATAAGAAATGATAGAATAACTGAAATACTAAGAGAAATGTTATAACAAACAAAAATAATGGAGAAAGGTAAGAGTTCAACTCACAAAGTTCAAGTTCTCCCACAAGCTCCACATGAACAAGTACCACCCTTGACCAGAGGCACTCAAGGCTAATGAGAGAGGAATGTAATTTTACAATTGTGGTAAATTCAACGTGGTCACAGTGACACCAAAGGAAGTCCTGCAAAACACCATGTTTCATCTTTTATGGTAGATGTGAAGAATATTATGATGTTGGAATGAAAGTGTTGATAGTGTAACAAGTAGCTAAGAAGTTGCAAGAGTATCCTCAAGAGTTGTGTAGAAGCATAAGAAAAATGTCAAGAATGTCTAGAGGTTCAATTGATTAGGAAATATAGGCATTTGAAGATGATTTAGGAGGGAAAGAGCCATTCAAAGGTTGGTTGAAGGGTGCAGGGACGTTACGCTTCAACATGAATGGTGAACATAATGCCTCTATAGATTCTAGAGGTTGGAATCCTCTCAAGATGGCAATGTGTTGTGTAGGTGTTTGTGCATCGCACATGCATCCCCAATAGAAATTCCCCCACCGACACTACAAACAAGCGCCAAGTGGATGGAGTACGGATGGAGGATGTGGAATTACATTGTCAGGTTTGAATTTTCTAAGGTGAAGGGTGTAAAAGGGGAACTTGCAAGGGGGTGAAAATTCATGCCTATACATTTTTCCCCCACTTTAGCGAACATGAGTGCCAATGAGTGTTTGGTAAAGTAAGTTGAAAGAGTTCAAGAAATATACATGAACTATTGAGGAAGAAGATCACAAACTAGCATGCTCGAAAGTGCAGGACAAGAAAATGGCTCTACAAGTACTCAATCCTGAAGAGAGTTGAACAAGAGAGCTGAAAAAATTGCACCAGAGGCCCATAGACCAATGATGAACAAATCTCATAAGATGTAAGCACTTTATAGGTCCTCAAACTTGCAAAGAAGGCACCCCCAAGTGCTTGAACCTGAAGAAAGCTAGATGTAAGAGGATCCATAGAGTCTGATTGAAAAGAACCTTCACATGCGCACTTGAAAAGCAACATGTTAATCTGTAAACAAATATGTTTGATATCAAAAAGAAGCCATGCAAGCAGACAAGCAAAAAATCACGCAGACAATCAAAAATTGAAGAGCTTTCAAAGGGGTCCCTTAGGAACGCTTCAAAAGAAAAGGGGTCCACTCAAGGGACACTCTATTTGAAAGTGCCATAGTGCTTTTTGCAAATCAATTCATCATCAAGGAATCCTTTTGAAATATTTCACTTCATCAAGGAATTTGAAAGAAAGAATTCCCCCTTGCAAGAGGAAATTCAGAACTTCGCCCGTAGGAAAAGGTGCTCCCTCCTTAGAGGAAATTTTCTCAAAATCTTTTTTTACAAACCCATTATGAAGGAAAAGTATTCCACTAGGGGTCCTTGTTGAGGAATGCAATTTTTTGAAAATAGAGATTTTCAAGAAAGGATTCGTTGGCCACCGAATAAACCTTTTGGAAATTGAAGTGATATGATATCCCCCCCTTAGGATGGTGCATGCCAAACACAAAGGCATGTGACATCCTAAGAAGAGAAAAGAAAGAATGAAAGTGATGTTGTGGATCATGGAGCATGATGAGATGTAATTGTGGTAATGTTGTCGTGCACGTGAGGGACAACACATCAACACCACAACATCACAAATCAAGAAAGAAAGAAAGACAAGCAAAGACAGAGAAATCAAGAGATAGGGGGATCTGTGAATCCAAGGTCAGATCTGCTCATATGCATAGATAGGTAACACACAACATAGGAGAAAATGATCATCAATCCTAGGAATTCCCATATCTGAAGAAAGGCACATAAAAAAAAAATGAAAATAAAAAATTGGGTCAACATGGAAGGGAAGCCTAAATGCCCCCAACACTTTGCATCATCCCCAATTGTTGACAATCAATACACGACAAAGAGAAGAATGATGTGACAAAAAAAGGGAAGTTTTATGACATGAAAAAACTCTTGTATCTAAGCACCTATGAGGGTGACAAGGGTCATCCAGGAACATATAAAACAAGCATGAGGGAGCACAACACACACAATATAATCTATAGATAAAGAAGAGGCCCCTCTAGTCCTCATCAACCAAGAGGTCATTATTCTCCTAGTCTAGATCATTATAACGGGAGGGTGAACGAGCTGCAAGGGTGGAATATCAAGGGGGTACCCTCCAACCCTCCTACAACAAGACACAAGGAAGATGACCCCTCAAGGTCTTCTCCACTCAGCTCCTATGAGGTGAATGTCAGCGCTCTTGTGAAGATCGATGATAGGGCTAATACATTGTCTCCAAAGTTGAACATGCACTTTACAAGAGTGTCATGTGTCAACTCAACAAGAAATGGAGGTGGCACCCGAGATCTGCTACTAGGATCACCAAAATATTTGGGAGTAGTGATAAAAAATTTGGATGTCAAGGCTTCCTCCATCACTACGGTAGTGCAAGCCAATGTAGAACCACCCTTTGATGAAGGTGAACCCTTCTTTTGACCCCCATTGCTAGCAAGGTCATCCTCCATCTTTCGCTTCATCAGAGGATATGAAATCCCCACAAATGAAGCAGAGAGTGAGGAGGAAGAGGAGAAAACCATGGCAAACACCACCAAGGTGTTCGACATGTCCATGGGTTTTGAAAAGGGTGGGATTTTTGGAAGGGACATCAAAAGTGGAGGCTCAACCAAAGGAGCAATGAATACCTACATCCTCTTCAGGTGAGGATCATTCATGCTTGTAGGGGGAGCTAGGAGCAAGACTAAGGTGGAGGGAACTAAAGCAGGAAGAGTAGAAGAGGAGGACACAACAGAAGATTCTGAAGCGGGAGTTGTTGGTTCCTCTTCCTTCTTTTGCAAGGCGGTCTACTCAAAAACCAAAGCCTTCCTCTAACACTTGCACTCACGTGCAAGGAAGTTTCTATGGCTCTAGGAGCTAGAGGTTGCAGCCTAGAAAGAGACAAAAGACTCTTGTTCAACCATTGAATTATCCATCACAACCATTTTCGATGAAAAGAGGGGTGATCCCACAATACTAGTTTATAGTTTTTGGCCAAACTGTACATTGAACTATTTTTTTTAAACTAAATCTTCACTTTTGGGCACCTATAGTGGCTAAACCGTGAGGAATTTGAAGATGATGCAAACTAGTGATTTGTGTCATTTTGTATTTAGATTCTAAATATATTTTTTAATTTTTTTTCGAATCAGATTGCATTTCTTTTTCCATCTCCTTCGAAAACTAGTTTTTAATAGTAAACACCATTTTTAAAGAGTGACGTTACTAGCTAACACATAATTTTTTTTCTATGAAGGATAAAATTCTATTTTTTTCAAATTTAGATTTGTAACTACGATATCTAGTGCATGGAATTGGTTTCATAGCATTTCATTGAATATTTTTTTTGTAATTAAGTTTCAAATTCAAACTAGTTACAATTTAGAAATAATTCATTGGCTAAAACATAACTTTTTTGTGTGTATCGAAATTCAAATTTTTTTGTTGGATCAAGGACATCAATATCTAGTGCATTGATATTTTTCAAAAAAATAAATTGATAATCTGCTATTTTTCCACTTGTGCAGAATAGAGAACTTGATTTTCGGTGAAAAACCTATGTTTAATCAAACTAAAAAAAATGCATAATAAAACCAAAACATATTAAAATTTTATTTGATGGATAGATCATTCTGAGGACTACCATCATCCAGTTGGATTTGTGAAGTCTCCTCCATTTTCATCCTCAACCCAAGATTCGAAGGGAAATTTTTTGCAAAGATTTGATAGAAGAGGGGAAAAGGGGGTTCTAGCGAACCCCCCCTTTAAATGCAATTAAAAAATAAAACCCATTAAAGGGGGGTTCGCTAGTTCTAGAGAACCCTTTAGGGGGTTCTAGTGAACTCCCTAAAGTGTTTTCCATCCGAAAATGCATTTTTCCTTCCTCAACGGAATTGTAAACCAGTTTTGTGGGTTTACCCAGAGGGACTCCTAGATGAGAATAGGAGGAAGAGATGGAGAAGATGATGCCACAATAGCGAGAGGAGCAAGTTCGAGTGCCTCAACGGTGGGCCTCTTCCCATTCACTACCTTAGAGGTAGGAGCAATAGGAGGTTACAAAGGTCGATACATAGAAGATGCTCCACAAGAACCCTTCCCCTTACCATATAAAATGGGTTGAGGCATCATGGGAAAGATAGGAAGTTCAAATGTTGGACACTTGGTTTTTCACCAAGAGGCCACCATCTGACTCCCCAGCAAACGCATAGGAGTGAAATTCAAGGGTGTCGCAGCAAGGCAAGAGGAAATGGCAGGTGGGATTATGAAAGAAAAAGAGGAAGAGTCTTAGGTGGACTTCTCTTCCCTTTTTTGAGCGGCCAAGGTAGCCTCACATTCCACCTTCATGTAAGAACTATGTGAAATGACATAGGGAGGAGGGTATCTCACCTTTGTAATTATGCCCCCACTCTTGTATTTCATATGAGTTTGATACAATAGGTCTTTCCTAGAAGGAAGCAGGCCAACACGGGTAGGCCAAAAGTGATCAAGTGAGTAGCCCCCACACACAATCATCAATTTGTAGCCGGTGTCATGGACTACATGCACAGAACCCTTGTGGGAAAACTTCAAGCACTTATGAATTACCAAGGGAACTGCATTGATGGAAACTAGCCAAGGAATGCCTAGTTTCACTCTGAATAGTTCAAACCCCGGGATGATGTCAAAGAGTGCATTCACAATCCTGGGCCCAACCAAAACTAACAAGGTGATACAACCGATGGGAGGGACAAAAATCCCATTATGTGTACATATAATGCTTCTAGACTCGTCATATCCATCCTTATGCAAAAAAATTATCAACATGATTTCCTTTGTAATAACATTCACCTAGCATGTAGGGTCAATGAAAACACTAGTTAAGGTATTCCCATTGATATGTGCGGGGATGTACAAAGGGGATGGTTGTCGATTAAAGTTCATTGAAAAATCCTGTAAGGTAAATTTTATAGTGGGAGATCCACTCATAGGCTGTGTAGATTGGATGGGTAGATGTAAAAAGGAAGCCATTTTTACGTACACTAGATAGAACATTCATAGGAGCCCCCAAGGGTTTCACAATTAGATGGTGACCCACTCAAGGTTTCATTTTGAAATGCTTAGGGAACCTTCCAGCTACACCACTAGGGGTCATAGGTTGGCTTGCAAGGCTAGGTGCCCTGCAACACTCACACCTGCAACACTCCTAGAATGTGAGGGAAGGGTCTTTCAGCACTAGCAAACGAAACCAGAATGTTCATGTCAAGTTCACCAAAATGTAGAGGAGGAGGAACAACCACTCCAAGGCTCTAAGTCACGAAGATCCAAGAGAAAAAGGCTACCCTAATCTACCTAAAGTTGGGCAAGTTTTTAGGATAGTTTTTGATGCTAAGGGTATATAATGAAGAGCACTCTCAATTCTTCTATCAATCTATTGACCCAAAAGTTATGTTTGGACTAAGCGACTAGATTTCGGGATCCCAAACTATGACTCTATCAACTCTTTTCCAAAGGAAATTAGTGCACAACAAGGACAACAATGCAACGTGTTGGCATCTCATACGTGTATTTTCATCTGTATGGATAGACATTAAAAAAAGATAGTCATAGGTACTAAAAACCTACTAACAACTTAGCTACTAAAGTTTGAGGTGATGACAAAAACAAGAAATGAAAGAATAACTAAAATACTAAGAGAGATGTTATAAGAAAAGACAATAATGGAGAAAGGTAAGAGTTCAATTCATGAAAGGTTCAGTTCTCTTGCAAGCTCCACATGAACAAGTACCACCCTCGACCAAAGGAACTCAAGGCCAATAAGAGAGGAATGCAAGTCTACAACTATGGCAAAGTTGATGTGGCCATAGCGATGCCAAAGGAAGTCTTGTAAGACACCAATTTGCAGCTTTTGTGGTAGATGTGAAGAACGTTATGATGTTGGAATGAAAGCATTGATAGTGCAACAAGTAGCTAAGAAGTTGCAAGAGTATCCTCAAGAGTTGTGTAGAAGCATGAGAAAAATTTCAAGAATGCCTAGAAGAATGTCAAGAATGTCTAGAGGTTCGATTGATTAGGAAAGATAGGCATTTGAAGATGATTTAGGAGGGAAAAATTTGTTCAAAGGTCGGTTGAAGGGTGCAAAGACATTATGCTTCGACACCAATGGCGAGTGTAATGCCTTTGCAAATTCTAGAGGAAAGAATCATGTGTTGTATTGTGTATGGTTGTTGTGTTGATGTTTCATTTTTTTGTACATTCATGTTGATGCATAATAAGGGTTTGAAGGTTAATGAGGGTTTTAAGGTTTTAATGCACAACTGATTCACCCCCCTCTCAATTTTCATGTGTGTCTAATAATTGGTATCAAAGAAGAGGTTCCTTAGAATAATATTAATTGCTTGAGCTAGATCTATATGGTGCATAGGAATGGTGTCAAATCTCTTATGTTTGATGGAATAAATTATGCTTTCTAGAAAGCCAGGATGGAAGCCTTTCTTGTCTCATTAGGGTTTGGTGTATGGAATTCAGTTGAATATGGATACACTATACCTGCTACTTCTCAGACAAGTGAATATGATATCAAGGATTATGAGAATAATGGAAAAGCAAGGAATGCTATCTTGAGTGGACTTTCTGATTTAGAACTTGTGAAAGTGATAAGCTACAAAATTGTTAAAGACGTCTGGAAGAATTTGAAGAGAATTTATAAAGGAGATACTAAGGTCAAGCAAGCAAAGATGTAGAACCAAATTTGAAACCCTAGGGATGTTAGAAGATGAATATATTGCAGGCTACATGCTCATAGTGGATGAAATTATCAATACTATCAATAGTCTTGGTGGGAAACTAGAGGAAAGTGAAGTTGTGAAAAAGGTATTGAGAACTCTTCCTAAATCTTGTAGTGCTAAAGTTTCTTCTATTGAGGAAGCTCATAATTTGGATCAATATACTAGAGATCAAATTTTTGGAGAATTAACCAATTTTTAATTAAGAGATTTTGACCAAGATGCTTCAAGGAAAGAGACCGCTTTTAAAGTCAACAAGAAAGAGAGGAATGATGAATTTGATTTGGATGATCTTGATGAAGTGGAAGAAAATTTTGTATGAATATTGAAAAGGGAAACTAGAAAATATAGAGGTAAGTTACCCTTCAAGTGTTTCAATTGTGGAAAGATAGGTCATTATGCTTCAAAATATCTAGGCAAAGTTTCAAATGACAAACATAAAGATCATAAAGGTAAATCTTTCAAGAAGAGTTATTATGTTAAAGAAGACAATGGTACATTTGATGATGAGGAATCAAAATATCTAGATGATGGAAGTGATGAATTTTTTCTCATGGTTTTGAATGTTGGAACTAATTCTACTAACCTTGAAAGATGTGTGAAGGAAACTACTCTAAAAAAGGACATAGTATTGACATAACTATGTCGACTACCTTTCATGCAAGAGAGGAGAGGAACTACTAGGTAATTGACAGTGGATGCTCAAATCATATGACAAGTGATAAAAGTAATCTTTTTAAACTTGAAAATTATGATGATGTTCTTATTAATTTTGGTGATAATACATCGACTAAGATTTATGAAAAAGGTTCAATTAAATTTGATGGAAAGCATAAGATAGATAATTTTCTTTATTTCAAGGGTCTCTGACATAATCTTCTTAGTGTAGGAAAAATGTGTAGCAGAGGATACAATCTGGTTTTTAGGACATGATGGTTGTGAAATAAAAAAAGGAAGCTTTAGAACTCTGGTTGTTGCAGGAATAAGGATAGAAGAGAATGTTTATCATCTCAAAGGTGTTGGTGGTACTTTATGTCACAAATCAATGAAAGTTGGTTGTGGCACATAAGAATGTGTCATATCAATTTTGATAGCTTAGTGAAGATTAGCTCTACTCATGTTGTGGGAGACATGCCAAGAATTACAAAGCCTATCAATGCAATTTACAAAGAGTTTCATGTTGTAAAATAGATAAAGAAGAGGTTCAAGACTAAGGAATATTCTACTACAGGACCTCTAGTGTTGGTGCATACAGACCTATGTGGACCTACCAAAACAAGAATCTTTCAAGGTGATAGGTATTTTATGTTAATAGATGATTACTCTAGAATCACCTGGGTAACATTTCTCAAAGAAAAATTAGAAGCTCTAGATAAGTTTAAAGAATTTAAATCTATGGTTGAGAATGAAATGGATTTGAAAATCAAGTGTTTAAGATCTTACAGAGGTGGTGAGTTCACCTCAAATGATTTTAACATTTTTTGTGAAGATCATGGGATAAAAAGATATGTATTTGCTCCTAGTACTCCACAATAGAATGTAATTGTGGAAAGGAAGAATAGGATAGTTCAGGAGGCTACAAGAACCATGTTGAAAGAAGTGAATCTACCAGATGTCTATTGGAGAGAACTTATTCATACTATAGTTTACATTCTCAATAGAGGACAAACAAGAGTAAACAGTTCAAAGACCCCCAATGAGCTATGGTATGGAAAAAATCCTAATGTGAAATATTTTAGAGTGTTTGGAAGTAAATTTTATATCAAGAGGGATGATGAAAACTTAGGAATAAGGTGTCTCAACCTTGGATAATTCCTATTCTTATTATTTGTTTTGTAAAATGTATTTCTTTCAAATAATGTAATTAAGTGTGAGTGTACATGTCTAGTTTGCATGTTGATGTGTCACTCCACTTAATGTGTCGGCATCTTGAATTGTGTGTAAGGAGATCATGGCTGAAACGGTTATGACGGATTCCTATGACACGTAAGAGCTATGTCTGGAAGATTCAATGACAGGTGAAGACATGTGGCAATTGATAAAGTTGAGTACTGTACACAATTTTCGAGTTCCTATTTTCTCGGAGAATGGTAAAACCCTAATACAGTTATCTTCGGAAGTTGCCCTAAAAGGGAAGCGCATGATATAAGCGTTTTTTAGGGTTGCGAAGATTTGTGATGTGAGTGTATTGTTGGAACGCTTTTTCATGCTGCCGCATTTTGTCTTCAAGAGTTGGAAATCTCCTGAAAGAACTTGCATTGCAAGTGTGTTGTAACCGTTGTGTTGAAGATAATACATTGTGCAGGTTTTGGAGGGCTGGGGTTTTTTACCGAAAGGTTTTCCCCAGGGTAAATCATTGTGTCATTCTTCATTTTCTGTATGTATGGTATATTGCTGCAATATCTTTGTTAAGTAGATTAACGAATCTGAAATTGTAAGGGCTTAAAACGAATTTGCACCATACTTTCCTTAAGAGATTAGTGTAGGAAGTCAAGCTCGCGACCTCGAAGCTCTCATAATCTTATTCCTCTCTTTCTTCCTCTCATAGCCCATCTCCTTCTTCCTTCCCAATTTATTTTCCAATCCACCATATTTTTACCAAAAAAATTATCATCCCTATTCCATCCCTTTTTTATCCATGTAATTTTTGTAGGATTTTGTTCTAATATTTCCTTCCATTTTCATCTCTTATCAATCCCTTATTTTCCTTATTTTCATTTCCTCTTGATAAGCATATTACAATAATGTTTTCATTTCAATTTATAAGTTTCTTTCAAATTATCATTATTGCATGGATCCTTATCTAAATTACCCATAAGAGGGATGACTATGGTAGCTTCCCCTTTGACCTAATCATCTTGTAGAATTTCCATTATATAATATATTTGTAAGTGATTAATGAAAGTTTACGGGCACTTTGGATGATTGGTTCAATTATAAGAAGTGATTAGGATGTTGATATGAATAATTCTTTAAAAACTTAGGACATTTTAAGAACCTTTGCAAACACCCCTAGTGCAAGTAACCCACACCCCACATTGGTTTATTTCCCTTAAGCAAAGAAACTATTCCTAACATACTTTTTGTACAAAAATATCCACCTTGTAACTTCTATGTTCAATAGGAGGTCTTGTGATAGATCCATAGATTCATTTTCTAATTTTCCTTCTATTTTTTATTTCATCTAGAGTTTTGATTTTTTATTTCTATCTCTCCCATTTCCATATTATTTTGTTCATCATTTTTTAATTTTTTTTTACCACATTTATCTTTTTCTTATATTTATGTTCTTGACAAACTTAAAAATCTAGGTAGGGTAAGGAATTAATTCCTTTCACTAGTTTTGTACTATAGGACAAGGAACTAGCACCTCACAGTGGACCTAGCACCTTTTTTCTACCTTTTTCTAGCCTAAAATCTCACCAATAAATTCTAATTAGCATTTTAATCATCTTTTATAACTACACCAACTCTTTCTAAGTTCATTTGCATCCTCATATTTTTAGTTTCCTTTCTCTTAGGAATTATTTATTTTTGTTTCATATTTATTGTTTTTTTTTCTTATTCTCATAATTTTGTGTGACAGGTTAGTGTTGGACTTTTTTGAGGTAGTCTATATTCATTGGAATTAGTTTATTACATAGAAAAAAATATTAACACATATCTCCCACATGATCACTCTTTCTATTTTCTTTCACTGCCTATAAATCTCTTGGAGAGATAAGGAAATGGCATATTATTATTGCATGCAAATATTTCCTCAAGGTAAAAAGAAGGTGGCTATGTATATATAAGGATTCCTAAAGAGAATTAATATTGTGTATTTAGATGTCTTCTAAAGAAAGTGTAGGATAATTTGTCGATAACCTTAAATAGTTTTTAAAATGTCACTAGATGTGTTTGTTAGTAATATTACAATTTATTATCCCACTTTAAAGTAACCAATTTTCATAGTCAAGGGACATATGAGTTGACATGTGCATAGAAACCATCTAATTTATTTTTCACCAATTTGATTGATATTAAGAAATGTTGAATACATATATACTTAGGTGTATTACAACCTTTCTAGTCACGCATTAAACTCCTCTACACTAGCTTTCCAATGGAAACAAGTCCAAAGTTCAATTTCAGTCAAGATGCGTAGAAATTTTGAAACCCAATACATTGAATATTGTGGAGATTTAACCAAAATATTTGTGAAATAACAAGAATATACAAAATAATGAATAAACACATGAATACACATAACATGAAAGCTTCTTAATATTGACATCACAATGAATTAATTATATACATATGTTGTCTCTTGCCTAAAGGGTAAGGGGGTAGCTTAAACTATATTCTTTTCTTCTCGTGTTCCCAATTTTTATGGATTCAACTTTGAACCTCAATATACATCTCTCCCTCTCTATATTATGTATAGGATGCATGGGTATAGATATGCAAATCCTTCTATATTATAATAATTAATATTATAATTATCCTCATGTGGATTTCTTTATATGCAAGCAAATTGGAATATACTCTACAATAGAACTTTATATTTTGTTACTTTACATGCACAATCTCTTACACATAATCCTCCTCAATTTATGCTTTTAATTAAATAAATATTGAATATTATTCTCTAGTCCTAATAATAGATTATTTTCTTAAGTCCAACTAATTTTTTATATGAACATTCTCCTAGCTTAAATATTGTATCGTTTCCTTAGAATACTCTAAAATACTTGGCACACAAGTGATTGACTTTGTTTGTGTGAATTAGGTGTTTTACCTAACTAGTTCACTAGTAGGTCCTATTCACATGTTAAATTTACTTAGGTCCTAGGAATCTTTCTAGAAGTCTTAGGTTTCATGTGATCTTATCATATCTTATCATGTCATTTAATACTTATGTCCTAAGTCATTTAATAATTGTTGAGGTAGTTGTCTCATTGTACATGATCAAGACACATGTCACGATCTTGTCTAATCCTGTCTCACAATCTTGCCTTTATAAGAAAGACATCATGTATACATTTTATATTCAATCAATCAATCTTGCATCCTTAATCATAGCAAGTTTTTCTTACCATTACTCTTTTGTGGAAGATATTTTGGTTTGGCATATGATCCTAGGGTGTTGGGAGGTCACATTCAACTCCTACAGAGTATCATAGCTCCAATGATACATAATCCTTCCCAAATCAGAGGTACATATTTTGTCTTGAATAATATGATGGACCGTACGATTTGGGGTTTCAAGGACCTCACAATTGAATCCAGTGAATTAGATGAAGTCAGAATTGGTTTTTTATTCATCAAAATTTAACATATAGGGCTAGATCTACAAGAGTTTTAAGTTAGGTGAAGGTTACGAAATCCCAGAGGTGCCTGAATTTTCAAAGCACTCTGGGTCAAAACAGACCTTTCCATCATGTCTAAAAGGCCTAAAAACCTAAATATTGAATGTTAAACCATTGAAATTAGACACTTTGTCTTAGGGGGCATCAAAGGAATTTTTCATTCAATAATCATTTTTGTACAGTCATATGGATTTGTAGCTGAATATATTGTATGTTGTCATTGCTGCTAGGATCTACAGTTGGGTTTGACAAATATTCTAGCATATTCCTCTACAAAAGTGACGTACTACACTTTGATTGTTTTGTGTAATTATATACTTAATTGATTGGTTTGTGCATGTCACGTGATGGTTGGTATCATTTCATATGTTTTTTATTAATTAATTTTTTTTTTGAAATTTAATTGTATCGTCGACTGCTTGGTTATTCTAGAATCTCCTGGTCATGGGTTTAATAACCCATAGTTCCACCTAGCAAGGAGGGGGCTAACCCTTGGTGGTGCAACCTATGACCTACCACCCCCAATGACTCTACCACCATTGGCAATGATCCTTTTTTTTTGAATCACAAAGCTACTGTTCATATGGGACCTAGGGGCCAATGGGCCAAGGGCCCAAATTTGGCCCCCTAATGCCCAAATTGGGATTTATTTCAAATGGCCATAACTTTTCACCATAGTATCAACTATTTGAAAATGAGGTATTGTTGGAAAGCTAGATCTATGTACTTTGCAGTGGATAAGGTTATTTTTCAATTTTTATTGTTTGATGCTAATATTTTTTGTTTGAAGTCATATCACCATTTTTGTCTCTCAATCTCATAATTTTTTGCCACAATCTTTGATTTTCATTATTCTTGTAGTGTTGAGGGTATTTATCACATGTGTCATCCATGCACTTTTCTAGATTCAAACACAGGTATATTTTATTCAAAATTGTGTGTATACACATTTTGATTGATCACTTGGACATCTTGTCACTTGGGAGGGTAACATTTTGATCCATGCACTTCATTTCAGTTTTATATCTTGTGTCTATCTCTTGTTGCTTCAATCAGATTTTAGGGTTGCTCCATATCAAGATTTTTCCAATTTTGCTTGGTATCGGGATAATCAATTTTTTTTTTCTATTGCTTTATTATTATTCTAGAGTTGCTCTAAAGAGTTTCTGGTATTTTTTATATCATACCCATCTTGTTCTTTTTTGCTTGGATTAAGGTTCCAGAGTTTTCTCCACAGTGTTCTTCCAGTATTTCTTTGCAGTAGGTTATCTCATGATGAGGGGAGCTATATAGTCTCTCTTCTTCCCTTCCTATGGAGGGTAAATTGATTGTATATTTTCTCTTTTGGAGAGGATTTTTGTCCCACTAGGTTTTCTCATTTTCTTTGTGTGTGAATATTGCATTTGTACATGGGTATAGACCATAATCTTGTAGCTAAGATGTGTCTTTATATTTTTGCACCATTTGTCTAATAATCTACTTCTCCCTAAGTTGTACTTAAGGGAGTGTTGGTGTGAATTAGGTATTCTACCTAAATAGTTCACTAGTAGGTCTTATTCACGTGTTAAGCTTACTTAGGTTTGAAGAATCTTTATAGAAGTCTTAGGTGTCATGTGATCTGATCATATATTATCATGTCATTTAATACTTGTGTCTTAGGTCATTTAATAATTGTTAAGGTAGTCATCTCATTGTGCGAGATTAAGACACATGCCATGATCTTGTCTAATCCTATCTCACAACCTTGCTTTTATAAGCAAGAAATCATATTTACATTTCATATTCAATCAATCAATCTTGCATCCTTAATCATAACAAGCTATTCTTGAAATTTATCTTGTAGAAGATATTTTGGTTTAGCAGCTAATCTTGGGGTGTTGGAAGTTCACATTCAAATCCTACATAATCCACATGATAAATGATCTTACCACTATTAGATGTGGACCTCCACTTGAAGTGAGTTTAACATCATCATGTGTGGACCTACACCATTGTGCAAATCATGCTCTATCCCCTCAATTTGAACAATGTGTGAAAAATAAAACATAAGTAGAACAACATCAATTACCAAAAGGTAAACCCAAGAACGGAAAAAATATAGAATTGCCATGCCTTTATTAGGTCTAGAACCATTAGGAATAAAAAAATTTCCTAGTCAATGTGTGAATCCTAGATTGTATATGCACCATGTGACTAGACCCTATTAGCACCTATCCCTATTTCCATATAATTTGTGTAGTCATGCTCTCATTTAACCTTGTTTTGACAACCAATCCAAGATAACTTAGACCAAATTTTAGTATATTTTTTCTGATATGCCACATGCTCTAATTCTAGGCAATCCAATAGTTAGTAGGTTGTCTTAATCTCTCTTGACCCTAATATCATGTGCCCCCCAATCTCTATGTATTTTTATTTCATGTGGATGTATGTCTCAATTGTAATGGAATATATAAACCACCTAAACTGTTGCAAGAATGAAGGTGTTTTCATTGATGTCAACTGGTCAATTGGTTATCAACTAGTTGTTGTTGTCATTGATGTCACAGATGCAGGTTATTGATTGTATATATCGAGGAAATTGAGAAAATTGTAATGAAGAAAGGTTGCAGGTGTTCAATGGTTGCTCTGGGTTTTTCTTCTATCTTTGTGTGGTTTAGATATGTTGATCATGGTTGTTGGAAGCTGAGCTATACCTATATTTTGGGCTTCTGATTCATTGTATAGTGCAAGTTATGTTCACCAATTGTGAACTACGTTTTTCAGGGTATCTGGCTGAGGACCGGGAGAAATGTAGTTGCTTCGGATTTATTCTTGGTTGAGTCTTATGACTTGCAGTTATAGAGTTAAGCTATTATAATCATGTTGAAGATAATTTTTTTGTCTAGAAAGATTGGATCAGGTTAAGGGTTGTGTGTGCTTAATTGTTTTATGTGTTTTACACTAGTTTGGTTGACATTATGTTAAACACTACCTTCAAAGTTCATGAAGCATGTTGGGACTCATTTGGGCCCTCATCAAGTGTGTGTTTGGGTCACCCTCATTCTAATTCCACCCTAGAATGTTTCAGCGTTAACCTAATTTGAATTTAAATGATGGATGACTGACTTTGGATATGTTTTAAATTTGAAGATAGTGTATATACAGGATGAGATATTGATGAAAGGTGTACAAAGATATAAATGCAAATAAATTGAGCAGATATATGCCAAAAATATGTGAATTAGTGTGTATGCAATGAGAGTGTGGCAGATCCGTGTGAAATCTAATTGTTGACTTTTTAGATGTAGTGAGCGGAAGGTGTACTCTATCATTCATGCATGTTTGCAAGTGTTTGAGTAAATTATGGTGGAAATCCTTGTTGCATTGAGATTTTATTCTCTTTGTAACATATCTCTTCTATCTCATTTGTATCTTTGTGGTAGTGAGCACTCTGGGTGGTTAACCCTTGTTGGACAATGAGTCCTGATCCGGATAGTTAGTCCTGTTTTGGCAGTGAGCCTTTGTAATCAATTTTGATATTCTTTATATTGTGAGCTAATCATCACCGCAGTTTTTCCCTTATTGTTTTTTCCACGTAAATCTGGTGTTATTGTGTATTTGTGTTACTTTTCATTTTTTTCCTTTTCACTTAATGTTTAATCATTTTAGCAGAGTAAAGGATTTGTGATTGATCTAAGTTTCGGTGGATGTATTAAAGATTAAAATTTTCTACAACTGATTTAGCCCCCCTCTCAATTGTCTTGTTCAACAATTGGTATCTTGGTTCCTTGAATAAAAACTTAACCACTTAAGGAAGGTTCGGGATGGATGGCAAGATCACTTTTGAGTATCTGAAGTTTGATGGAACTAATTATGTTATCTAGAAAATACTGATGGAAGAATATCTGGAGTATTAAGGATATGATGTTGAGAAAGCTTACAAAACTACTTACACTCCTCCTGCTAATGGTCTTAGTACAGTTGATATAATCAAGGCACATGAAGTGAAAAATAAGGTGAAGTTTATTTTGAAGAATAGTCTTGCACATTCTAAGTTGATTAAAGTTCAAAATCTGAAGACTGCTAAAGAAGTCTAGGATGCTTTAGAAAAGTCACATGAAGGAGATGAAAGGGTCAAAGAGGCAAAGTTAAAAAATTTGGAGACACAGGTTGAGCTCCTATATATGTTTGAAGATGAGAATGTTAAATCCTATATATAGATATTGGATGAGGTAGTAGCTAGAATGTGAGGACTTGGTGCTATAATAGATGAATCCAAGATTGTAAAGAATATTCTTAGAACTCTCCTTGATGCATACAACAAAAAGGTATGCTATTGAAGACCATATAGACTATAAGACTTACACTAAAGACCAGTTATTGGGAACTCTGACATCTTATGAGATGAGAAATCCAAATTTGAGAAATGGACCCAAATCAAAAACTGCTTTTAAGGCTACAAGAGCTGAAGATATGGATGAAGAAAATATTGATGAAGTAGAAGCTAACTTCATGAGAAAGATGAACAAAGGCTCTGGTAAGTACGAAGGTAAGTTACCCTTTAAATTCTTTAGTTGTGGAGGAATAGGTCATTATGCTTCAAGATGTCTGGAAAGAGCTAAGAGGAATAATCAAAGATTTAACAAATAAAGGTAAGAAGATCAAAAAAGCATATTATGTAAATGAGGATGCTAGTATTTCTGATGCTAGTATTTTTGATGAGGAATTTGATTATGGAGATCCTAATGACAATGAATTCTTGTTCTTGGCTATAAAATATGGGCCTAATTCTACTAATTCTAAAAAATAGGTGAAGGAATGCCCTCTGGAGAAGGAGAAAAGTGAAGGTACTGTAATCTCTACCCTACATGATAAACCAGAAAAGAACTATTGGGTTGCTGATAGTGGTTGTTCACATCACATGATTGGTGATAAGAGTAAGTTTGTTAAACTTGAAAAATATGGAGGATTAGTTATGCTTGGAGATGATATTGGTGCTATGATTTGTGGGATAGGTTCAGTAAGTTTTGATGTCAAGCATAATACTAATGATGTCTACTATGTTAAGGGCTTAAGGCATAATCTTTTGAGTGTTGGAAAAATATGTAGTAAGGGATATGATCTTGTGTTTAAGGATGAGAGATGTGAAATCACGAAAGGATCCGAAACAGTGATTGTTGCAGGAAATAAATTGGAAGGAAATATCTATCAACTTAAGGGTGTTGATGGACATTGCTTTATGAATTAGATTAATGATAGTTGATGATGGCATCGAAGAACGTGTCATATTATTTTTGATAATCTGGCAAGGATCGGTGCAGTAAAAGTCATGAGAGATTTACCAAGGATTACAAAGACTGTTAATACTATTTACAGGAATTGTCAGTTTGGAAAGCAAGCAAGAAATAACTTTAGATCAAAGGAATAATCCACTACTGGAGTACTAGATTTAATTCATACAGATCTCTATGGTCCTACAAGAGTGAGAAGTCTACAAGGTGAAAGGTACTTTATGATTTTGATTGATGATTACTCTAGGTATACATGGGTTATATTTCTTAGAGAAAAATATGATGCATTAGATAGATTCAAAACATTCAAAGCTATGGTTGAGAATGAAGTAAATTTGAGGATAAAATGCTTAAGGTCTGATAGATACGGTGAATTCACCTCCCATGAGTTTAATATGTTTTGTGAAGTTTATAGAATAAAAAGATAGTTATCTCCCCCGAGAACTCCTTAGCAGAATGGAGTTGTTGAAAGGAAGAACAAAACAATTCAAGAAGTTGCTAGATCAATGATCATTGAGGCTGGACTAATGGAATTTTACTAGAGAGAATCAATTCACACTATTGTCTATGTATTCAATCGAGTTCAAGCAAGAGAAAATGGTGCAAAGACCCCCTATGAGCTATGGTGTAGAATAATTCCTACTATTAAGTATTTCAAGGTATTTGGAGGCAAATATTATATCAGACTGGATGAAGAAAATTTAGGGAAGTTTGATGCTAGAAGTGATGAAGGTATTTTTCTTGGATATTCCACTAGAAGCAAAGCTTACAAATGTTTTAACAAAAAATTGAGAAAGATTGTAGAAATCACAAATGTCAAGGTTGATGAAGCAATGAAGAACTCTATTGATGTTGATGGATATGTATCTGATGAACTTGATTGTGTAAGGATTGAAGAAGTTTTGGAAGAAAATGAGAAGGATGAGAAAGAGAAGCAGAATGAAGAAGAAGAAGAAGTTTTGGTGGTGTGCCCACACCTAAATATGTGCAGAAAGATCATTCAGAAAGTCAAATCATTGGAGACAAGACAAAAGGAGTATTGGCAAGAAGCAGAGTTGCTGGTGGTGAGATAAATCTGTGCTTACTTTCTGAGATTGAATTGAAAACTGTAAGTGAAGCACGTAAAGATGAAAATTGGATGGAAGCTATGAAATAAGAACTTATGTAGATTGAAAAGAAACAAACTTGGGAATTGGTCCCTAGACTGGCAGATAAAAACATAATTGGATCAAAATGGGTATTCAGAAACAAGTTGAATGAAAATGGAGAAATGGTTAGAAACAAAGTGATGCTTGTGTGTAAAGGGTACTCACAAGTAGAAGGCATAGATTTTCAAGAGACTTTTTCTCCAGTGGCAAGAATGGAAGCTATCAAAATGTTCTTATCATTTTCTACTCATAAAGATTTCAAGGTCTATCAGATGGATGTTGATGAGTCTAGTTTTTGGTCTAGTTATGGGTAGAATCTATAGTTTATTTATTGAAGTTACCATGGAATTTGATATTACATGGTGATACTTTTATAAAGTCTCTCTCAAACCATAAGACATTTGGGTTTAATTCCATTTATGCCAGTTTTAATGATATTAACCTATTATGTGGACTATCTATATTAATCTTGTATGTAGTTAATGAATGTTCTTTAAGGTGATTATAGCTATGCAATTATTATGTGTACTGACATTGCCATGCAGATATATTTGAGGATGCTAAGTTGAGAGATGCAGCCACCAGTTGGTCATGCAGAGGAATCGTGTGAAGGTCAACTGGAGGACGACGGCAGGAGATTCCCATGTCAGCCATATGTAACCTCCTTGTGTTGAACTTTAATGGCATTGAGCAATGCGAACGTTATTGTAGTGGTTGAGTTTGTGTTTGGACATGCATGTCTGAATGGATTCCCATGCATGTGTAACCACTCTTCCACTCTTTTATCTGCTTTCCCTAAATGGCACCCTCTCAATTAGTGGGAGTTGGTTGCCCTATTTATTTTGTATAAATAAGGTTCAGATCCTCCTTCTTTAGGGGTTAGTCACCAAGTTATTGTACAACCTGATAATATTACTAGACATACTCTTTTTTATTTGCACTTTCCAATGAATAAAATGAGATTCTGAGTTGAGTATCTGAGTTTGCATTAGTTTTAGATGATACTCATCCAAGGGGGCCCACTTGGTGAGTAATTCGTTCCTTTAGTTCAGTTAGATTAGTATTAGCTTTTGTTTAGTACTTAGTTAATAATCTAGCACTGACTGTTCTTGTAGCCACTAGAATTTTATTATGTGATTGTTTCTGTAGCCAAAGCGGACATAGTAGTTTCCTATTTGCTGCTCAAATTTTCATTTTGGTCATGCATCTTCAGTTTAAATTTGATTGTTGAGTAATTTTCAACATTTACTTTGCTTCTTTCCATGCAATTTACTTTCAGTGTTAAGTCTCTCTTAGTTGTAGAATGAAGATGACTACTTTGAGTCCCTAGTGCACATACTGTGTTGACCCATTTCAAGTTAACGTCCCTGGGTTGACAATTTAAATGCACCTTCATGATGGTTAAAATGGCTATTCAGGTTAGATGTCCAATCTCTGAATCATGGTTGTAAAGGCTTAGTTATTGAAATCATTGTAGGAGGCCGACATTTTTGGTGTTGTTGCCATGGATGGTGTCAAACTAGGGAATCCTTTGGAGTCATTGATAGTTTTTTTCTGCTATAGTATTTCTGGAATTTTCTCTTAGTGTTAGAAGTTAAGATCCACTATTTTTCCCCACCCATTCTATGTGAGTTGGCTAGTACTGAGTTGATACTGCATGCATAGAAGAAGAAGAGATGCTTATAGGAGATTCCTTCCTAATAATCCAGAGCCATTTCAACTAGTAGAGCTTCCAAATCTACCTAGAAACGAAGAAGAAGAAGAAGAAGAAGAGCCACACCCCTTTGCTGATATATTCCCTAACTTGACTAGTTCTGAAGTTTCCCTTGAAGATAAAAATCTTGTTGAAGAACCCTCTATTCTAGAAATTCATCAAGCAAGCATGGCTGATGCAAATGGAAATAGGCCTAACAGGGAGACCCAGCCAGCTTTTCCTTTTCCCATTGCTTAATAGAATGAAGTAGATAACCTCAAAAATATCCCTACTTCAGTCCTTCCTAAGTTCTATGGAATTTTGATAGAATATCCTAATAAATTCTTGTTTGAGTTTGATATACTCTATTGAAGCTATGACTATAGCATTGATGCCCACAAACTTAAGCTATTTCCTACCACTTTTAAAGAAGCTGCACTGAGATGGTTTATGGGCCTTGGCAGAAATATTGTGGCGACTTGGGAAGATATTAAGACAAAGTTCCTTGAGAAATATAAGGAGTATTGTAGAGGTAGTGATATGAGAGGAAGTGACATTTTCATAATGCAACAAAAGGAAGATGAGAGCCTGGAGGATTTCATTTCAAGGTTTTTGTTTTGTCTGTAGAAATCTCCACACCATACACTCAATGAAGAATCACAAAAGTTGCTTTTCTTGAGAGGAATTAGTGAAAGCTACATTGATGCCTTGGACCTAATGGCGGGAGGACATATCACTCAAGTCCCTTGGGAGGATATCAAAATATATGCTAAAACTATTCTAGGGCAGCTTCAAAGAAAGGAAGATCTTACCAATCCTCTATGGGTAAATCATCCACCAGTAGAGTCTCAAGGATGGAGATTACTAATTTACTAGCAAATTTCAAGCAGGATATTATCAACAATCTAGCTACTCAACTGGATACACTTCAAGCTAAGAAAAAACATGAGGATGCAGAGGCAATGTTGACAAAATATTGCCCTCATTGTAGACAGAAGAAGAAGGACTCCAGATGCAAGGTGATAGCTAACATTGACAACAAGCAGATTCCAACTGAGTTCAAACCAATTCAAACTGAGGAGGACCAAGTCTACTTTGTTGCACAGAAAAGGCCATGGGCTTCAAGACAAGGTATGCCACTAGATCCACTATCTTTTGCTGGCCCATATTTTAATTCTTATTCATTTGGTAACTAGTGGAAGCCTCCTATCCATCCAACTATGGAGGATATCCACTGTGGTCTTGGGGTAACCCTCCAAATGCTTGGTCCAATTATCAAAATTCTTCACCTCAGTGGTAGCAACCTCAGGGGAATTGGCAGTAGTTTCAAGGACCTTGGCAACCACCTCCAAGAAACTAGCAACAAACATCTCAATGGAGAGGTGGCCAACAATGGCCAAACAAGACAACCAGCTACATGTAGGCATCTTATCAACCCCAACAACCTACAATAATGTCTCCTCCTACTAATCTAATTTTAAATCTACCCAAACCTACTCAGTTACCAACCCAACCCACACCCAACCCAAATAATAAACCATAACAACAACCTGTATACTCTGCTGATCCAAATCAATTTTTTGCATATGTTGTGAGTTTACGTGACATATGTTTGCATTCAAGAACTACTTTGCCAGATCCTTCACCCCCATTATTACTGAGCTTCCTATGGAAGAGCAAGAAGAATCCCTGATTGATCCCATTCAACCTTGTGCACCTAAAAATCTTGAACCAGTTCAAGCTAAGCAAACAACACAAGAACCACCATTCTCCTAGAGATTGGAAGTTGCCAAACAAAAAGAAGACAAGGAGGAAACCACTTTTGATATTCTAGACCAACTGAAGCATATATGTGTCCAAATACCCCTGTTCCAGGCCATAAAATATGTTCCTATATATGGCAATTAAGGAAGCATGCCTCAAGAAATCGGGTAGGAAAAAGAAGGACCCAACTATAGTTCATGTAGTGAGACAATTGGCTGACATCATGCATGGAAAAGTAACTATCCCAAAGTACAATGATCTAGGTAGTCTTGTGGTTGAAGTTATCATAAATGGGATAAGCATAAAGAATGCCTTGATTTACTTGGGTATAGTAATCGATGTGATGACTAAAGACATCCTGCAGCAACTAAACATTGCAAGCATGAGATCCACTCCTACTATCCTCTAGCTTGTTGATAGTTCCACTATTAAGATTGATGACATAATAGAGGACCTTGTGGTGATTCTAGACTCTTGGGAGTATTCAACTGACTTCATGGTTCTTTCTCCTAAAGCTATATTAGGCAGGTATCCCATTATCCTTGGTAGGCCATGGTTAGCAACTGTAGAGACTTATATTGGATGTTGGTCAGGTGACATGACCATTTATGATGGCAGTAACACCAAAAGGCTTTTTATTTATCCTCCTACTCAACCATCCCATGATGAGGATAATTTTGTATGGCCACCTCTTGGTGAAGAGGCCGAAGAAGTTAACTCTGTAGTGTAGCTCATGATTCTAGGTAGAAGTCCTTTCCTGCAGCTTCAAGATGAAGATGAAGTATTATCTAGTATAATTCAGAACCATTATAAAATAGAGGAGACATCACCCGCTCATGCATTTGGTTCTTTTGACCTCGTGAAAACACTTCTTTCAGTTCTACCTGATCTTCCTACAACCACTCTTCTAGTAGACAGACTTCCTATAGCCACTCTTCCTGCAACCATTGTCTCTATAGACAGACTTCCTACAACCACTCTTCTAGCAGACAAACTTCTTGCAGCAATAGGTATGTTCCACACAATGTTGCCACATGAACTTAAGGTACCATGTATTAATGAAGAATCTATGATAGAGTTAGTTACACAAGTACAAGTGTCCGAAGGAAAATATCTAAATATCAACAGTAAATTGAGTGAGGGACAACAGTTGACATTGGTAAATTTGCTAAAGGCCCATCAAAATGCATTTTCCTGGGATTATCATGATATGAAGGGATTGGATCCAAATATTTGCACTCATAGGATATATATCAAAGATGATTGTACACCTATAAGGCAGCCACAAAGAAGAATCAACCCTGTATTGAGAGAAATTGTCAAAACAGAGTTACAAAAGTTACTAGATGCAGGATTTATCTACCCTATTTCAAACAACCAGTGTGTGTCTCCATTGGTGATTGTGCCCAATAAGGGATAAAAATGGTGAGTTTTTGTTGACTACAGGGAGCTCAATGCTACTACTAAGAAGGACCATTTTCTTTTGTCTTTTGTAGATCAAGTCCTAGACTCTCTTGCATGAAAGCAATACTTTTCTTTTCTTGATGGATTCAATGGTTACAATCAGATTCAAATTGCACCAGAAGACCAAGAGAAGACAACATTCACATGTCCATGGGGGACATATGCATATTTAGTACTTCCCTTTGGGTTATGCAACACACTTGCAACTTTTCAAAGAGCAGTCATTAGCATATTTTCAAAAATCTTCCTTGCCTACATGGAAATCTATATGAATGATTTTACCACCTACAATGCTAATTTTGATTAAGCACTATAAAATTTGAAGAAAGTTCTACAAAGATGTGAAGAGCAAAATCTATCCTTAAACAATGAGAAGTGCTTCATGTTGATGCAGGAAGGCGTAGTTCTTGGCCACTACATTTCCCACCACATAATTCAAGTAGATCCTGCAAAAATTAAGGTAATTACTAATATGCCTACACCTGCAAAACAAAAGGATGTTAGGAGTTTCTTGGGACATGCAGGCTATTATAGGCATTTCATCAAAGATTTTAAAAAAATAGCAGCACCATTGTATAGTCTCCTGACTAAAGATGTTGAGTTCCAATGGACAGAAGGCTATGATAAAGCATTTTTTGATTTAAAGACAACCTTGACTCATCCTCCTGTACTTAAGGGACCTAACTGGGAAATTCCTTTTCACATCCATACAAATGCCTCAGATTATGCCATAGGAGCAGTCCTTGGACAGAAAGGAGTCATTGAAAATTCCATTTATTTTGTCAGCAAAAACTTGCAGGGAGTTGAATTCAATTATACAGTAACAGAGAAAGAAATCCTGGCAGTGATCTAGGCCTTGAACAAATTCAAGCACTCTATAATAGGCTATCATATCTTTGTGCACACTAATCATGTAGCCATTAGATATCTCATGAATAAACCCCTGATCTTAGGAAGGTTAGCCAGATGGTTGTTGTTGATGCAGGAGTTTGACATAACTATTGTGGACAAACTAGGGAAGGCCAACATTGTTGCAGATTTTCTTTCAAGGCTGACCACATCAGAAGAAATTCAAGCCATAGATGACTCCTTTTCTAATGACAATCTATTCTCCATTAGTGTGCAGACACCCTGGTATGCTAACATAGCTAATTACCTTGTGACAGGGAGAGTTCCTCCTCACTTCTCTCTGAAAGAGAGAAGAGTGTTGATTGAAAAATATTTCCCTTTTTCATGGATAGATGGATGCCTATTTTATACTGGACCAGATCATGTTATGAGAAGATGTGTGAGGGAAGATGAGACCTATGACATTCTGCATGCATGCCATGATGAACCTTGTGGAGGAAATTTTGTAGCCAAGAGGACAACAATGAAAAATTTGAACACATGATACTATTGGCCTACACTCCACAAAGATTCAGGAAGATATACAAAGAAATTTGATAGATGCCAAAGGATGGGCAGGCCAACCAAGTCAGATGAGATGCCACTCAATCCCCAAATAGTAGTCACTCCCTTTGACAAGTGGGGATTGGATTTTGTGGGACCCATTGATCCCGCATCAAATGAAAAGTCTTATATTTTGGTATGCACTAATTATGTAACTAAGTGGGTAGAAGTCAAATCCATGAAGCATGCAAGAGATAACAAGGTTGCAAAATTTCTTTATGAATAAATTTTCTCATGATATGGAGTCCCCATAGAAATAATAACTGATCAAGGAGCTCAGTTTACCTCAACACTTGTTACAACACTAGTTAATGAATATAACATAAGGCACATAAAGTCTACTCTTTACCACCCTTAGGAAAATGGACAAGTTGAGGTGACAAATAGAGAGATTGAGGCCATCCTAACCAAAATAGTGGATATTCATAGAAAGGATTGGGAAAATAGATTATCATAAGCAGTTTGGGCTTATAGAACCACTTGGAAGACAACTACAGGCTTCACCCTATTTGAGCTACTGTATGGGAAGACAACCATGATGCCCATTGAATTCGAGCACAAGACTCTCAGAACTGCAGTAGAGTTGGGGATGGAAATTTATGAGGCACAAAAAGAAAGGACCATGCAGCTGAATGCTTTAGATGAGATGAGGAAAATGACCTTACACCTTTCTGAAGTTGTGCAGAGTCAAAGAGTCAAATGGCATGACAAATTTATCAAAGAGAAGAAATTTTAGCCAGGTGACTTGGCATTGCTTTATGACTCACGATATCAAGATAATGTAGGAAAATTGCAGACAAGGTGGCTAAGACCATATGAAGTTGATGAGGTCTTTCCCAATGGAATTGTTCAACTCACCACCATTGACCCTGTCAGATTCAAATAACTAGTCAATGGGCATCGTCTCAAATTATATCACAAGCCAACTTCCAAAGAAGAGTTCCTGCAACAATTCATCCAAAATGTAGCACTCGAGCTTCCTGCAGCCGAAGGCAGTGGACCTAGTGTCCCTCCTTCTAGCTAATTAAGGTACATACTTGGCATAATAAAGACTTATACTTTTGTAGAAGTCCATTTCTTCACCCATCCACCCATCCATCCATTTGTACCACCTCTCTCTCTCTTCCATCACTTCATTCTACCTCACACCATTCCACTTCATCATCATTAATTGCTCAATTATTTCTTAAAAAGGTGAACAGTACTTTCTCCACGATCGTTGCAATGAATCCTCTACATAATCATGTTTGTACACGTTTAGGTATGTGCACATTAATTGCATTCTTAATTATCTTTTAGAGCATTTCATTTAATCATTGTACGTTAGTATGGATGTTCACATAATTTTTATAACCCCTTGTCAAATCATTGTTGCCATCTCGCATGTGTGGACACATGTCCAAATTTAGGTTGGGGGGAGGGGTAAGAAAGATGCAAATATATTGCCACATGTCAGTCCATGATTGTTTGTGTCAGCAAATCTTGTTGAGCTGATTTAAAATTTGAAATAAAAGACGGCTTGCATATGTGATGTGACACTAAACTACCACCACCATTTACTTTCATCATAACTCCCTTTTATTACCATTCCTTGTCATTATTGACCCCATCACAATCTTGAAATGCAAATGGTAAAAGGTAAAAATAGAGTGAAGGAAAATTTAGTCGACAATTCAGCTAGCAAGTGAGTAGAAAGGAATTTGCTTATAGACGAGAATTACAAAAGGGAATTTTGAAGAGTGATAGATTGATTACAAACAATGGGAGGCAGACTCATTCAAAATGAGCCCTCGGTTCATCATGCTTTATTGCAGGATGCATAGTGCCTGGCCAAATTTAGAAACTGTCGTTGGTTGGACTATTTCCTAAGGCTGGACGGTTTTGATGAAGGCATTGCACTAGAGTTTGCCCAGACATTTTCAAATGGAAAAGCCACAGTAAAAGGGCTAGAGGTTGTGGAAACTGAGGAACGAATTGCAGAAGTTTCAGGGTTACCAGTTGATGGTGAGCCTTACCCTATTTCTAGAGACGCTAGGTCAGCCAAGGCTATATTCACAATACATGGTGACCCTCCAATCACTATTTACAAACAGGGTGCCAAAAGACTCTCTCTGCCCGAGCCATGGAAGAAGGCAACTGTCTACATTATCAGATATATCACTTGTGAGTGTCAACTGTCAAACCTACATTCGGTGCATTTCAAATTGTTGAGTCACATGAGGCATGAGAGGAGGATGAATGTGCCCAACATCTTATACAACCTTCTCTCCATCATGGTGACAAAAACTAAAAAAGGTAGGGACCATTGTCTAATTAAATTTTTGGTTGTAAAATCTCTGTATGATGCAACACCTAGAATGACTCGGGAGGAATTTATAAAATTTGATCAATTTAGACCTGAGTAGCTGCAACCTAGGGTTTCACCTCAGACACGCAGGTCTAGCAAAAAATTAAGCATGGTTGAAGACACCCCTAGTGCTTCAACCTCTGGTGCTGACCTTGGTGTGAATCCTCCTATTGAAGAAAGGACCATAGATGTTAGTTCCTTTGAGACTGAGCACTCTAAAAAAGAAAATTTATCATCAAATTCTAATGATGATGATGTTCCACTTGAAATTGTAATAAGAACTAGGGCACAAAAGAGGGAGGCAGAAGCAAGAAAAGGAAAAACACAACCTGTGCAAAGAGAGGTGTCGAGTCCTAAGAAGGGAAAGGTTGGCACTATTCATCCTACAGCCAAAGGAAAATGTGAGAGCCCTCTCAAGAAATCAAAACCAGTTGTTGATATTCCTTCGAAGAAAAACCCTGAGCGTGGTGGGACATCACGTGAGAGCACATTAGCAGGAAAATGAAGAAGAAAATATATTCGATAAGGTAGAAAAAAATGACCTTGGAGGATCTTGCTACCCTTGCAGAAGAAGTTGGGATTTGAGAACTTGAAGAAAATCAAGAGTTCCTACAGCAAGACCAAGATCAGGAGTTCCTCCAACAATTGCAAGAATGAGAACAAAAGGCCCTGCAGCAAGAGGAGGAAAGATAAATTGTACCTCTATAGCTTGAACCAGTGGGACATCTTGAATATATGAAAATAGTTCTATATGGGGAGCAACCATCCACAAAAAACCTGGTAGGAATCCATAACCCTCCTAATTTTTCAGTGCATACAACAATTTTGAATTTGTGGAAAGAGATACAAAGAAGAGAGGAGGAATGGAAAAAGGAAAATAAAATATTGAAAAGGGAAATCCAAGAGAGGGATGAGGTTATTGAAGAAAAGAATGAAGAGATTATCTTTCTGAAGGAGAGGGTGAAAGACATTGCAACCCTAGTGCCACAAATTTTAGAATGCAAAAGCCCTCCAAGGGTTTATGCTCTGCACCTGAAGGATAAATATATCTCTTTTAAATTGTCAACAATTATCGAAGGTTTGAACCCCTCCATTGAAACTCCCACTGAATTTTTCAGTGCTTATAAGATTGCCTCCCCTGAAATGAAAAATTTATTATGTGAATTTTATTTACACAATTTTGTTGTAACTAAAGACCAAAACTAGAACCCGTTGTTGTATGCGGGGACATCCAATTGAGAGAATTCATGTATTGGGTAAAAAATGAGATTAGCTGGGGTGAACAATATAATGCTCATAAGGGGAAGGAATCCAATATTCCCTTGGCCATTAGAGTTGAATCAAGGAACCCCAAGGATATTTACACAGACTGGAACATAATTCTTTTCAGGCCTAGCTATGGTAACCGGATTATGCTTTGGATTGAGGCAATTTATAGTGCGTATGAGGTAAAAACAACAACAAAAGATGACATTATGAGAAGATACCTATCCTAGAGATGGAACACATTAATTGATAAGCTGAAACAAGTTGAACCTCATTCCATCCACAACTATGTTGCAATAATAAAAATAATTGAAAGGTACATTCAAATTGGGAGAACAAAGGGATGAGAACGGCTTCCCTTGACTTTTCAGTCACCTATCCTCATGTGGCCTGTACCAAATTTCAAGTTTTACTGATATGACATTGCTGAAGAACATCAAAGATGGATGAGACTTGACAAGTTGGGAGGATTCTACTGGAACCCTAATTTTCCCACAACAAACACTGATATTGGATAGTTATCAATTGTAGATTTCAGAGCCTTGACCAAGCATAAACATAACTCTTCCCTTGCTAGAGGACCAACAAAAAGTTAGGTTGGGGGGAGTGATGAGTCTAGTTTTTGGTATAGTTATGGGTAGAATCTATAGTTTATTTACTGAAGTTTCTATGGGCTTTGTTATAAAGTCTCTCTCAAACCATAAGACATTTGGGTTTAATTCCATTTCTACCAGTTTTAATGATATTAACCTATTATGTGGACTATCTATATTAATCTTGCATGTGGTTAATGAATGTTCTTTAAGGTGATTATAGCTATTCAATTAGTATGTGTATTGATACTGCCATGCAGACATATTTGAGGATGCTAAGTTGAGAGACACAGCCACCAGCTAGTCATGCAGATGAATCGTATGAAGGTCAACTGGAGGATGAAGATAGGAGATTCCCACGTCAGTCGCATATAACCACCTTGTGTTGAAATTTAATGGCATTGAGCGATGCAGGCATTACTGTAGTGGTCGAGTCTGTGTTTGGACATGCATGTCTGAATAGATTCCCTTGCATGTGTAACCACTCTTCCACTGTTTTCTCCGCTTTCCTTAAATGGCGTCCTCTCAGTTAGTGGGAGTTGAATGCCCTGTTTAGTTGGTATAAATAAGGTTCAAATCCTCCTTCTTTAGGGGTTAGTCGCCAAGTTATTGTACAATCTGATAATATTACCAAACATACTCTTTTGTATTTGCACTTTCTAATGAATAAAATGAGATTCTGAGTTGAGTATCTAAGTTTGCATTAGTTTTAGAGGATACTCATCCAAGGGAGCCCACTTGGTGAGTAATTTGTTCCTTTAGTTCAGTTAGATTAGTATTAGCTTATGTTTAGTACTTAGTTAATAATCTGGCACTGACTGTTCCAGTAGCCACTAGAATATCATTTTGTGACTATTCCTGTAGCCAAAGTGGGCAGAGTAGTTTTTCTTGTTTGCTGCTCAAATTTCTATTTCGGCCATGCATGTTCAATTTAAGTTTGATTTTTGAGTAATGTTCAACATTTACTTTGTTTATTTCCATGCAATTTACTTTCAATATTAAGTCTTTCTTAGTTGTAGAATGAAGATGACTACTTTGAGTCTCTAGTGCACATACTATGCTGACCCATTACAAGTTCATGTCTCTGGGTTGACAATTTAAATGCACCTTCATGATGGTTAAAATGGCTATTCAGGTTAGATTCTCAATCTCTGAATCATGGTTGTAAAGGCTTAGTTATTGAAATCATTTTAGAAGGCCGACATATGTTAAGTTTGCATTTTTGAATGGTGAGCTAGAAGAAGAGGTCTACATGGAACAATCAGAAGGATTTCAGTTGTCAGATCAACAGAATATGGTTTGTAGATTAAAGAAATCTTTATATGGATTGGATCAAGCTCCTAGAGCTTGTTATGCAAGGTTAGATAGGTATTTGATTCAGCAAGGTTTCAACAAAGGTACGATAGATAGCAATCTATATTTTAAAATTGAAAGTGACAAAATCTTGATTGTGGTTGTATATGTTGATGACATTATCTTTGGAGGAAATGAAACTATGTGTAAGATGTTTGTGGAAGAAATGAAAAAATAATTTGAGATGTCCATGTTTGGTGAGATGAATTTATTTCTTGGGCTACAAATTAATCAAACAAAGAAAGGGATTTTTATTTCATAGTCAAAGTATGTGAGAAAGATGTTGAAGAAGTTTGGGATGGATGGTTCCAAATTGGTATGCGCTCCTATGGTGACTGGTTGCAAATAAGGTAAAGATGATGATTCACCTAAGGCTGATCAGAGCAAGTATAGATCTATGATTGATGCACTATTGTATTTGACTGCTACTAGACCAAATATTATGCATGCAGTTTATCTTGTGACTAGATTTCAAGAAGATCCTAAAGAAACACATGTTGATGTCAAAAGAATATTCAGATATTTGAATGGCACTCTGGATTATCGCTTATGGTATCCTAGGATACTGACTTTACACTAAGTGCTTATATAGATGCAAATTGGGTTGGATATATAGATGTAAAAAAAGTACAAGTGGTGGTGCATTCTTTCTTGGTTGTAGATTGGTGGCATGGTTGAGTAAAGAGAAAGATTCAGTTTCCTTATGTACTGTTGAAGTTGAGTATATTGTTGTCGCATCATGTTGTACACAAGTTTTATTGATGAAAAAGACATTGAAAGATATCAAAGTAATGTATGATGATCCTATTTCTATCTTATGTGATAATACAAGTGCAATTAACATTTCAAAGAATCCAGTGATGCACTCGAGGACAAAGCATATATCCATTAGGTATCACTTCTTGAGAGAGAAGGTTGTGGAGAATGAATTAAAGCTTGAGTATGTACCTACGAAGGACCAGATTGTTGATATATTTACAAAGGCTCTCCCTAAAGATACTTTTGAGTATCTCCAGGAGAAGTTAGGGGTGATTGAACCTCCTTTATTGAACTATATGCATATGGTGATGCATCAGTCTAGTGGGTTTATGGATCTATCTTTCTTCTGGACTGATTTTTTGGTGGCTACTTCTCAGGGGGAGTAGGTAGTGTCATGTGTTGTCATTGAAAGAGTATTATGTTCTTAATCAATATAAAATACCCTTTTCCTTTGTCATTGATGTCAAAGGGGGAGATGAGGAATGAGGAAGATGTGAAAAAAAAGAGTATCTACTAAGAGGGAGAAATAGAAAGAAAAATCATGAAAAGTGTGTTCAGATCTATTGTGTTGTCTTTGATGGTTTTTCACATTATGTGTTGTCATCAATAACAAAGGGGGAGATTGTTGTAAGAATGAAGGTGTTGCCATTGATGTCAACTGGTCAATTGGTTATCAACTAGTTGTTGTTATCATTGATGTCAAGGATGCAGGTTATTGGTTGTATATGTCAAGGATATTGAGAAAATTATAATGAAGAAAGGTTGCAGGTGTTCAGTTGTTTCTCTAGGTTTTGCTTCTATGTTTATGTAGTTCAAATAATGTTGATCATGGTTTTTGGATGTTGCTATATCCAGATTTTGCGATTTTGATTCTTAATACAATGCAAGTTATGTTCACCAGTTGTGAACTGTGTTTTTTAGGGTATCTGGCTAAGGTCTGGGAGAAATGTAGTTGCTCTGGATTTCTTCTTGGTTGAGTCTTATGACTTGTAGCTCTAGAGTTAAGTTGTTATGATCGTGTTGAAGATATTTTTGTTGTCTGGAAAGATTGGATGGGGTTAAGGGTTGTGAGTGCTTAATTGTTCTATGTTTTACACCGGTTTGGTCGACCTTGTGTTACCTTCGAAGTTCATGAAGCATGTTGGGACTCATTTGGGTCCTCATCAAGCATGTGTTTGGGACGCCCTCATTCTAATTCCATCCTAGAATGTTTTGGCGCCGACCTAATTTGAATTTAAATGATGGATGGTCGACTTTGGATATGTTTCAAAGTTGAAGATGGTATATATACATGATGAGATATTGGTGAAAGGTGTACAATGAGATAAGTGCAAAGAAATAGAGCAGATAGATGCGAAACATATGTGAATCAATGTGTATGTGATGAGAGTGTGGTAGATTAGTGTGAAATCTAATTGTCGAGTTTTCGGATGCAGTGAGCAGAAGGTGTACTCTATCATTCATGCATGTCTGCAAGTGTTTGAGAGAATTGTGGTGGAAATCCCTGTTGCATTGAAATTGTCTTCTCTCTATAACATATCTCTTCTATCTTATTTGTATCTTTGTGGCAGTGAGCACTCCGAATGGTTAACCCTTTTTGGAAAGTGAGTCCTAATTTGGATAGTTAGTCATGTTTTGGCAGTGAGCCTTTGTAATCAATTTTGATATTCTTTATATTGTGAACTAATCCTCACTGTGGTTTTTCCCTTATTGGGTTTTCCACGTAAATTTGGTGTTATTATGTATGTGTGTTAATTTTCAATTTCTACCTTTGCACTTAATGTTTAATCATTTTAGCAGAGTAAAGGATTTATGATTGATCTAAGTTCTGGTGGATCTCTTAAAGATTAAAATTTACTACAACTGATTCACCCCCCCTCTCATTTGTCTTGTTTAACATAGACATGGTGCTACATGTCACATTGCTAAAGTCAAATGGTGGGTACATGACATGGATGAATTGGATCTTACTCGAATACATTTTAATAAGCTCTTTAAATCATGTTGAGACCCACATCATGTGAAGAGAATGCAAGGCCCATTTGGACCAAGGTTTTTACAATATTCAGAATTTATGCCATAGTTTATCCTTATGCTATGTGGATTCTCATTGCTTAGATCTAGCAATATTCATCCACTATTCTTTCATTTAATTCCTTCTTTACTAACATGTAGATATATTTGCATTTCTGGTTTGATTTTTTTGTTGTACAAGTGTTTCTTTTTCTTACCAAGTAACATTTTGGTACCAATGATCACACATCATTACCCAATCATCATGGTTTTACCCTTTCATTATCATGTTGGTTCTTTCCTCTTTTCCTTGGTGGAGCTTTGTAGCTAAATGGTGACTTGTAGGGTAGTGTGCGATATTTTTTATACTCATAGAACCATTTCCAAAGGAATGCTAGGGAATTTTAAACTATGTAGGTGACCTCTTGAATTGTGATATATTTATTGTAGAGTGTGATTTGGACACGACTTAAGGTATTATTAATATTAAATATAAATATGGTTCATGTTGTTTCAAATATACTAATTGAATGTATTGACTTACATATGCTATAAAATTATTTCCCCCTATGCTTAAATGCCAAATCACGATCCTAGAAGTATTTTTCCCCTGTACAAGTGTAATTATTCTACTTGCATGTGTTTGTAACTATGAAAATTTGTAAATATTGATTTGGAATGATGTGTCACTTTTTCCCTATTCCTAAGAGGTTGATTCTAAATAAATATTATATATTCATGATAGAATGTTTTTTTTGGTGTTGGTCTATAAGCCAAAATTTTGGCTATGAGTGTCTTAGGTTGGTTTACAACATCAAGTGATGTACACCATAATTTTAAAGGGATAAGAACATACTTTGTAAACTAAAGTAAGGTCACTCAAGCAAGGATTTTTTTGTACATGTAAATGTATTCGTGGTAGAGTATAACAATTCATGGGAATCTCTTAGCCTAGCTAATGGTTTTCTCTTGCCACATTTGTTGGTCTAATGTTATAGAAAGTTCATTAATGTATGAAATCATTTTAAATACATTGCAAGATATCTTATAATGGTCTCTTTTTATGCATGTAGTTTTTATAGTTATGAGATGGATTATTGAATTATGCTCAACTCTAGATTATCTTCTTTTTTATTTCTATACATGCAAGTCAAGTTATGTTGATATTTTTAGGTTCGATATCTCCATCCTTGCAAGCTTTGATTTAGTTTCCCACTAGAGTAGGCACTAATATGATTAATGAGAGGCCAAACATAATTTCAATTTAATCAACTTCCTCATTAGTGTAGGTCTTACATGCTCTCATGGTCCAATGTGTAACTCATGTCATATGTTATGTAATATTAAACTAGTAAACCATTTAAAGATTATGGTAGCATGTTTATTCATGTACATGTGTGTGTTTGGATTAAATAAATTCATCCATAAAGATACACTAATATATATTATGGTACATGTACAAAGATGATATTTATATACTTTTTGGAGTTGTTTTAGGTTTAATTGTAGCCTATGAACTGTCACGAGTTTAGTGACAAATCTTAGAGATTCATGGTACCTTAGCTACAACTACAAGGGACTTGTTTAATAGTTATACATTTCTCTTTAATTTTTCTACTTAAAAGACCTTAGGGACCCTTGGCCTTATCAAATCCTAAAGATGAAATGGAAATTTAACCACTTTCATGAATTAAGTCCATTTTTTCCATTATTTGATCATAAGTTTAACCCAACACCCTATGTTGACATCTTTGGCTTTAGGTTTTGGTGTTGCCTTTATAATTTGTTGAGATATAGCTTTGAGTGCTAATATATCTAATGTGTAATCAACTATTATGACTACCAAGTATATAAGTGCAAACACTAAATACTCAAAATAATCAATCCTCTATAGGCTCACAGTAATAAATTGATCATGTTGGTGCATAAACCATGATAACTCCTCTCGTTTGCATCTCTTTTATATGACCCCACTCTTACACATCTCCCACACATGAACCCAATTTTATGTCACATGTATTCACCTACTTTCCTATCTATAAAATATCCTAATTTTTCCCTATAAAATTAATTATATCAAGGAAAATAATGCGCGATTAACAAGAAATTTGAGCTACTATCTCCATACAACATACTCTTGTAAGAGTATCTCTCCACTACATTCATATCTCAAAAATCAATGTCACAATGTGGATATAAGATAAATCTAGTAACTATACTCTTTGCACTACAATAAAGATAATAAAAAAATCTAGAAAAAGACACTCATAATAGACAAATAAGAACCAATTTTGAAAGTGGTAGATAGTCAATGGATGACCAAATCAATTAAATTGATCTATAAAATCATCAAATTGCCTACAAAATTAACTCTAGCCATATATCCATATTCATAATTTCATAAACTTGGAAATTTGAGAAACAAACACATATATACCTATTACACATGTGCTCCCATCAATTTTGTGTGCTAATTGTTCACTCCTGGCAAGACCAAATTACCCTTACACAGTGTCATACATATATCTATGCATGGCTTGTATGTTGTGATATTATTCAACACCCTCATGTGTCTTATGCTTGTTTTTTCCTTCTTATGCATACATAAACATCAACTATATTGTACTTCATAAAAGTATATGAAATTTTGCATACACTAAAGAATCATTCTAAAAATAAATGATCTAGATAATTCAAGTATTTTATTTTGTGTGCATATAACTATATTTTAAATTTCCTTCATTGTTACATAGATTGATAGATCCATCCATGCACTCATATGATGTTTATGTTCAATATGATGTGTGCTCCCTTGAATATTATCTCAATTATGTGCATATCATATAAATTAAGATTTCCCCATGTAATAAAACATGGGTTCAAACATACGCTATATTTTCTTGTGTCATGTGATTATTGTACGAAGCTTTTGTTGATAATTTATAAGTTGAGTTAAAAGAAAAAATCACATCCTTTCCTACAATTTGAATTATATCAAGTCTTATTACCATGTACATTTGAAACCTTCTATTTGTGTTTGAATTGTATGATTATTAAATCAAGGGCTAGGTTCTCCCTATATAAATTTTATGTCATGATGAAACCTCCTATTTATTGAATGAGATCAAGCAATTATGTTAAGTGTCTTTACAACAACCTTATTTGTCATGATGAAATTGAGGTATATGATGAGTTTACCCCCCTTGTGATCCCCATCATGGGCATTGTAAGTGACACATCATAACCTCGAAGGGGGTCTTATCAAACTATCCAATCATATAACCAACACAATAGAAACCAAATGATGCAAACAAAAACTCATAATGATTTTATTGAATCCAAATTAAATTTCTATCTACCTTACAAACAAAATCTGCAACAAAACATTACATGCATGACCTTCATGACTTCTTACTATTCAGCTCGTTCTTCAACCTCTCAACCAACACCTTTCAAACTAGCCTTTGACTCATTCCTATTCCTCTCTTCTCACTTCCCTGAATTTACAAATTGATGCAGACTTTTATACTTCCATCCACTCTTCTCAAATCTGCCATATCTCTTTCTCTGCATTATACTCTCCTTCCCATCCTAGCGCCTCATCCTTCGTTTATTTCATCACTCTTCTCCACCATTACCAAGGAACCTCTTCTAACCTGCCCTCCTCATCATATTAAAAAAATAGACAAAAAAAGGCGTTGTGTTTCTGTTTACTAACGCCTCATTTTCTATTCTTTAAAACCTGCAAACTACTTTACTTTCAGTGCAGCCCCTATGCTGTTTTACTTTCTTTATATTTTTTTAACATGAAGAGGAAGTGGGCAGCTAAGATTCCCACGCGGCAGGGCTTAAACATCACACACTAAGCTGACAGCTTAGTGTGTGGGCCCCTCTTTACTTACCTTTTTCTCGTTTCGTTTCAATGCAGTTCTGTTGGTAAGTTTGTTAATTACACATGTAATTTTATAAAATACGGAATATTAGATGACTTAAAAATATAAATTATAATGTTTATATTAGATATTATTTGATGTTATATTATATTTATATATTTATTTATTTTATATAATATAATAAAAATATATATAAATATAATATCATATAATAATTATATTATATTATATTATATAAAATGTATAATTATTGTATAAGATCCATATTAAAAATTATGTTATATTATATTATATTTATCTATAATATTATATATTATATTTATATATTTTTATCATATATTTATCTATTATAATATATATTTATATTGTATTTATCTATTATATATTTTTTACATCTTCATATTATTTACATATATATTATATATAAATATATTATAAACATATAAATAATATATAATAAATATATTATAATTTCTGCTATGTATTTTATATAGTAATATATATTAAATAATAGTGTATTTTATGTATATAATATAATATGATATTTTTTTATAAATATAATTATATATATATATATATATATATATATATATATTTATATTCTATTATATTATATAGAATAAATGAATATAAAATAAATATATAAATAATATATTAATATAATTTTATGCAATAATATAATATATGGATTGATTGTGAATTTTTTTGGTTTAGATTATTTGGCTCTGTGTTTTTTCGGTGTTATTTCTCGGCAGGAAAGTTTTCTGACGCCAGCTGTGAAAGGTGGCGAACCTCGAGGAAGGGCGGTTATGTTTTTCCGACGACGACGCGTTTACAGGTGTGTCTGTTCCTTGCTCATTTAATGCTGATTTTTTGATGGAGACATCTCCTTCTCCCCTTTGCCGCTCGGCAGAGGCCGTACCCCCCATTCTCCCCTCGAAATTGCCTAGGGTTTCTAAGGTCTCAGACATTCATAGCATAGATACTCCCGCTAAACCAAGACCCAAATCCTCCTCTGAGGCGGTGGCTAATTCTGGTATCACCATTGATGCGAGCGTGAGGTTTAACCTGTCGAACATCCATGGCGCCTGTGAAACCAGTAAGAACACTTGGGATGTTCCCCTGCCTTTCTCCGTTTCTCCAAATCCGGAAATACTAGTGGAAATTGGGAAGGAAAAAAATAGGTTAAGGAATTCTGCTATTTTTTTCTCTACTGTTGAAGTCGATAAATGCCCTCCTAGAAAATTTTTAGACGACTAGTTCCATAACTACTGGAACTTAAAGCTTGGTCTCCATATTTCATTATGCAGGCAAATCCAGAAAGGATTATATGTGATCTTCTTTGCTAATCAGGAATCCCAAGCCGAAGTACTTAAAAAACAATATTGGGCCATGGGGTCTACCTCCTTTCGCGCCTTAGCTTGGTCTCCTGAGGCCATTCTTGAGGAAGTTCTTGCCCTTTCTGCCCTGTGGTGGATTTTAGTTAAACAAATCCCGCCATTTCTATGGAGGTTCATTCCCCAATTGCTTGAACCGCTAGGTAAGGTCATTTGAATGGATGACACTGTGAGATTGGTTCCTCATATGGATGCTAGGATACTTGTCTCGTTGATTCTTGGTAAAGAGATTCCGGCTGACATTAACATTAACATATCTGAGGATAATTACTCCTGTCCTATTGAAATTCTTGGAGGTCTGAACGCCTGTTTCTTGTGTAGAAGAGAAGGGCATCTGAGGAAGGATTGCCCTATTCTTAAGAAAAAACCTTTGTCATCTAAGCCCTCGCCTCTCCAAAACTCCTTTGTTTCTATTAACCCTAATTTGGAACCCTCTATGGTCAAAACCCCGCACTTTGCTGAACCTTCCAACCCCGTCCCTGCCATGGCCTCCAGCTCCCCATCCTTCCCTGTTGCCCCTTCCCCTTCATCGCTCCCGGCTATCACCTTGTCTCATCAAATTGAGTCTCAAAATGTTAGATTCCAAACCGTGACCAAAATCTCCAATAAACACAGGCGAAGAACCAATAAACAGGTTAACACCTCCACTGTGGTCTCCCAGTCCTTAGATCTCCCTCCTGCCTCCAACATGGACAACACTATCCTGGCCGCTTCTCAAGAATTCCGTATTAGCTCCCCCCCTTCAAACTCGAGCAAAAAGGACCCCTCTGTCAATTACATTGACTCAACCCCCCCCCCCCCTGAACTTCCCTCACAAGATGTTCAAGGAGCTTAGTGATGCCTATCTGTTGGAGGTCATCCCGGCCTATAACCGCTCCTCCGATTCCGCTCATCTCCACCCAAAGCAGTCCATGGATGTGGATATCCTTTCCCCCAATGCTTATGATAACGATGATGAATTCAACGGAGATCTCCCCTCATCTAAACGACAGGGAAGACCTCTGGGCTCCAAAAATAAGAACCCCTCCAGGCAAAAACAAGGGAATGCCCCTTTTGTTGCTAAAACCCCAATCTTGGGATCGACAGACCAGTGCTCTCCCCCCCCCGCATATTTCCTCATGAATTGCATCTCATGGAACATAAGGGGGCTTGAATCCCCAGACAGGAAGTTTGTCATTAAGCGCTTTTTAAATAACTCCATGGATTTCTTAATGTTGCAAGAAATTAAAGCTATAGGATTCGTTCTCGAATCCAGCCTTAATTTCCTTTGGAAAGATGCTATCAAATTTTATACCAATCACCCTAGGGGTTGCGCTGCTGGTTAACCCGAGATGGGAGAAGTATATCACTGGTAATGGGCTCTCCCCTTGTAACAGAGTTGTTTGGATTACTATTAATTACAATAGCAATGTCTTTGGCTTATGCTCAATTTATGCTTCAAACGACTTTAGGGAGAGGGTGAGCCTCTGGGACTAGGTGGCTGCGCTCCCTAACATCCCGTGGTTCATGGGAGGGGACTTCAATATGATTGAATCCCAGGAAGATAAAGTTGGTGGTACTTTGTTTGCCTGGAAAGATCTTGAAAAATTTCACTGGAATAGAATGAAAAATAAAAAAAATCTTTTTGACCCTTTAGCTTGAAGTAAAGACATAAATCCTGGCTTATGGCATACCTGGTGCAACTTTCAACAGGGTCCCTCTAGAATATATTCTAGACTTGACCAATTCTATGCTAATAAAAATTTATTCTCTATCTTGCCGGATAACTTGGGCAACTCTGTCCTCGTCACCCCCACTCCCCTCTCCGATCATCATCCTATCTCCATCCATATTAGAACTAACACTTCCCCTGTGCTCAAAAAAGTTTCCAATCCCAAGTTTTTCCTGAACACTAATATTCTTAAGGATGAGGACGCTCTTGCTACCATCCATATCATTAGACTCATTAATAAGAATAACTTCCCTACCAGATCTCACACGGAGAGATGGAACATGAACATTCTCGCTTGGCAGAATCTGTTAAAAACCATAGGCCAAAAAAGAGCAAAAGACTATAGATTTACCCAAAAAAAGCTCTCCTCTGACCTTCAGAGAGCTGAAGCTAACATCCAAGCCAACCCCTCAGATTATGATCTCATCTCCCATGTGATTAATACTAAGGAAGCCCTTAGACAGCACCAGCAGGTTAAAACTAGAGGAGCCAAAATTAGATCCCGTTCTCACTGGCTCTTGTTTAGTGATAGGGGCTCAAAATTATTCTTTAACCTCCTCAAGCACAAGCAATCCAATGAAAATATTGAGAGAATTATAGTAAATAATCAAGAAATTGTTGACCTTGACAGCATCAAAGAGGCCTTTGTGGATTTCTATAAAAATCTCTTTACCTTTGAAGACTCGGAGGAGGCTACCTCCCTTAGGAATCAATGCAGAACTCTTATCCCTAATAGGATCTCCACTATGGATGTTGACCTGCTATCTAAAGATATCTCCCTGGAGGAAATTGATAATGCCATTAACTCCCTTAACAATGATAAGGCCCCTGGGCCCGATGGTCTCCCTGTGGAGTTTTACAAGGCCAACACTGATTGGATATGCAAAGACCTTCCTGATCTCTACTCGGAAGCCCTAGCTAGGGGATCCTTGGGTAGCTCCATCAACAGGGGTATTATTAAATTGATTCCCAAGGATGGAGACAAAGCTCTCATCAAAAATTGGAGACGTATCACCCTCCTTAATGTTTCCTATAAAATTTTTGCCAAGATCCTGTCTCTTAGACTTGAGAAAATCCTGCCTAAATTTGTCTGCTCTACCCAAACTGGATTCATTAAAGGAAGGTATATTCTTGAGAATCTGATCACTAGCTGGGAAGCCATGAATTGGGCCAACTACTCTCAGCAAAACTTTGCTATGTTTCTCCTGGATTTCGAAAAGGCCTATGACAGGGTTGAATGGAACTTTATCTCCATGATGCTTGAGGCTTTTGGATTTCCTAGTACTTTCTGTAAATTTGTTAAGATGTTACTTAATGATGCTTTTACCCAGATTGATATCAATGGCTCCCTCTCTGACTCCTTCCCCCTGGGTAGATCCATCAGACAAGGTTGCCCCTTGGCCCCTGCCCTCTTTGTTATTGCCTCTGATGCCCTGTACTACATTCTTAGAGATAACTCAATCTCCCCTACGGTTAAGGGCATATCTCTCCCTAATAACGAAGAGCTCATAAACTGCCAATTTGCAGATGATACTACTATCTTCTTTAAAGCCACTGCTCACAATTTTGAAGCTCTACAAAACAAACTCAGTCTCTTTTGCTCTATCTCTGGTGCTCGTATTTCTCACCCCAAGTCTATATGTCTGGGATGGGTTGAACAGCCCCCTGACTGGTTTAAAAGCTATGACTTTCAATGAGGAGGTCCGCAGAAAATTGTGAGATATCTGGGCATACCTTTCACTGTTGATTCCTCCCTTAAGGATATGTGGTTTTGGGTTAAAGAGAAAATCACTAAAAAGATGGATAAGTGGCACAACAGGTCCTTATCCTTGGTTGGAAGAGTTCAGGTTTGCCAAAAAATTCTTTCCTCCTACAATATCTACTATTCCTCAGCTTGGATGTTCAGTAACTACCAAATCTTGGAAATTCAAAAGGCTGTCAGAAACTTCCTTTGGTCAGATGGTAAAGGCAATAGAAAGATGCATGTTGTTAAATGGGATTGGTGTCATACTGATAAACTCCTAGGGGGCTTGGGTTTGAAGGACCTTAAACTCCAAGGGATTGCCCTTGCCGCCAAATGGATTTTTCACTCTATGGACGACGATGATCCTTTGAAGGTCCTTATTAGAAACAATATTGAAAGGGGATTCCCCAAAAATGCAAAATACTAGAAGAATCTGCCCTTCAATGATCTGATCATTGGTGACTTTCCTATTGCTGTTCATGGATCTACTGTATTTAGATCCATATGGAAAGCCTGGAATCATGTTAGGAGCTTTATCACTAATAAGGCCTTCCATGATGATTGTCATCTATATGGTGAAAGATCCATCTAGTGGAACTTACACTTATCTGGAAAATCCCTCGCCCTCTCCCAAGGTTGCTCTGCTAGATACCGGAATAATAGGGGCATCTCTTAATTAGCTGACCTCTTTGAGCAAGACAGGTTAATTGGTTGGGATGATCTCAGAAGCAAATTTAATATCCCGACCTCCCAGAAGAAAACTTATAATATGATTATTAAAGCTACCAAGGACTTACCTACTACTTGTCATTTGGATTCTCATAGATATTTAAACTGCAAATGGCCGGATGGGACCATTATATCCAGAATCAAAGCCAAAAACGTTTACAAGGTGATTGGATATAATGATGCCATCATTGACCATGTCAATGATGTTTGGTACACCACCCTGGACATCTGCTCCTGGAAGAACTACTTTAATATTCTTTGGAAAGGATCTATAGAACCTAAAATAAAATGTTTTAAATGGCTGTCGATTCTTGATAGACTCCCAATTAGAAAAGACAACTCTGCGACTGATTACTGTAACTTGTGCAGAATGCCTGAATCAGGAAGGCACATTCTCTTTAACTGTATTTTTGCTAAGGAAATTTGGAATATGTTTGGTATCACTTATCCTATGATTATTAATACTCTTGAAATCATCACTGGGCATATTGATGGGCTTAATAAGGATACTAATCTATTTTGGAACATTCTCTCTTCTAATATCCTATGGCAGGTTTGGAAATGTAGGAATGAGGAAAGGTTTCAGAACACCCCCAGGGTTCTTACTGAGTCTTTTCGAAAACTCACATATTTTAAAATCTTCTTGCAGGTTCATACTACCATGATGATGGATAGGAAAAAGCTGAAAAGGTTCCTGAAGATGGGATATGCCACTTTCTTCATCTATGAGATGAAGATTGGTTATGAATGGAGGAGGAATGTGGATAATCGCAGATCTTCGAGAGGACTTGCAAAATGTTTATCAAGGAGGTTAAGAACAAAAAGAACGCCAAAAAGGACCAATTCCTTATGCTTGCTCAGATCCAGGAGAACAAAAAAATTGTGTGGATGGAGGGATCTATGGGGTGGACAGCCTGGGTTGACACCCATGATGATATTTTACTTTAGTCTTCCGATTACCTACTGGTAATTTTGTTTAGGACTTGTTGTTTTGTAGTTAACTTGCTACTCTTGCTAAGAGGCTTGGCCTCTTGCTTCTGTACATCTCAATGTAACTGACTCTGTATTTTTGTGACCACCATATCTATAATACAAAAATAATATGTAATAAATAATACTTAGTATGTGTATATATATATTTTTCTCAATATATTCTACATCTAAATGTTTTCTAATTTTATTTGTAGATCTAAATGTTTATTGATTTTATAATTTTGAAATTATTTTTAGAACTTATTTGATCATTATTGCCTTTTATTTTTTATTTTTCATGCATATATCTATGTCTAACCATGCTTCTCATTATTTATATATTTAGTTTATATTCATTTATTCTATATAATACAATAAAATATAATTATATTTATAAAAAAATATCATATTATATTATGTACATAAAATACAATATTATTTAATATATATTGCTGTATAAAATATATATTAAGAATTATATTATATTTATTATATATTATTTATATGTAATATTATAAAATATATATGTAAATAATATTATGTTAAAAATATATAATATATAAATACAATATAAATATATATTATAATAGATAAATATATGATAAAAAATACATAAACATAATATATAATATTCTAGATAAATATAATAAAATATAATATAATAAATATAACATAATTTTTAATATAGATCTTATACAATAATATTACATTTTATATAATATAATAATTATATGATATTATATTTATATATTTTTTTATTATATTATATAAAATAAATAAGTATATAAATAATATATAATATATAAATATAATATAATTTATAATATATATTTTACTTAATATTTAACATTAACAGGACAAATTGAGGGCATAGTACATTTTGCTTTTCACTAAGTTCATATCTTATAAAATTATATGCGCAGTTAAAAAACTTACCAACAAAACTGCATTGAAACAGAAAGGGGAAAAAGGTAACGGTAAAGGGAGGCCCACACACTAAGTTGTAGCTTAGTGTGTGATGTTTAAGCCCAGCCTTCCCACACCCCCCTCACTTTCTCCCCACTTCTTACGTCACACTTTGCAGATATTTATCACATTTGATGAAATATCATCATGAACATTCTTATAAAAGGATTTGGTTCCAACCCTCACGGATTATTAGAAACAATTGTTTCTGTGAAATTGGAGTAGATTAGGTATTTGCAATCACACGAAATCTTCAATCTTGTAAATTTGAATCATATTGATGCTTCGTGATGTAGTGAGATATCAAGAACAACAAAACAAATCAAAATTAAGAAGAAAAACAAACCAACATTATTTTTGGTGATGCAAGATTGTTTGTGATCTCGAATGCATCTTATCAAATAAAAGTATATTGTCCTCCATACAAGTATATCAAATGGTGCATCCATCAAAGAATTATTGCACAAATAAATGATCTTGGCAATTCAAGTATTTATTTTGTGTGTATATAGCCATATTTCTAAATTTTCTTTGTTGTTACTATAGTGTAGAAAAATGTAATCCTTTACATTTTCTCACTTGTTTGGACCCTCCTATTTAAATTGGACTTAATAATGTCTTAATTTAGTGTTATTGAATGTACCTTATTATATTTACACACTTATTTGGGCCCTCTTAATTAATTGAGCTTAATTATTCTTTAATTGGCCCTTTAATTCATTTTCTAAGTCTATTTAATTACATTTTCCGAAGGGAAAATCCGACATTAATTAATGCCTAAACATAACACTTTACAAAGAGCAATGTGTGTCCTAGGTTTATGGACCTGGGACCCATAGGACTTAGGACCTAAATTTAAATTATGTTTTTGACGAAATTTTAACATATTCAAATCCATAATTCAATGTCAGCTTGTGATATTTGAATTTTGGGAAATTAAGGATACATACCTATAAATACAAGGTTATTTTCTAAGTTTCAACTAGACTTTCATGAGCAATTTTATGAGACATTCATGAGAAATTTTATGAGATTTCAAGAGCACTTTCAAGAGAAATTCAAGAGCATTCAAAAGTAGATATATCAAAGTTTTATTGCAACATTCAAAATCCATTCATCATGTCAAAGTCTTTTTGCATCATGCATGCTTTTGGAGCTAACATTGTGATGTAGGCTTCATGATCAAGTCAAGCATTCAAAGTATCATTTCAAGCAAGATTCAAGTGTCAAGATCTATTCATCATGTCAAAGTCTTTTTACATCATGCATGCTTTTGGAGCTAACATTGTGATGTAGGCTTCATGATCAAGTCAAGCATTCAAAGTATCATTTCAAGCAAGATTCAAGTATCAAGATCCACATCCAATTCAGCCATTTCATGCAAGTTGCAAAATTCCTAAGATCTCCATTATCAAGATTTCAATCAAGGGTTTGTTGAGTGGTAACATGACTTTGTTCATCCTTCATTCCCTCTTTCATGTTTCATTTCATTTCAAGGTTTGATTACCAAAACGGGGTTTGACCAAGGCAAACCCCTATTCACCCAAAACAAACATTTTTCTCTCTTGTATGTGTGATTGTAGATTTAGGTTGAAGAAGGCTTGAAGAGCTTTCGAAGAGCAAGATTTACAAAGTTGCCAAAAAAAAATTCTTCTCACAGAAACTAAGATCTCGAAGCCATTTTTGACATTTCGACTATGAAACTTGGGCAAATTGGAAGATTAAAATCTGTATCAGAGGCTCCTAAAAGCTATAGAAAAACCCTGAACTTGGACCCACTCACCCATGGGTGAATGAGTCCCAAATCCGCTTCAAAAAAACACTTTTGGTGATTGGTACACATGTTTCTCCCCTTCTCTGATCTGCAATTTGATTTTTGGTGAACTATCAATATTGAGTTTAATATTGTTGTTTCAAGTGTTAGATTGCATTTTGGTGTTGATTTGCTATTTTTTAGTTTTTCTCCCCAAAGTGTTGTTTGAATTTGACCCCAATCCTTCAATTATAAGGAAATATGAAGATTCCCACTTTGACTTGATTCACCTAAGGGTTGTTAATCAATTCATTGTGTAGATCTCATTTCCTAATGAAATAAAGGAAAATAGGTCTATCTCTCACCATATTTGGATCACCCCACCTTTACCATTTTCAATCCAATCTATTTTTCCTACATTTTAGTTACATAAGTTGATAGATTTATCCATGCACTCTTATGAAGTTTATGTTATGTATGATGTGTTCTCCCTTGAATATCATCCTAACTATGTGCATATCATGTAAATTTTCATTTCCCTATGTAATAAAATATGGGTGCAAGCATATGCTATCTCTTCTTGTGCCATGTGTGATTATTGTCCCAGATGAAGTTTTTGTTGATAATCTACAAGTTGAGTTAAAATAAAAAATCGCATCCTTTCCCATAGTTTGAATTATATTGTGTTATTACCATGTGCATTTGAAACATTATATTTATGTTTGAGTATGGTTATTAGATTGAAGGCTAGGCTCTCCCTGTAGAAAACTTATGTCATGATGTAATTTCCTATTTTATTGTATGAGATCAAGCAATTATGTCAAATTTCTCTACAACAACCCTTATTTGTTATGATGGAATTGAGGAATATGATGGGTTTATCTCCCTAGTGATCCCATCATGTACATCTTCAAGTCCCATGATCATTATTGAAGAATTGGAGCTACTTCTCATAAGAATATTACTTTGTTTAGGGATTTTGATGGTGATGCCATAATAAATGATGTAAGAAATAAGGTATGTGAAAGTTTCACCTTTGATAATTTAACTTTTTTAAAAGAAATAATCTTAAAAATTGTGTACTCAAACCAAAACACATGTAAACAAAGATTGATAGCTAGAAGGGAGTATTCCAAAATAAAGAGAAATGATACTATAGAGATTGCCTCAATTTTTGAAGTTAAAGTTAACAATATGAATCCTAAGCATGATAGAAGATTAGTGAGACAAAGTGGTTTCTTGTTGCTTCTAGGGTGCGATCTTGCCTTAGAAATTTCTTTTGACTCTCTAAGAAGGAATAGTGAGGTTGGTGATTTATTGTGGATATTTGAACAAAAAACAAAATTTTATTTGCTTTCTAAATACTACCCACTTAGGAGACTCTATCAAATGTGGCCAATTACCTTGGACCATGACAAGACACAAGTGTATGATGATCCAAAAGGGATAATTGGGTAGTTAATTCTATTAAATTCAAGTTCAATCAAACCTCATTGGAAGATGAACAATTGCAATTCCATGCCAAAATTAGAAATTTATAGGCCAAGTTCAGAATGTTAGCCCAAAATTGGTGGAGATTAACATGAAATGGCTCCCCAAAGTGGTTCTAGATGGAGAATTTGGCCAAAACTTATTGATTAATCTATACACATTTTTAATTCATTAAATTTTATTTAAATTTTGGTTAGGTTGCATTTCAGAAGGAAAATATTGGATGCCACATGTGATGATTGAAATAATTGAGCAAGTAGTTAGAGGATACAATAAAATTTAAATTATATAGTCTGATAGTGATATGCATTGATGATCATCTAGAAACTGTTAATTCAAGAAGTTACATATGGTAGAGGCGAGGTGACTATACACTACTAAAATTGTAAAAATCACATGATTAATAGGAAAGGGTCAACTAGACATACTCCTTTATAATGATAAGGTATTCTGATCATTTTCAAAAGTTCATGGTTTAGAGGATTATTCAAAGGAAGCCTATGAGGGAATATATCAGAGGCAAGCTTGAAGGAATCATGGAGAAGGAACAATACTGTAATGAGGTCATGTTGGATTCAACATCATTGGTCTCATATAGGATATATCATGGATAATTCAATATAGGTTCACATGTCTTGATAGACTTAGTTATTAACACGTAGAAAATAATGTATTAACTAGAAGCTAGGTTCAATAAACCCTCAACATTCTATCCATATAGCCTAAAGAAAAATAAAATTATCTAGTGGAAAAATTGGATGAGGGATGAGATTCAAAAGGCACCCAATATCATTGATGACTAAGGATAAGGCTACTTCAACACACACCTCCCTCATGCTAACAAAGGCTCTTCCCAACTCAAGAAAAGACTCCAGGCTAAGTATGAGGTAATGGTTCCTTAAAATATCTTCTTGGCAATTTATTACCTTCATCGATGTATTATGACTAATTTTGGGAGTTGATACAAAAATTTGTGAGGGTTGTCTTTCTTGAGATATCAAGTATCTTTGGCAATAGTTCTCAATCCTTCACCCATATCCAAACCTTTAAAGAATATAGACATAAGCGGCCCTTTAAAAAGTGTTAACCACTTTTTGTAACTAAATTTAAATCTATTTGACAAGTGTTAATCATCCAAGTGAGATGAGCCTTGTCATTTAGCTATAAATATAAGTTATTGACATTGTAATAGAGGTTAGAAATATTTTAAGATACTTTCTCAAAGTGAATAAGAAATATAATCATTTTATTCATATCACATTTGTAATAGATATGTATTCCTTTCTTAGAGAATTAATCTAATACATGTTATCTCGTATTGAACTACATCATGTCTCTATTGTTTAATCAATTATTTTAAGAAATATTATTCGTATTTCTAGGTACACACTTTTTGCACTTGTGTATTGATTTGATTGGTTTGGAATCAATTATTTTTGTAAATATTTTTAAATACAATGTGTGGGATGTTTAGTTAAGTAATGGATAAATAAGAAAAAAATGTATTTAGTGAAAAAGAATGTGTTTGAGAGTATGAGCTTTACGAGAAAAATCTTGGTACATCATACTTTTAAAAACTTAAATATGCATACGAAATTATTGATACAAATTCATTTATGCAATTTTTGAACATGGATAGGCATTAAACTACACATTTATAATTACTTATATTTCAAATATAAATGACAAATCCTTAGAAATAACAATTTATCTTATTTATTTGTTCCCAATTTTCATAACAATACAAACGAATATTTATTCAATCTTAATTCTCTTCCCTTTTTCCATACACCTATGAATGTATCCTTTATACAAATTTTGAGACCTCTTTCACATTACATCCTAAAGTAACACATTGCGGATTATTGAAAAACTAAAATTTATGTTTGTGTCCTCAAAGACCTAGTTCAATGGTAGTTATTTCTAGAAGAATTGATAAAAGTTTTTCCTTTAATCATGAGTAGATATTTCCATGTAGTCTCATAGGAACACACTCCCAAGCCTTGCAGAGTTCAAAGTGTAGGAGAGAGGGCCTTCTCTCATCATTGGGCCTACCCATTTGATGATTTTGATAATAAGGTATCATTGTGCCTATGAGATCTAACATTTCTCAAGATAAATGGTATAAAATTCTTCAATAAGGTTCTTATAAATGATTGAGAATACTAAATAGAAGAAATCCTCAACATTTTAACTGGTGCATGTGCTCCCATAGTTAGCTTAGTAGCTTAAGTACTAGTAACAACACTAAAAGGTGTCATCAAATAACTCATAGGCATAAATATTTATACTTCTAAGATACAATGTTATTTAAATTTAATGACCTAAAAAGGTATATGCATATAAACAAATGAATATATATAATTTCATGATATTTCAAAGAAACTAACTTTAATTGTATCATAATTTATCACTACAAATAATTTACAAAGACACCAAAAATGGATACAATAAGTATAAACCACAAGAATTTTACTTTTTTAATTTTCTATCAATTAATGTATCTTTATAGTAGTACTCTAATTATAATGGATGAGTTGATTTTTTATGTCACACTCATATAAAATTGCAATATATTGTGTACAAATACAAACAAATGTTACAAAAAGGCTCACCAAGATATTAAAAATAAACATAATTGAAGAACCAATTTCAATTTAAGTACCAAGTAGACTACATTAATTGAATGAAACAATATTGATCCATCAAAACCTATCACATATAAAGCTTAATATATTGGATATTTTCATCATGTATCAACTAAGGTACAAGAATCACAATTGATTCTCTTCATTTTTCTTCATGTTGACATTCAACTATATTACAAATAAATCTCATTTGACATGTATTAGTTTTTAAAATTTCTTCTTTGATTGATTTATACAATCAATGGTAATACATGTGTGAACATTTAGTATAGTATTTGTCCTTATTAGTCCCAATTATAAAATTAGAAACCCATGAACATATAAAAGAGTAGGAGATAAATAAAATTATAATGGGCATTCCTATATACAACATTAAATTCTTATGGATAGTCGAAAGAAAATATTAAAGTATAATAAGTTGTCAACTACACCACACTAACATGTGCTAGTAGTAATCAAGAGGTAAATAAAATAATAAACGTTAATTATTGTTTTAAATTTGAGAGGCCTTGTAATATTTAGCCATGTAAATGGTAACCCAAGATCTAGAGGCCTAATGGAAAGCACAAAGTACTCAAAAGGCCAATATGACAAGAATAAAATATATTTCTATCAAAAAATGCAAATAGAATGTATGTAAAATGTATGGGGGGCCCTTGGTTATATAGACCAAGGGGAGACATAGGACATCATAATATTATGATATGAGACATAAAGTGAAAATAGCCTAAAATCTCCCTAAGTAAATAATGTGTGAAAATGTGTGAAAAGGACCCAATAGTTGAGCTAGCTAAGAAATAACCCTATTCACACCAACATCCCCTTAAGTGCAACTTAGGGGGAAAATAAAAAATAAAAAAATTGGATCCTAGAAACAAGGTCTAATGAAGTACCTATGTATAAATTAATCTCCCACAAAAGGAGAAAAGGAAAAAAAATTGTAAGGAAAAGTTCCTCCCCGAAATAGATAAAATACAAGAAAAATGCTCTCTAGAAAATGAGAAGGAGAAAACCTTGACTATGAGAAACAATCCCCCATAAGAGAGAATGATGAGAGAAGGTCAAGTGACCCCCTAAAGAAATTTCCTACACCCACAAGAGAGATCCCAAATGATAATGCTTACTCTTAATGAAGGGTTTGGTGAAGATATATACAACTTGATTTGTTGTAGGGCAATATTGTAAATCAATGACTTGTCCCCATATAAACTCCCTTTAACATAGTACATAAAGATCTTAATGTTTTTGGTTTTTTGATGTTGAACCAAGTTATTTAATATTTGGATGGTACTTTAATTTTCACAAAAGATAATAGAAAACCAACAAATTGTAAAACCAAACTCAATTAGAATATTTTGAATCCAAATAGCCTCAATGGTGATATTAATAGCTCCTTAATACTTAGCCTCAATCAAAGAAAGAATAATAGCATGTTTCTTCTTACTCTATGATTAAATGGGGCCTCAAACAAGATGAAACTTGAAGCTAGATATGATTTTAGGATCATCAAGATTGCCAACTCAATCTAGGTATCCAACCAATTCTAGTCTTATACTTGTTTCATAATGAATTTCATGTCAATGAGTCCCCTATGTTTAATGTAAGATGCATTTGGTAGCTTTACAATGAATCTCATGTTGTTCCTACATAAAGTGTGAACCCATGTGGACTACAAAATAAATATCAAGATGAGTGTGAGTTAGATAGATGATGCTCCCAATAAGCTAATGAAACAAAGTGACATCAACTAGTGGAGTAAAATGCTTTACCTCTTGATCTTGAATCTAAACACAAAGTGAATTAATGTAGACTTACAATAAACCATGTGGAATTGAGCTAGTCTATTAAAAACATACTTGGACTAAGAAAGAGTGATCCTAAAAGAGTTCTAAGTGATCTCAATCTCAAGAAATTAGTGCAAAGAGCCAAAATCAATCATAAAAAATATATCATATAGAGAATATTTGACTCTACCAATGATGAATGATGAACTACCTTTGATGACCAAGGTATCACCATGAATAATAAAAATAAAATAAGTAATACTACCAAAAAATATACATTTGGATTTGAGTGACATCTAGAGAATCCAACTGAGAGAAGGAGTCTATCTTGGTGTACCAAGCCTAAAGGGCCTATTTGAGGTAAGAGATAGACTTCCTCAAACAAAAAACCACTGAATAATCATAAAGAAATCCCTATATTTTCTCCATGCAAATTTACTCTTGAAGATACTCATGAATAAATACACTCTTCTTATCCATCTGATGTACAAGCCAAACATGAGCTACAATAATATCAAGTGGAGAAAATGTAGATATGTAGAATATTTTGATGTTGTGATCAAGTCTTACAAGTGTCTAAAGAATCCCCAATAAATGTGCCTATTGACTGTAGAGTTGGTCAAAAACCCATTGAAGCAATAAAGAATATGGGAATGAAGGATGAGAATCCCTAGCCTCAAAATGTGGACCCTATGAAGGTGTAAATTTGTGAATTTTATATGTCCACTATGGAGGAAGGATGAGGAAGATGAGGGGCCAAGCAAGGAGAGCTTTCCTCAAAGTGAATACTCCTCTTAATGAAGAGTTCATGCATCTCTGGATCTAAGAGCCAATACCATTTGGCACCATCTAAATATCAGAACAAAGATGCAAGGTTTGTTCCAAAGCCTTGTGTTTCTTTGAAGGAATGTGTGCCCAAGTAGGAGAGAAAAAAACTCAAAAATATCACACACAAAGTTTCCTTCCACACCAAGCTTCAAAATGAGTCATACCTTACAATGGTTTATGGGGAACTTGATTCTAAATTTGTATAACACAATTACTAGCTTTAGTCCAATATTATAGAGTAAGAGAATGAGTAAGAATCATGTAATTATCCATATCCTTTAGGTTCTTTGTCTTCCTTTCAACCACACCATATTTGTATGGTGTATATGTAAATGAATGACGAATATAAATCCCTTCACTTTGCATAATTGATCAAGATGTTATTTCACATATTCTGACCATTGTTAGTGTAAAACGATGTCCTCCACTCCCCTGAGGTACTCCTGGTTGATTAACTTTCTCTCTAGAGCCAACACCATCACCTTCTCCTTGTTGATGCCTAGTAGAGTCACAATGAAGCGAGACAGTACATCAGTATTTACCTTAAATATGTCGATCGAGTGAAGAAACTCACGACTCGAGATCAATTTTATCGCATCCAATATGAGACAGCCATTGACCTTGAAGATGGACCTCAGCCTTCGATCGGTAATGTCTCCCAGAAAGGCCATCTGATGTCTATCATAGAAAATCCTAATGGGAGTCTCCATTTCTTCTCGCTTCTTTGAATGTCTCTTCTTGCATCGCATGCCTTGCTTTTATAGAGCCACGTGAAAGATGAACCCTTCCATTCAAATCACCATTGCTCCAAAATGAGGAAATAAATTTAAAGGAAATCATCATACTCCTGACAATTAAGACAATTTATGGGAGTCCAACAGTTCTTTTCCCAATCTTACAAAGAATCACTAACCAAGGAGCAACGACTTACCCCATTGGCCGCAAATTAAATAATCTATCTGCATCCGTATTTGCTTCTCTATAAATGTGATTTACCATAAAATTTTAAAACTTCTTAAATTCTCCAAGAGAACCTCCAACAAAGCTTGAAGTTTCCAACTAGGATTTTTGCCATTCCTAATAATTATTATGGATGAGTCTCCCTCAATTGCCACTTTTTCTAAATTTAAATTTATGCAAAGCCTCAACCCTTGTATGAGAGCCAATAACTCAACCTCGTTATTGTTCCCTCAAGGGAGAGGTTTTGAGAGACTACATATGGTTATACTTTCCCAATCTCTAACCAGTCACCCTCCTTTAGATGAACCCAAATTTTCCCTTAAAGACCCATCAAAGTTCATTTTAAACCAACCATATTGGGGCAACTTCCATTCTTCATGCGTTCTCAATTTATGAGTCTCTTGACCCCTAAACCCCGCGACCAGGGGAATTCTCAATCCAAACCAAAATTTCCTCATCTTTGCATCCCATTTTGTGAGTGAAGAATCATGTGAAGAATGGTCACTCAATCTATTGTTCATTACTTCTACTACAACTGCCTCTACTTTGTTCAAGAAAGAGCATAGGCCCATCATCTTTTCCTGGAAGATCCTCCTATTCCTTTCCTTCCATATCTCCCAAATTAGAATGGACGAACTTATAATATAGAGACCTAAATACATGGAAGACTTTCTCATCAACGACTAGGCACTAAAAAAGCTTAGAATGTTGTTGAGGAGGGCACTTATCCATCCAAGTTTCATGCAAAGCCATATCCAACATTCTTGCGAGAAAGGACATCCCAACAACAGGTGATCCACCGTCTCCTCATTGCATTTGCAAAGAAAACACATGGATGGCCCTTGGAAACCCATCCTTCTAAATTTATCTACTATCAAGATCTTTTTTTGGAGGGCAACCCATGTGAATGTTCCAGCTTTGGGCAAACAAAGTTTATATGAATAGATTTTGAATGGAATGAGAGTGCTTTCATTCTCCAAGTCTCTATCCAATAGCTTATACCCATATTTTGCACTATATTGCCCCATCTTCGAGCTATTCCAAATGATAGTGTCTTGTCCCTCTTAGAGGGTAATACCTAGGTCTAGCTATGCAATTGAATATCCAATCCAACCATTATCTTCTAAATCCAAAGGCCTCCATCACTTTTAGGAGGAACCTCCAATCCACTCTATCATAAGCCTTCTTGATATCTAATTTGATTACCATGCTTGACCTCCTAGTTTTCTTAATAGAATGTATGACTTCTTGGGCAATGATTACTTTGTCCAAGATGGATCTTCCCCGCACAAACCTCGTTTGCTCATCCAAGATGATTGTAAGTAAGATTATTTTTAATATATTCACTAGTGCTCTTGTCATAATCTTGTATATAGTGTGCAAAGTGAGATTGATTTAAAATCATCTATTGAAACAACATGTTCCTTCTTGGGGATGAGTGTTATAAAGGTATTGCCAATTTCTCTAAGAACCTTACCAGATTCCTTGGAGTTCTCTATTGCTTCAACCACCTCCCACCTGACAATGCCCTAACACTTCTAAAAGAAAGAAAATGGGTATCTATCCGGCCCCAGAGATTTATCTAGATGGAGTTGATTCACAACCACTTTTATTTCTTATGGAGAGAAGCAAGCAATTAGCATTTTGTCCTATTCATATGTGACCAACCTGGGAATATTTTACAGGATATTGCTTTGGGCCAACAAGTTTGATCCATCCCAATTGTTGAGCAAATCATTGAAGAAGCTAATGGTTGCACCCTTAATCACCTTTGGATCTTCCACAACCATCCCATCTTCCAATCTGATTTTTGAGATCCTATTGATGTTTCTACGAGACTTGGTGTTATTATGGAAGTATTTGGAATTCTTATCCCCTTCCTTGATCCAAGTCTCCCTAGATTTTTGTCTCCAAAAAATCTCTTCCTTTGCCAAAACCTCTTCATAGATCCTCATTAGCTTTTTTTCCTTTAGAAAACTTTCTTGATCCATCCCAAGGATGAAGACCTCTTCATTAAGAGCTCTGAAATCCTCTTCTAATTTTTTCTTCATTTCAAAAATGTTCTTGAAATGACAACTGTTCCATTATTTTAACTATTGTTTAATTAATTTTAGTTTGGTTACCACTTTGAACATTTTAGAACCTTCTATCTACTCCTCTCCCCACCATTTTTTAATTAGATTGTAAAAATTTGGGTGTTTCATCCACATATTCTCAAATTTGAAGGGGTGTCTTCCTAGCCTCTTATCCCCTAGGATATTCAATTGGATAGGAAAATGGTCTGACCTAGACCAAGGCAAAATGTAGCTTTCCAAACCAAAGGATAATGCCTCCACATCTCCCCTACATATGAACCTATCAAGTTTCTTGGCTATACTATTAAATCCTAGTATTTTGTTGGTCCACCTATAGGTTCCATTCTTCATTTGTATTTCCATGAGTTGATTCCTTTCCACCCATTCTTTAGATTCAACCTCAAATTTATATTTACTATGCACTCCACCTCTTTTGTCACTACTATGCAATATGTCATTAAAGTCCCCACCAATGATGTGAAATTCACTTGGGTAGGTTGCAAGAAATTGTTCTATCTCTATCCAAGTTTCCTTCTTTTTGGTGCATGAAATGTGTCCATATATGTTTGTTAAAAGGGATTGTAAATTTGAGGTGAGGCTTCTTACCTTGAAACTTAGACATTGGTTATTTTTTGTCACCCTTTCAATAAGGACTAATTGGGGTCTCCATAGGATTACTAGTCCTCCTGAAGCCCCAACTGCTTGCACCCACTCACCTTGCCACGACTTAAATATCCTTTTGAAGAAGTCTTTGTCTACAATGGTCAACTTAGTCTCCTGGAGCATGAAGATATCCACTTCATATCTCTCTAGTTGGCACTTGACTAACCGTTATTTGTTAGGGGCGTTTAAGCCCCTAACATTCCACGATAGGAGCCTCATGGCCCTTTGGGAAGGGGGGCACCCTTCCCTGACCTCAACAATCTTGTAGTCTTTACTTGACCCTTTGCATCCAAGTCAATGGTTCTTTTTACTTGATTCGTCTTTCTCCCAATTCTTTTCTTCTCTCCACAATCTGGCGAAGGTTTCCTTGCTTTCTTCTAACTAATTCCTAGCTTCTCTTTTCTCTTTACAGGTTCTAATATGTCTTTAGCTTCCTCGAAGTCCTTCAAAGGAGTATCCCTAATATTGTTTCCTATCAACTCCTTGTTTCTTACCTCTATAGGGCCCATATCTAGCCCCTCCTTAAGAAGATCCATTCTTTGAACCAAAAATGTGATTGTTAGTGATCCCAAATAATTTACATGCTAACTCTAGGGTGGACGCATTGTTGGCAATGACATAATTATCAATTCCTTCTAGAGTTACATTGAGTGGGAGTGTCTCCCCATTTTCCTCTACTTCCCCCAAAGTAGTTATTGCCTCCTTGTTTCCAACTCTTTGTAAGAACCTAGAAGCGAAAACCACTTGACCCTCGATTCAAGTTGCTACCAATGCAACTCTTGGACCCAATGTTGTCCTTGGGGCATCTTGAGGGATTTTTGGGATCTCTATCTCCCTGATCACAAAAGATGGTGGATCACACCTACATTCAATCACCTTCATTATGTCTCCTTCCCAACCTCTTTCTTATGCAAGGCCAGTTCTTGATTGAAGTCCATCCTTCTTGTTGTTCTAGGAAGGGCACTACTACTCCTACCCTTCCTCCTAAGACTAGGGTTTTCAATCTCAACCCTTTGTTTCCATTTTCTTGCCTCCATTATGATTTCTAGTTCCTCCCAACAACCATCTTCTAGATCAACTTCCTCACACAATCTAGCATAAAATCCACTCTCCCCTACAACCTTCTCCTCATCAACTTTGATGAAGGTTCCTAATTCTTCACCAATCAAAAATTGTATAATCTGATCCACATCAAAGTCTTCCCCATTTTATGAGAAAATGGGTTGATGTTTGGCTCACAATCTTTGATATAAAAACCTACTCCATCCATCATCAACCCTCCATCTTTCATGATCTCCTTCTTCATCTTTGTTGTGTTACATTTGACCAAGAAGAAGTCATTCGGGATCACTCTAACCTTGATCTCATCCCTCCATCTCTCTATCCATGACTTTATGATTTGTTTTCTAGATGGTCACCATCCAACCCATTTGGCAAAGAATGCACTTTCTTTCAGTCATTTTTTCACTAGATATAGGGTTTTTAATGGAATAATAAATGCCTTGCTATGCAAAAGCTTCAAAGGGTTGTGATCTTGCTTGCATATATCCTCCCTACCCAGTCCTTGATTTTGAATCCTCCTAAACCTATTGTTTTTAATTGCCCAAGGTTTACTTGCAGCTGGTGCAATCCGTTACTCCCACTTGGGCTGAAGGTTTCTGGGTTTTTGTCCCAACGAGATCCTATTTTCCCTCACTGCGAAAGGGGGGATCATTGTCAATGAGGGCCTCTATGTTGAAGTGTTTTCCATTCCTTACTTTGCTCCACGAACATGGGATCCCAACCTTCCTTCGCTCTACTCCTCCCATTCAAATTTCGTTGTCGCGTCATGACATCCTTAGTCTTGACTTACTAATAGATGACTTCAACAATAAATATATTTTTTTCTTTTATGAACAATGAACTTCTATAATAAAAACATAATGCATAATTCACAAAAAAATGAGAGGAATGAAATCTCACCTCCAAAATTTATTAAAAAAAAATGTTTTGCTATTTTTTATTTCATCTAAAAAAATTGAAGATTTTTATTTCTTCTTTAGAATTTTTTTGTAGGAAAGATAATTAAGATGATGCTAATGTGATTATTTCATATTATGTGTGTACATGTTAAGAGATGCAATTATAGTGACAACAAGGGTGGATTGTAATGGTTGAGTGTGTTACCAAAACCTCTTAAATTAAATTTGACACTTGTTTACACATAAAATAATTACTATTTAATGATAAGCATAATATTAATAATATCATATTATTGTTAATGGTATAGCATGATGGTTAAATCATAGCATTGTTATTGTAACCAACAAGGTTCAAAACCCTATAGACCATTGTGATTACATGCATTGTGTCCTCATGGATCCATTATACTCATGGGTTTCAACCTTCGTGTTGAAGTTGTTAGTGTTCATGTTAATGACTTCATGCTCCAAATCCTCCTTGGACGAGTGTGCTCATAGACTTTATGCTTAAACTCACTAATTTGAACTATTAATGTAGTACATTCATATTGAGATGAAGTCCTAAATTCACAATCTCACTTAATTCAAACCAAACTTCAAATTTCACATTAATATAGTACATTCATATTGAGATGAAGTCCTAAGTTCGCAATCTCACTTAATTCAAACCAAACTTAAAATATTCTAAATCATATATGTTTGTTTTCAATGAGGAATCGAGCAAAAAATTACTCTCCTTCGCCTTCAAAGGATTTCTCTGTGGATGGCTCAAAAAGGCTAGTAGTTTGGCCTTTTCAGGACGCCGTTCTTGTCCCCTGCACCAGCGATTTAGGGTTAAATTTTGTATCTCCTCATATTGCTAGACAGGTGGCAGCGCCTTCCAACTCTCATCCTTCTATTCATCTGCATTCCTCCTCCCACGAGGCCTGGACTTTTGCCAGGGTTACAAGCAATTCGGTCTTTCGTGACCCACCTCTTCTTTGTCTAATTTCACCATTTTGGATGACCTTAGGAAGACTCTATTGCCGGCTAGGGTTTCTGCTCTTCGAAAGAAAAACAAACTTTCCAGTTTCCTGGGCTATGGGAGATTGGGCAAATTTCATAGCCCTTACTCGGTAAATCACAAATTTTGGCGACACGACTCAGGCAGAGACATTTTTCCCGGATTTGGAGGGGTCATGTGAGCCGCCTGCCTCTCTCATGTGCCTTCTGAAGAACTCGCTCCCTGAACAATGTGGGTAGGAACAATGTGCCACGCAACCAATCTGGCGAAGGGCTTAAGCGAGACTCCTACTGGCTCTACCAGAGGTAATTTGGCCTCTGCTATGGTGAATACTGCTCAAACCACCTCTATGAAGCAACACTTCCAGAAGGGACCATCCTAGATTCAAACGAGGGCTTAGATGGCACATTGTAAGCCCCTTTGATTGTTATTATGGATTTAGGAGTAGCAGAGAGGGAGGATTTTTCGTTAGGCATGCACTTATCTATAAACTCCATTTTTTTGCCCAAACTAGTCAATCTACATGAATGGATTCCCTTTTGGAAGGTCACTGGAAAAGGATCTATATTTACCCATTTGCCAAAGGTTTCTTTATTCTAAGGTTTGAATCTGGGATATACAGTTTATTTAGTCATCTGGGTCTGAAAAATGAGAGAGAATCTCTGATGTATAAAACCCTGATCTCTAGCTTTTGAACCTCAGGACTCCTTATCTACTGCCCATGTATGGGTTAGACTGCCTTACTTGAGGCTTAAAAGCTATTTCCAATACACAGGTATAGGTTTTTGCGTGTAGGCTGTAGCAGAGACAACAAACAAAACATGTTCTACTTTTACTCGATAATATGTATAGATGGATCTTACAATGTTATGCCTATGGACAGTCTGCCTCTTAATGTCACCGTAAGGATTTCAGAAAGCCAGGTAGGTAATGAGTATGATAGAAAAGGGTTGGCGGCTCCACTAAGTCTGCTTGGTAGGCTGGTGTTGAACCCAATCATCATTCAATCACTACAAAAAGATTGTCAAATGAGTTTTTTTTTTTGTCTGTTCTTCTCCTGATCAAAAGGCATCTACAGTTACTATTCCAAAAGTTCCTGTCCTTTTCAGTCAAAAGTTTAGGAAACCTCTGAGAATACTTCCATTAAGGTCCCTTTTGTAGTGGAAAATAGTATGAACTCTACGGCTTCACAAAGTTTGAATGGGTAACGAAGCAAAGAGATCATATGGTTTTATGGAAAAATCTTCAATGGCTTTAGAGAAAGGCTATTATGAGGTTAAAAGGAGGAAGGATTCCGAGCATTAGTTGTCCCTCAGATCTTCTAAGGTAAAAGAAGAATCCTCTAAAGTAATAATGGGGTGGACAAAGCGATGAATAAAATTAGTGTTTTGCTAGTTTTGATGAGAAGTAGAAAGAGATAAAATATAACAATAAATATGGTGAATTAAATAGTGCCTAGTAATTTGAGCTTAATCTTTTTTTTTTCATGGACGTTTTAATAAAAATGATATTTATATAGAAAAATAAATAATTTATTTTAATTTTACTTTTTGAATTTGTTGCATGATTTTTATGATTTATTGTATTATTTTGTGTGTGAGAGAGTGATAAGATGTATGTTGTAAATTAACATAGATATTCTAGAGATTAAAATTTGACTCGAAAAAAGAGAGTTACTTCTCTTATAAAATGACCTTAATTACTTACACTGAGATCAACTAGCCTAGGCTTTTGTTTGAAAACTAAACTATTGCTAAGATTAGGTCAATTAACTCTTTTAATGCTCTAACTCTAAACAAATGTTTGTATGGGGTGATGGGCCTAGCTCGATTGGCTAAAACATCCTGTTGCAGGCAAGAGGTCACGAGGTCTAGTCTCCCCATTGTACCTGTGGTACCAGAGGGTGTGTTGTGCCAACCTCACTAGTCACGTGAAAAAAGTTTACCAGGCGCACTACAGTTTATAGGGGGACGAATACTTGATTGATTCCTATAGTCAAACAAAGAAGAAAAAAAAATAGATGTTTGTCTATTAAATGAAGCTAATAAATTTTAACAAGGAAAGTGATGCTAATCACATAAATTTGACAAACAAAAACCACAAATTAAATCATGGATTATTGTGAGACACTATTGTGATGCACAAATGTTTGTACATAGTGCTCACATTTGGACAACTCACACCAACCAAAGGTTCAAAATATTGGGAATAACACAAGTATTAGGAAAAACACAACAAAAAGGTGTTAACACTTTGGCATCAAGATAATGCAAGCTAAGGTGCCAAAGTGAATGCAAGATACAACATGAACTTGTAAGGATATACATTTTTCGATGTTAAAGACATCTTAAATATAAATATTTAAAATATGTTGAGAGATACCACTTTTAGTTTGTGAAGAAACAAACGACGCAGGATCAAAGAATGAACAAAACCACCTTTCGTGCACAAGAGAGTTGCAAACAATGATTTGCTATATCCTCAACAAGAAAAACTTACTGAATAAACCTGAAGAGTTTTCAAGAGTTTGAGTGATAATACAATGAGGGAGAGTGCTTTTATAAGAGAAACCCTAAATGATAAAGGGATTAGATCTTGGCAAGTGTCATCATCCTATGTGATGAGACAAAATGATCTAATTAAAGTTCACTCTAGTTAACAGAAAAAACACTGCTAAGTTTAGCTTAAGTGCATGATATGAATTAGCCTAATAATCAATTAAAGGTTAATTAATTATTATCTAATGCATGATTACTCTAACACCCCCCTTAAGATGAACTTAGGGAGTAGCTAAAAATCATAAAAATTCAATGCATAAAAATAAAAGAATGCATGATGGGTCCCAACAAAAAAAGCTTAATGAGGCACCCATGTACAAACAATCTAACCTCTTACAACTAAAGAAAAAAGGAGAAAACCTCATGGGAAAAACTCATCTTCAAAAGAGAGAAAGGCGAATCAAGAACTAAAAATCCTCTAGAACAATGTCCCAAAAATAATAAGAACATGAAGAACATCGTTGAAGCACAAAGAAGTTGTAAACAACTATCAAATGGTGATTGATATAGTGTTGAAATGAATAACCTCCTCCGAAATAGATGATAATCAAGATCAAGAAGATAAGAATCTACATGAGTACCCTCAACAACACTACTCGAATCAGATGACAAAAAAAGGCAAGCATCTAGAAGTTAAAGATACAAATGGCACAAGTACCAATAGTCTGAAGAACACTAATCAAGTGAAAATGGAAGATCACCTCCACAAATAGGAATGCAGGAGTGTCCATGGTAAATGTGGATCTCACTGAAATGCATGGTAACCAACCGCTGCATCTGCCTAGTACATAAGAACAAAAACTAGATACATAGATCACTCCAACATGAAACCAATGAATCATTAGTACCAATAGTAGAAACCTCCCCATAATGCGGAAAGGGAGAACCATGACAAGTCCATTGAAACCGTGTCACCAAGAAGTCCATGTAGGAGAACAAAGAGCATTTAAACATGCACATGAAAGTACTTGCATAAAAAATGGTGTGCAAACTAAGGAACAAATGCATGAAGAAAAAATCATTGGGATTCAACATTGTTGTGGAAGGAACACTCACTTAACAAAGGTGTGATGACAAAACAAAGACACTGACAACCCACCCATGGTATTTTATAGCATAGTGTAAGTACAAAAGGCACAACAAGATGTGTGAAATCCCAAAAAACATACACAAGTTTGGCACTTGTCATGATTTAATCCCTTTCTCATTTACGGTTTCTCTTATAAAGCACTCACCTTCATTGTATTATGTCTTGATCTCCATGAAAACTCTTGAGGTTCATTCTATAATTTTTCTTGTTGAGGATATAGAAAATCATTGTTTGCAACTCTCTAGCGTGGAAGGAGTTTTTGTTCGTTGTTTGATCCTACATCTTGTGTTATTCAAATTCTAACAAAATACCTTCTTAACCTCGTCCTAGTATTTGTCATGTTTAGGATAGGCTTTTCTATACCAATCTAGAGCATCCTTTCATGGAGATCCTACAAAATCAAATAATTTAGTCTTATCTTCATTGATTCCCTTTCTCTGCCAAAGGGATTTTAATATAAAGATGTGTTCTGCAACTTTGGTGGTGTCCTTTTCAAATACTAGGAGTTTAATCAAGGGATCCATGGTGTGTTTAATTTCTTCTTTCTTTTCTTTTTGGAAGGGTATTGCTACCTTATTCTCCTTCTAATGACTTCTTATTGTCCAAGGCTTATGTTCTTTGCCTTTGTCCCTTGCTAACTTGGTCTCAAAAAATTATATTCCCAAAATCTCTTCACAGTATGCAAAAAATTTCTCTTGCAAATCTTTTCTTTCTTCTTGTGGTACTTCTTGTAGTGATATTCTTTGTGTTTTATATGACATGGGGGATGGTTCTTGGTTTAGGTTGTGTGCCTCCTCAAAGTGACATTTTGTTTGGTAACTTTTTGTAAGTTTGTTGGGTTCATCGCATAGTGCGATGGTTAAGTGGTGGCATTGTTGTGGCCACCAAGGTTCATGTCTTTGCTAGGCTATTGTGATCATAGAAACTATGCCTTCATTGATCCAATGTGCTCAAAGGCTTGACCCATAGTCCCATATTTATGTCCTCTCTGATTCATAGCTCCAAGATTTAAAAAAAAAAAGGCACTTATGAACCAAAAATAAATATAAATATATTTTAATTTTGTTAGTGACATTTTATTAGTTATTATTGATAATTCATTTCCCAAATTAAGCATGGTTTTATTTTCTTTGCGCATTCCTTCTATTATTAATTTCTTAACACTTTTGCTTACTATTTTATCAAGGTACTCCACATCTAATTTGATAAAAAATCTTTGGGGTCTCAAGAAATTCTAAAAATATTTTCTCCAAATCCTTTTTGGTTTGTGGTGTTTTGATTGGTTGTGGTGATATTCATATTTACTAGTTTTTATTCTCTCCAAATCTAACTCCTTCCTTGATGACCCGTAACTTTTCAAATTTTATTTTAGTTTTGTTAATAGTTCTTCCGCCCTATCCCGGTTTCTCGACATTGGTTGTGGTGTTGTAAATATTAGTATTTCTTTTCCCACAGTCTAACTTCTTTTCGGTTGATTGACAACACCCACATTGGCACTCTTAGAATGTACCCACATTGGTGCACTCACTTCTTTTCTTCTCCACAATATCCATTATTTTGTGATACCTTTCTCTCCTTTTTGTAGTATTTTTGTCATCTTTCTATATCCTTATTTTCCATGTTTAATTGGCTCAGTACTATAATATTTTCTCTAATTCCTCTTTGTTTCTTGTTGTCACTTTTTACCATGGGTGTTAGTAATTTTGTTCTACATTACTCCTTTATCCATCCAATGGTAGTTATTGTAATTTTTACTTTGATAAGTCACATCTTTTTAGGGACTCCTTTTGGGTTCCCCCCTCTTTCCATTCATCATCCCTTAGCTACATAACACCCTCTCATGGGGTAGACACCTAGGATATTATGCTACAAATTTTCAAAAAAAATCCATAACCTCTTCTTATATCCTTATTTGAATCCACAAAATTTTAATTTTAACTTTTGGTCTCTTCTTTATCACATAACTAGGGCCCTGACAATGAAACCAATGTTAGCAAGAAAGTGGGGGTCACAAACCGGAGTTTTGAGCCCCAAGTGTTTTTTGTATGTTGAGTTTATACCCTAGACTCATCAATAGTAGAAGAATCGGTTTATGTTATAAGTGTGGATTTGATACTTGATTCATTCATATAAAACATATATTATACCAATCATATACCATATCATAGATCATAAGATCAACACAAAATATTTGTATATTAACATATTTGATCTTTAGTACATTGTATCTATATACATTCAATAGATCATATCATTCTCTACAGCCTATCTAAGCCCTTATCTATTACATTTTTTTCTCTATCTTATACATATATTATCTTATAGGGATGTGATCCTTACAAATACATATCTTCCTTGTGGTGCCATGCCAACCTTGAGCTTTGCAACTTCTCTGGAATGGTTTGTGATAGGATCTACTAGAATTCATTTTGATTCTATCCACTGCTCTATTGTTTATCTTGTCAACAATAGACATTCTAGATTTCATTTTTTGGTTTAATATTTATTATTGAGATTATTTTTGAATTAAACTATTTGCATGCAAAATTTTGTTGTATATGGGTCTCTATATAAAGGTCGTGGAAAAAATGTTGATTTGGGACTGATCTAGATTTGGCTTTGAGATTGTAATTTTTAGAAGCCTATGTTGAGCATGATAAACTAGGCACATGACATGATAAAATAATAGTTTTATTGTCTATTTGGGTTTATGATCCCATTTTAGTTTGATTTTCCCAACAACCCATGTCAAGGTCATAATCTTTTGGTGTTGTGAAGCATGAGTGAGAGGCATTGTAAAGCCTAATCAACATAGAAATATGCACAGACCTAAAGACTCACATGTTATAGAGCATTGACCATAGTATAGTGTAGCCATGTATGAAAACTAGAGCTTTGACCCCTAAATCTCTTGTGGTGGCATGCCCTAAAGTTCCCTAAATCTCTTTCTTAAATGAAGGTCCAATTCATATCCAAGAATTTTGTTTTAAGAATTCCATTGTAATCTAGAAATTTGTATGCATTTGCATCGATTTGAGGGCCACACTAAAAAGATAACCACATAGAGGGGAAGTTGCACGACATGCAAGGTTGAGGAAGCAGAGTAGTGATTTGTACTAGTGAGTTCATTGGTAGGGCGTGATCCTATTCATTGTTCCAACAAAATCATTTACAAGTCATGAGTTTTTATTTTGTAAGGGTTATTAGGCATGTGTGTTGCATGAGAAGTATACAATGCATGTGTAGGTTATGTTATGAATAAGATGCCTCAACCTTTGATATCCTAGTATTGATTATTTAATGCTTTAATATTGAAATTATATTTGATAATTATCTCATGTTGCATTGTGAGATACAACTTGCAGTTTCTATTTCCGGGGAGGAGTCAAGTTGGAAGTTATCGTTTATAGGTGGAGTTGTAAATGAAGGATTTTTTTATTTCATGTTGAGTTTGCATGGAATGTGAGCACTTTGGAGGTGTAGTTATATTTTGGAAGGTGTATGCTTTGCATGTGTAGATTTAAGGGATGATTGGAAGTTACAATAAATTGCATGTGTTGACATGTGGAAACTTATCATTATGCATGTGTAGTTGTTTTGATGCTTGCCATGTTGCATCTATAGCCTTGGGTATTAGATTTTAGAAATGTCTAAGTACAACATTGTAAGATCTTATATATTGACCACTTATTTTTTGGAGTTGTAAGATTGTTGTTTGTTGAAGTATCGTTATGTTGCCAAAATTACTCCAAAATCAAGAAGTGTGAAGAATCCTACAAGAGCTAGCTCTACAATTATATTGTAACTTATTTGTTGTTGCTGAATAATATAATTGAGTTGTGTTTTGAAGTGTGAGGTTTTTATCTTGAAAGGGTTTTCCCCATGTAAATTTTGTGTTATGCTTTCATTTTTATATGTTTATGATATGTATGTGCATCTGAAACTGTAATTGTAAGGGTGTTCTATAATTTTTTGCAGCTACTCTCCTGCTTAGATTGGTGTAGGAAGCATCTTCTATGCACTTGAATTCCTTTTAGGCTACACTAACAATAAGAAGGAGGTCACAATCTCTTTGCATGCTCGAGTTGATCTCACATAGGTCACAATTCCACTTTTATGAGAAACAATTCTATTATTATTGTTGAGAAATGTGACTCAAATTTACTGGCTTGATCAACTTCCTAGAGTAGTTGTGTTTTCCTCCATCATCAACCTGAGTTAAGTCGTTGGTTTTCAAGTTTTTCTAACTTAAGTCATAGGGTTCTAAAGTTTCATAACCTCCTAAATTATCAACTATGAAGCGAAGGCTTTTCCCTTTGTTGTCGGAGTGTCGCAGGTTCTGGGAATTTCACAACCTTCGACATGAGGTTTTAAAGTTCATTTTTCAGTGATATAGCGACTTGGATGTCGATAGTTGTGGGGACCACTTGGAGTGTTAGGAGTTAAATATTTAAGTATTTTCCAGGAGACTTGTGAATATTGTAGATTCCCTTTTGATTCTCTAGAATTGCACAAGCGGTGTACGTGTGTCTTGGTGGACCCCTCACCATGACAAGTGGTATATGAAGGAGAGTTGATAGTTGGAAAGTGATGGTTGGTTTCCAACTGCCGACAAATGTGGGACCCGATAGGATGGTGGATCATGTCGAAGGTCGACAGGTGGCGATGATGTGGAGGATAGATGGCATGTGGGCCCATTTTCTCAATGAACATTGGTGAGACGGTAATGAATGTCTCTTCGATTGGGCGACATGGTATTAGGTGGATAACCATAAGTTCGACGTTGGAGATTTGTTCAACTGTTTATCCGAAGGTCAGAAATGTTGGATGATGGCATGTGGCTCGAGGTTTAACCCTAAAGCGGTGTGGTAGTTGAACAATCAAAAAGAGAGAAAATGTCTCTCTTGGAGTGGAGCCGTGCAGGCAGAGCGCAACGATTACCTGGTATTGGTCGAGAGGTTGGGTAGTTGGGGGAGCGCAAAGATTACCTAGGTGTTGGTCGAGAGGCTGGGCAACAATTGGGCTGAGAGGTTGGTTTGCCATGATCCAAGAGATGAATCTTGCAGAAGGTGAAGGTTGAGCGGTTGTGTGACAAAGAGGACGAGACGTCGATTTTCAAGCCGTGAGGCTATGTAGTCAAGCGAGATGTCTCTTGCTGAGAGAGGTGGTGTGATAGGTTATGCTGCCAAATATTCTCCAAAATGAAACAAGATGTAAACTATGTAAAGGCTGTGAGCCTGATATTGTATTGTAACTGTATTTTTTTGTTGAATAATACAATGGCGATCTGAGCTTTTGGAGTGTGGGGTTTTTTACCCGAAAGGGTTTTCCCCACGTATATTTGTGTGTTCATGTCTTTTGTTTCATCTTTCATGGTTGTTGGTTTAGTTTGTTGAATCTGTTAATGGTGTTATTAAATTGGTTAAGCATTAACTTCTCTCTAAGGATTAATGTGGGAAATGAACTATGTTTGTTTCCGCTTTATGGCATAGTAGTATGTGTCTTTGAGGTGATTTGAAGAAATTAAAATTACTGAAGGCACTACTGATCTCAGATGTTTCTTTTTGAGATGACCCACATATTTCCCAACAAGTGGTATCAGAGCCCTCTTCTAGGTTTTGTTCCTCCCTAGAGATGTTGGTTCTAGGAACCTTCTGTGAAGATTTCTTGGTCTGTCAGGCTTGAGGAATTGACTGATGCATTGATCCTTTGATGAGTAGAAGTTCTTTCTTTTTTATTTAAGTTTCTGAAACAACACGCAACATGGAAGATGGAGAAGATGGAGAAACTTGAGTTGGTCATATTGAAATGATGTGACTTGAAGCTCGTGAGTTGGTAGTGGTATAACCTTGATGCATGTGGTGGAATATTTTGCTTCATGGCCGAGTTGTAGCAAGCTTTCATATTGGGTGTCTGTGTGAGAGGCTCCTTGGTGACATGGATAATTTTGGGTTGTTCAGTCATGGAGTAGTGTGCTTATGCTGGGTATTTTTCTTGGTATTGGAAGGTATAGTCTTATGTTACTCCGATTGCATGAAGGCTATGGAGTTGATCATTGGATGATCTGGAAGCTTCTGAAATAGCATGTCTCTCTCTTGGATGCATGTGCATGTTGGTGGTTTTGGAGTTGGCTTGAAATAGGCCTAGAGTTTTTGAATTGTTGTTTCCTTTTAAGGATCATTTGTACTTGCATGGCTCAATGGTTTTGCATGGTCAAGAAAAACTTGTGGTAATGTGGAGCTATTATTAAGATATTTTCTAGACCCTAGCTTTTGGGGTGTGACTAGATGAGATAGTTGTAGTTCGACATGGTTTGGGGAGGTGTGATGTCTTCTCTGAATGGGAGTGTTGGTACATGATGTGTCACTCAACATTATTGTGGTGATGCTTGTTGGGTTCCTAGACTATGGTGCTCGAGTTGTGGACATGATTAGCAAATCAAATCTAAGCTTGATCTGGTGCTAGAGTCATGTTGTCTACATGGTTATTCTATTTGAGATCTTAGTTTTGCAGTTTCCAGTGTGATGATGGGTTTGCATGTTTCTGTTGAATGGATCTACGAGTTGTGCAATGTTGTGGGATATCTTTACATAGATGTTTGTTGTGAGGCAACTTGAAAGTGGACTATCTATATTCACGAGGTTGATTCTGTGTTGGTGCAAACTTGTTAGTTGGCCTTGTCTGTGGTCACTTGTGCATTGGTGTAGCTACTTTGAGATGCGAGGATGAATGGTGTTGAGTACCCGAATAGTCAGTTTATGGGGACTTGTAACAGGTTGTATCACACTGTCATGGATAGCTTGGATACACTATTTTGTGTAAGCTTTTGATAGTGATGGTTTTGTCTGCTTGGTTTGGAGATCATGGTGCCACTTGCTATTGTTGTCAAATGGACATGTTGTTGTGTGGTGGTGAAGCTTTTAATTTTCCCCCATGAATTTTCCTTTTACTTAGTCTTGGACAAGTCTTGGTCGTGGCTTTTTCTATTCCAACGTTGACTTGTTATTGTAGGTGGTCGGTCGATTAAGTATGGTCTGAACCCTTTTTGGTCATTGCATTATCGGCCCCTCTTTACCTGCCCTCTTGGTCTTTTGTGTTCTGACTGTGTTTTATTATTCCTTAGTGTCGGGTTGATAAACGACTAAAGTTTTAGACAAATATCTAAAATTTTCAGCCTCGAGGGTCATTTCCCCGTCCACCTGGTCAGTCCCTTTTTTATGAATAAAATTTTCACATGTGCAGGTTTCTTAACCGTCAGATGGAATGACTCACATCCTGACTGTTCCCCGCTGGCCTCACAAGGTTTTCAATGACGTCACAATAATGTTGCAAGGTGTGTGAGATGCTGCCATCTGTCACTTGTGACCATGGGGCCCAATCCTGTTCGTTGACCAATGAAGGATACTGATACCGAAAGTTGTTTTCTTTATCAACACATCGTGGTCATTCCTCGCTGACCTCACGTAATTAAAACACCAGTTTTAATAATGTTGTGAGGTGTGCGAGATGTTGACGAGTGGACGTCGATGCCATATAGGAGATGATCGAGGTGGGACCCATTTGTGCTAAGGTGGTGTCTTGTAGACAAATTTATATTCACCTAAGGTCTGGTGAATAAACGTGGCATTTTCAAACCACTTTTAACTCGATCTGAGTCATTCTTTCTGGCTTACATTGATTTGGATCAACGACTGACATTTGAAATAAGTTGATGTTGTACTATAGTCATTTTATCTCGCATGAGTGAATAGTAATGGTTGAGTTCTGACTGTGCTCCCATAATTAAATGCTAAAAGATCGGTGCATTGCTATTTTTCGTGCTTATCTCCATGCTAAAGAAGAACTTCTTGGGGCCAAGTGAAGTAAGTCATTTTCGTGAAAATTCAACCTCACTGCCATTAACATTCTACAGGTGAAACCGTAAGTAACATATATACCATATCTTGTGTTTTTAGAAGGTTGTATGGTTGTTTAAGAACAATTATCAACTGCAATTTATTTTATTCCTGAGAAATTGTTTGGGTTATTTCGCTTTAAAATGTTTTAAAGCTTGTCTTGATAATTGTTGTAGCTTCTTGAATTGTGAATCATTTTGTTTAAAGGCTTTAGGGTGTAAGCTATAATTGTTTGACACTTCAAAACCCTAGGTCAAACTTTTCTCTGTCTCGTATAAATGGCACCTAAGGCCTGAAGCTCTGGCTCTGAAACCTCTAGTAGGCCCTTTTCCCAAGATATTATAGACTTGTTAAAACTCTCTACCAGCAAAAAGCTTAAGGGAAAGGCTTTGTTTTATGGGCCCTTACTCCTGGAAGGGTTAACTGATAAGCAATGTGCAATTCGAGATGCTAAGCTATCATATATTGGATGGTAGTTGTTCTCAAATTGGTTTGGGAACAAAAATTTGTGTGTTCCTCTGTGTAACCCTTGGAGGTTTGATCTTGGTAAGCTGGTGGTCCCTAATGTATATTTGGATGTAGATTTGTTGAAATATGTCGATGCAAGGTATGACCCTGTAACCAGAATCGTCAGAACACATTCTGGCATAGAAATGGTAAAGATAACCATAGAGGAAATTACAGAGATATTTGGTCTACATGAATGGAGTCGAGATATGATTCCTATTAATCTTGAGGTTTTCAGAGAAGAATACAAAAATACAAAGGGTTTGTTCAGAACATCTTTGTTGTTACCTCATTTGGCAGCCTCGGGAAGAGGAAAGAATAGGAAGTAGGTAGTGATTGGTAAAAATGAGCCAAAATCTTTTCTCGTCGATTACTTTTCTAACTATTTCAAGAAGACAGTTTGTGCCTTGTGCCAAGTTCTCGAAATTATTTTGAAGACCACTCTGCCTACTGATATCATGTATATGGCTGCCAATCTCCAACATCCAGTTTTCAATGTAGTATATGATTTTGCCACTTACTTGGCAGAAAAAATGCATGGGTGTCTGGTGGCCCTTAAAGAAGGAAATAATTGGGTTGGTTTCAAGTGGTTTTCCCTGTTCATGCATATGTTTTTGTATAGGGGCCAAGTAGTTTTTGGGTAAGATATGGAATTAAAGAAGAAAGAGGATAATGTTGACATGCCCGTCCAATATTGGACTAGAATCCTTGATATGCATGATTATAAATTTGACTATGTAACCTTCCAAAATGTTTTTGGGTCCAAGTTGAGAAGAGCTCTAGTCCATAATCCACCCATAAATCCTAAGGAGATCCATGATTTCTTGAGGCCAATGGAAGGAAGGCCTGAATTAAATTTGACACATAATTGGGGAGATATTATCCCAACATTTTTTAGAGTATATGGCACAAATACCAACCCATGTGTTTTACCCAGAGATGTGCCTCTGAGAATTGAGTTTCTAGAAATCATGAGGCAGTTGGGGTGTGCTCAGGATTTACATTTGCCTGTGGAACAAAAGAAGGGATCTTTCTTTCCTTAGTATACGACGTTTGTTGATTTTGTTATGGCAAAAGGAGGATGGAAGGATTTATACACACTACTTAGACCTTATAGATTAAAGAATGTACGCCCTGGGAATCATGACCTTGAGGGTTTTGTTTCTCAAATGAATGTCAAGCACCAAACTGGAATTTTTGTTCACAATTTCTATTTTCCTGAGGACATTATCAGAAATATTTTTGATTTAGAGATACAAGAGGAGAGAAAGGCAAAGTATATTTCCTTTACCAAGATGGTGAAGAAGAAGCAAGAAAGGATACCTGCTTTCAATCCCATACCAAATATCAATGGTGGGTTGAACAGGGTTGTATATGCCATTGGCAATTTTGAAAATATGGTGGGGATTTTGAAGGATGAACGGGTTGTGGAAGAAAGGGGAAAGTCACAAAATATTGAGGAATACCCTTAAGTAAGGTTGGAGGAAAGACCTACCTATCAGCCCTCGAAGAAGATCAAGGTTTTTTCTAGGAGAAGAGGAAGCGGGGCTAAAGAAGTTGCTAAGGGAATTGTACCTTCATCTTTAGGGCAATCTTTGCCACATATTGTTGATTTGGATTCCCCTCCAAGGTTTTCTAACCAAACAAGTCCACCATCACCAAAGAGGCAAAAAATTAAAAGAACAAAATTGGTTGAGTATGATGATGATGGAGACGAAGAGATCATTGTCACTCTTGATGAAATGCATCAAGGAATGCCATCGTTTCCACAGGACATTCCATCAAGTTCTGGAATAGTTGTTCTAAGGCTGGGAAAGGATGAAATAAGAGGTATCACCAACAATGACGACCTGAGGATGGAAGCCTGCAGAGAGTTCATGATGGATGACTCTTTTATCAAGACCAATGCTTTTAAGGATTTTGTATGGAGAACACATGTGTTTGATTATACGCTGATAAGGTGGCCCAAGAAAGAAGTTTGCATCCTGAACTCCCAGAACAAGTAATTAAGTCTAAAATCAGGTTGCAAATGAAGGAAAGATTCAAAGAAATAACACCAGAGTAGGGAAGAGCATTGGTACAAAAGAGTGGAGTGTTGTTACTTCCTGAATGGGATATTGTTGATGTTGTGGTGTTCGATACAATAAGAAGGGCCACTTCTTGCAACCGATGAAGAAGCTGCATTGGCACTTAAAGGGTCAGCCTTTAGTGAGGAGTGGGATGCCTTATCAATCTGGTCTTTGTCCACTGGATCTAGAAAGCCAGTAGTTGCAGAACCATATGATTTCAGTGGTCACCTTGTTGTAAGAAGAGTTGTTGATACCCCAGCATTGGAGGCTGCAGATATGGTTGTGAATGTTGCCAAGTTCACTAGGGAAACTGTTGAGGATTTGACCAAGGATCGAGATACTTTGAGAGGCCAATACAATGACATTATTATTGAATATAATAAGAGTCAACAAAAGGTGGCAGAGCTAGAAACTGAGTTGGCATTATTAAAGCAACAAATGGAGATATTGAAGTCTCAAGGGCAGGCTAGCTCTAACCGCACTATCTCTGATCCATAAATGGAGCAACCTCAACCCTCTTCACAAGGACAATCCTTAGCTATTGTTCCATATAATATGGGATAGGTGCCTGTTACAGTTGAAAGGGCTGATAGCCTAGGAGGAGGACTCTCGAGGGAGAAATTACTTTGTCAAGTTGAGGAGTATAAGGAGATGGTGCAACAAATCCAAGAATCAGCAGGGAAGAGCAACTCGATGATTATGGACACTGTGTTGAGACATGTTAACAGAAGGGTCCAGGGAAAATTAAATAGTGTTCATACGAGTTATGCTCTGATGTTGCAAGCACTTAACATGTTCCTGAGAGATAGAGAATTGGCCACTCCATTGCTGGACAGATGGAGCCCCAGATTTGAGAAACTGACATTTATGGCAGTGGGAGAAAAACAACATGGGGATAAGTATCCTATGGTTATACCAACTTACCAATTTGTCAAAGGAGTTGTGGAGCAAAATTTTCAGGGGTATGTTGCTCCTATGGAGTTAAAGATCAAGGAGTTAAAGGCTAAGTATGATGGGATGGACTTGACTCCACTACCACAAATTCTGCATAGTCATGATGAGGTAAAACCTTTGCAGGTTCAGAAAGATCAAATGGCTAATATAATGGTAGCTCAAACCCATGAGATATGCAGGAATGCTGACATTGGTATGTTGGAGAATACACTTGAGAAACTATCATTTGTTATTAGTTTCTTAGAGGATTTTGATAAGGAGGCCACGTCGGTAATGGTAAAATATGTACCTTATCGAGATAAGATTAATCAAGTTATTGCTTTTAAGTGGTCGTCTGAGGAAGATTTTGAATTATGGAAAAAGGTATTCACCGATGGGTTTGAAATATGAGTACTAAGGTTGAGAAATGCAACTTGGTCATGTATAATATAGGTCTGGCCTCAGAAGTTACATTTGAAAATATTTATTCTTCTCTTGACTTTAGGTACAAGCTGTTGAGGTGGCATAAAGTGTTATAACGGTTAAAGATGCCTTTGGTATGCACGAGTTGCCTTTTGAAAGGCAGTTTCTCTTCTTCCATAGCAACTAATGATTATTCTCATCTCATGCCTTTTCCCTCCAACCGCATGATGCAAATGTAACTGAATTGGGAATTAGCGGTCCAATGAAAAATGGACATGTGTACCCTCCGACCTGAAGCTTGTTTTTCTCCCTTGTTTTATAAAAGGGAATTCTGGGCCATGGTACAAGGTTTGCTGTTGAATCCGAGATTTGAGAGAGAAGAGTTTTATGATACAAAAAGTATGAATGTAAATCCTGGTCTTACAGTTTTGAGTTAGATAAGAGAACTTGGTCAATTATGGGGTTCTTAGGCATGTCTGTATTAAATATGAAAATCTCTTGAGTCTGTTTTCTCTCCTGTTGTGATATCTTGTGTGAATTATTAATGAAATATTAATCCAAGATTATTTTCATTAATCTTCATTGTTCTTTACTGTGAATTATATTTTAACGATGGCTCTGGTTCAAAGGATCGGTTAAATACCTCAGTTAATGTGTAAGTTCATGCAAGCTAGCAATTGGATTAACAAAGTAGTAATAGAATTTTGTATAAATCTATGGATTGTAATGCAATTCATATAGATCATAATTGTCTAAGATGAAATTTTCCTTGTAGTTCAGTTTTCTCATTTGACTTTGTGCTTTAGGATATGACACTAGTTTCCTGATCATGGTTGTGTTTCTCATGTCTTATGTTTTGATGGTAGAACATTTTATATAAATAATTTCCTATCAACCTATTTTAGTTATGTTTGTGATTCTCTGCTAAATTGGACTCAGACCTTTTCGAGGAATAGCCAATTTCTTGAAGGTTTTCATCTTTTAGCATGGATGGGGAATCTATCTGTTGTTTGTGAATATGTAGTTGAGATTGTTTTATGTTTTATTTGCAAAGCATATTACAGGGAATACCCCCTGGGTCTTACAGAGCCCAAAGTGTAGGGTAATTAGCATTATCAATTTTCTCGTCGAGTTGGCCAATCGCTTCCTAGACTTTTATTATTGAACATGGCAAGTTCATAGAAGCTCTTAGGAAATCCGCTTGGGTTGTAAGAAAAATCACCAACATGTGGACCTAAAGGATTTTTAGATTAGTAGATGTTTGGTCATGATGCTTGGAAAGCTTGGTTGTCACGGTTTAGTGGGAGCTTTAGCAATGATTGTGGATTCATCACTTGGTGGTGAATGATCTTCTTTAGTGTTGCAGATATTACTAGGAGGGAATCTTAGATCTTGTTGTTGTAGAAGGGTTCTTCCGCATTTGCATGGACACTATTTGGAGATGTGCAACACCTTGGAGCCATGGAGAACTCTTGTGAGTCTTTGGTTGAGGTGTTGGTGGTGCTTGATAGCTGATGTTGGTTTAAAGTTTGTTTTGTTTCATGTCACGACATACTCTTGGTTACGCATTAGAGTTTTGGCATGATGCATTGCTCTTGAGACCATATCATATTCACCTGGAGCATGGTATCTCTGAAGGGGGATGTGTAGATCATGATGTCATGACAATTTATTGGTTCAGATGATTGGAGCTTTGACAATGGTCTAGAAACTCTTTGTGCTTTGGGTGCATTGGTCATATGCTTGAGAACTTCATGATAGTGCAATGATGCATTTGGAGTTTAGCATGAGATGATCGGTGTCAGGTGCTCGTGGATACATGGAGAATAAGGTGACATAGTTGGCATTTAGAGGTGTATGTAGGAGGATTTTCTACAAGTATATGATGCATAGACTTTTCTCTCTGTGGTCTTGGTTATGGAGACTTGTGGTGAGGGTTGTACAGGTTGTGCATATCACTGTGGATGGTTCCTTGAAACTACATGTTTACACTCTCTATGTGAATTGTTGGTAGACTCATTATGCCTTGATATTTTCAGATTTTGAATTACCCATGCAATGGGAGTTCCTGGATGTGTTTGGTCTTCTTCGACTGGTTGGCACTTGGAGCTTGTATTTTTCTGTTGATGGGTTGGCTATGTAAGTGGCATGCGTTTGCTGATGTGGATACCTTGGAGGTATGTGTGATTGGATGGATTAGCACTTTTTGTGTGTGCTATTTTCAGTCGTGTGGGTTGATCAGTTGGATGGGAGTAGTCAATTTTTTGGTTGTTGTTCTAGCTGATGTTCTATCTTGTTTCTAGAGAATGATGTCACGGTTGTGTTCATGATTGAGGGCTTTGAAGCTAATGTTGTGTTGCTTCTATATGGCCTGTGAGCATAGTGGGTGGTGGTAGTGTTGAAGCCCTTTTTGTCTATAGGATATGATGCTTGTGTTCTTGAGACTGGTGCATATATGCCTTGGCTTGTTCCTTTTTTCTTGTGGTGGATGGTTGGAACTATTGCCTAAGTTGGTGGACATCTTGGGTGTTGGTGCAGGTGTCTTGGTTGGAGCATGGAAGCATTGTTTAAGATTCTTGATTTGATTTGGAAGGAGCCAGTAAGTTCTTCATCAAGTGGGAGAATGTTGAGAAATGTGACTCAAATTTACTAGCTTGATCGACTTCCTAGAGCAGTTGTATTTTCCTCCATCATCAGCCTGAGTTAAGTCGCTAGTTTTCAATTTTTTCTAACTGAAGTCGTGGGGTTCTAAAGCTTCATAACCTCCTGACTTAGTGACTGTGAAGCGAAGGCTTTTCCCTTTGTTGTCAATGTGTCATGGGTTTTGGGAATTTCACAACCTCCAACATGAGGTTTTGAAGTTCATTTTTTCAATGATATAGCAACTTGGATGTCGATGGTTGTGGGGACCACTTGGAGTGTTGGGAGTTAAATATTTAAGTCTTTTCCAAGAGACTTGTTGTGAATATTGTAGATTCCCTTTTGATTCTCTGAAATTATACAAGCGGTGTACGCATGTCTTGGTGGACCCTGAACAGTTGGAAAGTGATGGTTGGTTTTTGATAGCCAACAAATGTGGGACCCGATAGGATGGTGGATCGTGTTGAAGGCCGAAAAGTGGCGATGACGTGGAGGATAGATGGCATGTGGGTCCATGAGCTCGGTGAACATTGGTGAGACGGTAATGAATGTCTCTTCGACTGGGTGACATGGTATTAGGTGGATAACCCTAAGTTCGACGCTGGATATTTCTTCAACTGCTTATTCGATGACCAAAAATTTTCGATGGTGGCGTGTGGCTCGAGGTGTAACCATAAAGGGGTGCGGTAGTTGAACAATCAAAAAGAGAGAAAATGTCTCTCTTGGAGTGGAGTTGTGCAGACAAAGTGTGACAGTTACCTGGTACTGGCTGAGAGGTTGGGTAGCTGGGAGAGTGTGGTGGTTACTTGGGTGTTAGCCGAGAGGTTGCGTAGCGGTCGGGCCGAGAGGCTGGGTTGTCATGAGCCGAGAGATGAATCTTGCAGAAGGTGAAGTCTGAGCGGTTATGTGATAGAGGGGCTAAGAGGTCAGTGGTCAAGCCATGAGGCTATGCAGCCAAGCGAGATGTCTCTTGTTGAGAGAGGTGGTTGTGATGGGTTATGCTGCAGAATATTCTCCAGAATGGAATAAGACATAAACTCTATAAAGGCTGTGAGCCTGATATTGTATTGTAATTGTATTTTGTTGTTGAATAATATAATGACGATCTGGGTTTTTGGAGTGTGGGGTTTTTTACCCGAAAGGGTTTTCCCCATGTATATCTGTGTATTCATGTCTTAAGTTTCATCTTTCATGGTTGTTGGTTTTGTTTGTTGAATTTGTTAATGGTGTTTTTGAAATTGGTTAAGCATTAACTTCTCTCTAAAGATTAATGTGGGAAATGAACTATGTATGTTTCCGCTTTATGGCATAGTAGTACGTGTCTTTGAGGTGATTTGAAGAAATTAAAATTACTGAAGGAACTACTAATCTCAGATGTTTCTTTCTGAGATGACCCATGATTTTCCAACAATTGTGATCTATAATTTCCTACATTTTTGTAAAACTTCAAAGACCTATGATTTGAGATTATTATTAGAGGTTGTCATTGTTTTGTTTGTTAGAGGTTGTATAGCTTTTTTTTGCATGGAAATCCTTCGAAACCTTTATGAGAAGGGACATGATAAGATTTTTTGCATAGTCCTTCATTGTATGTGAGAAGAGCTTGCCTTTTTAGAGGCCTTCATTGCATATGAGTCCAGTGCATTTTTTATGGTAGGCCTTAGTTGCATGCAAAAAGCATCAAATTCATTGCAAGGGTGACTATTCATTGAAGGTTGAACTTAGATGACATCATCAAAATTTATTTATAATGCAACTTTATGCAAAAATTAGGTAGCATATTCGAATATTGAAATTACTGTAACTTTTGATTGGCAACTCAAAATTGAGTGCCATTTTTAAGAGTGAATAATATTCTATGCTCTACCAATTGGAAACATTAACGTACTAAAATTATAAAGTGCCATTTTTCATTCCAATGGACTTGTCTATGCCCTGAACATATAAAGTGCCAAAATTTTGGGTGGGTGGGGGGTGTGTCTTGTCTTGTGTCTTTGTGCACTTATATATTTCCTCCCACACTTTATTTCTAATTTTAATTTTGTTTTTCAAGTGATCATGTATCTCACACTAAATCCATTTCCATTTGAGTATTGTTCACAATCCTCATAATAAATAGAAAATCAAGTGTCGATGTTGTGGGAAGAAAAGGCACACAACAAAAGATTGTATTTATTATCACAATTGATGAAATGAAGTAGCTTCTTGATCATGATATTGCCTTATTTGATCATCCGGTTTAAACACATACAAAAAAGCATATGGTCTCACTTAGAAATATTGTGAGGCATCCACCTCATTTGGGGGATGAAAAGTGTAGCCCCATGGCTTGCATTGAGATCTCATCTAACTCATCACCTGTTGCTAAATTTGAATCTAGAATCATCTATGACTTCTAGTGATTCTATGCACCAGGATGATGATATCATTTTTGTAGATCTACCACATTGGGATGCATTTATACTAGACATATCATCTTCATTTGTAGATTGCTACATTGCAGAATTGGAAGACACTATTGAGGAAATTTGTCTCTTATTTGATGATAGTCGCATCAACACTATTGACACTCCATATGCACATCTGGATCTTGCTCTTGCATTGCTTGCATCAACTTCTATATTGAAAAATTATGCAAAAATTTATGAGTTTACATATCCAACTTAGTCATCATCCATTTTGACATCCTTTGCAACATTATTAGATTCTTTTTGATTTAATTGTCACCATACATCTAGGGTTCCTATAATTGAATCCTTTATGGTACCTAATTCATCCTATCAACATTTTTCATAGTTTAGCATTGGATTGTAGATCTTTGAGCATCATTTGAAGACATCATCATGGACAACATCATTATCTTTAGATCGTGTGCATAATTAAGGGATATTCATTCTTCTTCCTACATATTCCTGTTTGGAATGGGAAAATCTCTTGCACCTATTTCTAGTTCACTTTCTTCCATGGAGATAAATGTTGTTTGACATTTAGGGAGCACATTCTACATTCTTCTTTGAGCACCACCCAACGTTGCATGACCTAAAAGGGGATCCATTATCTCTCCTTATCTCTCTTATGGGGGGATAATTTCTTGTACTTATGTGATAGAAGTAGTCCTTGGAGGGTCATGTTATGAGTCCTCCTGAACTATCTCCTCATCTTCTTTTTCTCTCTTTTGGGGGGGATTTTTTCCCATTGGGTTTTCTCCATTTTTTCACATTATGAGAGGTTACATTGTACTTGGATACCTCATCATGCCTAGTTGTTGGGACCTTGTGTTTCTCTGAAGATATGCTTAAGTGGGAGTGTTAGCATATGAATTAAGCTTGCTTAGGAGTGCTAAGGAGCTATGTGTTTATTCTTAGCCATGTGCAATGTTTAGCTAGCCCCTTGATTTTTTAGATAGATCTAAATTAAGTGGTTGCATGCCTATTTGTAGGAGCCACTATTTTTTTATGGCTAGTAATCTATATGTAATCCATATTGTAAGTTAATTCATGATCAATTAAGCTATTTCTTTGCATATTCATGTTTCTCATTCATCTTGCAAGTAGGGGCATGCAATATCTTAGCATTATGGCTCAATTGGTGTTAACATTATGTCTAGAGATCTTGGCAATTTTCTAGAGGTTGGATGTCACTTGTATTGAGCTCTCTTGAAGAGTACATATGTGGAAAATGTTATGGGATGTGTGGTTTCATGGTTATCCATTATGCTTGGACACACAAAAGATGCATTGAAGGAGCTTGCTATTTGTAAAGTATCCATGGAGACTCTATAAGTGTACGATAATGTTGCATTGCTAAATAATACATTAATTGGGTGCTTTAAGAGGCTTGGTTTTTCCCTCATGAGGGTTTTTCTAGGGTATATATTCCATGATCTTGTGATAAGTCTTTGATCTTTTCATTATGGTTATTTTGTAAGCTTGTATGCATACTTTTATCTCATAGGATTATGTGGGAAATGGTTTGATCAACGCAATAATTTCTTGACAAGAGGAAGGGTAGAAGTGTGTTTGTGAATTATTTGAAATGTGGGTAGTAATTGGTTATTGTATGCATTTGTGTTATTATGTGTGATTTAAAGGAAACTTGGAAATTTAAAGAGTGTTAGGTTAACTAAAATGTATATTAAAAATGAACACTTGATTTATGAAGTTTTTCTTTTAATTACTAAGTTTGTGTTAGTATACTTAATAATATGAATTTAACTATAGACAATAACAATAGTTACTTTTCATATTTAACTAAGTAAAAATAATGTTGAATTAAGGTTGCAAACGTTTATGTTTAGTTAGGAAATTAGAAAAAGAGAAGGAAGAGAGAAATCGTGTTTGATTTAGAGGTTGTAGAAGTGGTAGTAGGCTTGGAACACAACAAGAAAAAAATAGATGATTGAAATAAGGTTTTGGAAATGCCACAATTAGAAATGCTCTAATATTTTTTGTAATGTCTAACAAATCTTTGTAGTGTCTTAAGAATCACAAAAGTGTCCCAATGATGTAGAAGTGTTTACTATGGCATTAAAGTGTCTCTTGAGCATGCCTTATTTTTAGACATGATCTTCACTTGTAGATGTAAAAATTGGCAATTGTTAGCACTTGTGCCACTTGCTACTATACTTATCAAGTTTAAAAAGTAGGGGAAAAGGGATGCCCATAACACATTTAGGAGCCGCCCTTGGTCAAATTCATAAGAAACATGCTTTAATGAGAAGTATTGGAAGAGTTAAATACATTTTCCCCTAAGGTGTTAGTGCTTGAAGGCGCAACATTAGAGGTGGATATGTGTTCAAAAACTATAGAGGATGTCCTAGGTGGTCCTAGAAAAGATACACATGTTTAGATGCTCTAGAATGATGATGACTTTTTTCCATTTTTTAATAATCCATTTAAGGAAAACATGTTTATAACTAATTTTTCAATTAAACAAGAGTTAAGATTAAGGTTTAAGGAGAAAGACAAATATTTAGATAAAAAAATGAATTTAACTGTGTGAAATACTACTACAATAATTTTGTCTCCCAAACAAAAACATATGCACTAATATTTCAATACCACAAAAACATAAAACAAAGATAAATTAAAATGTTTGTTGTATAAAAAATCATGTTTATCTTACAGATATTTTAGAAATAATTCATACATTAAAAGAATCACGTTAATTGACATAGGGGAGAGGACCCAGTAGTCGTGCACCCTAAATTTGCGCTTCTAATTATCCTATGTGGAAATTTCAAATCACTCCCAATTTTTTGCAACAACTTACGTGGCAAGTCCCTTACTTATAGCTTTCATTTCAGGGCCACATCAACATGCTTTTTGTCAAGATGTAGTTGACCAATACTTGTGCATTCACATCATTGATAGTTGAGCGCTGATGTGGCATCACATGATTGGTTGCTTTTTAGATCAAAGGAATACATTTTGTTTAATTATGAGTAGTCATGTCACAACTATTGATGCAAAATTGATAAAAATATTAGACATTATATAAACAACTACTATCACAACTATTGAAACATGCTCAACTAATGGGTCCTCCCCACTTCTTAATTAAACAAAGACTAAACCAAAATGCAAAACGACTAGAGGTTTTACACATACCAATACAAAATTTGATGACCGTTTCCAAGATCAAAACAAGGTAAAACTTAAATTATTAAGACAATAGTTTCTTATGCCCATAACAAATATCATGTAAAATGGCAGGTCGTCCATCGATAATTACAAAAAAATGTTTTTGGACAATGAAACGAGACAACAAAAGAGAGGGTCCCCATTTCTGCGTTTCCAATATTTGAAAAAACGGTTATGTATGTTTGCATGCATATATCCTACCTATCATCTTGATTTTTATGATAAATAAAAGCGAAGTTTGTGATTTATCTTTCAAACGAAGCAATGCAGAGTAGATTGAACTACAATACAAGACATGATTCATAATTCCTCACAAGAAGAAAGGCTGATATAGTTTTTGTTTTCATGTCATGCTCAAGCACTATGAATTGGACTAAACATCACGTCACCCACTTTGCAATCAATTTTGCGTTTGCGATGGGAAACGGTGGGTTTTGAAGAAATTTCGTTTTCATCGCCAAATAAATTGTGAAGAAATCCCATTCTTAATGTATAGGGGACACCTATTTGGTTTATGCTTTCCCAATAACCAATTGATATTATTGATTCTGGGGTTGTGGGTTTTGCGGAAATCTTATTCTCAGGGTGTTAAGGAGATGCCCATTTGTTACTTTTGCATTGTAATTGACGCTGCTTCTGATCACTCTTGGTTTGTGGGTTTTGATGAATTCTGATCCTCATAGAGTTTAGAGAAGGCCCATTTGCTCTGCTCTTCCTGTAATCAAATTTTTATAATTGGATTTGGGATAAATTTTGAAAATGGCACACAAGGTTGATGATGAGTATGATTACTTGTTCAAGGTGGTATTGATTGGAGATTCAGGAGTGGGGAAGTCTAATCTTTTGTCAAGGTTTAGTCGCAATGAATTCTTCTTGGATTCCAAGTCTACCATTGGTGTAGAATTTGCAACAAAGACAATTCAGGTAACATGCCAGGACACTCTACATTTTTTGTAAAATGAAGTGATTGATAATTAACATTTTTCCATACAATTCTCTATATATTGATGATAATAGTGGTCCTGGATTTTGAAATTGGCATTAAGAACATTCTTGGATGTTGTAGGTGATTTTAGGAACTTGTGTTTTTAGCTGTGAGAATTTTCTTTTCTTGTGTTAATTCAAATTTTAAGGTGTTTCAATTTTTTTTTCATGTTAGTTAGCGAGAATTCCCTACGGATCGTTAAGGATCGGGTTTTCAATGTTTATAATTTAACAAAAAAATTCATCGGCAAATGCTTGTCGAATTTTAAATCCTACTTTTGTAGCTCATCGTGCGTGAGAGTGTGACATAATAAAATTCACAGGGCTGTGCGCTTAAGAAATTGTAGCTCATTTTATTTGATATATCTTTATTATCTTCTGTTTCATGTTTGCTCAAAAATCTCGGGGGACATTATGGGTTGTCCTGATATGGTGAGGGGTATGCTTGGATTACATACATAAGATTTGCTTCCTAAATCTTGGGTAACATTATGGGTTGCCTTGGATACAGTGTTGGGTGTGCTCGCACCACATTCTTAAATTTTGCTTTGTCAATCTTGGGTGACATTATTGGTTGCCTTGGAGACAGTGTCGAGTATGCATGGACCACATTCTTAAGATTTGCAAACATGTTTCATGCTTGAGTTATAGCCCATCTCATAACCCTTACACTAAATTTTGCTTCGTCAATCTTGGGTGATATTATGGGTTGCCTTGGAGACTCTGGATTGCGCATGACCACATTCTTAAGATTTGCAAACATGGTTCATGCTTGAGTTATAGCCCATCTCATAATCGGTACACTGCAACCTTCATCGGATGTCTGCTAGAGTTATAGGCCTTCTCATTGTGTTCAGGGAATTTGAACCTTTGTCATGTTCTTAGTAGTGTCTCTCAGTGCTGTTACAACTTACATCACAACCCCCTGAACTCTTTCTCTGTAATCTAGAGCTCTAGGTTTAATTTCTATGTTTTTTATTTTATTTGAGAAGTTCTAGATGTTTTTTTATTCAGGCTATGAATCCGGTTGCCTTTCGTTTTTGTTGGGTCTTTATGTACAGGATGTTTAATGTTTCATACTTTTGGAAACTGCAAACCTGCTAGATTTGTAAGGGATTCTGACTCTGGGTGCTTAGTGCTTGATCCATCTTTTTTTCATTCCAAGGCTATCTGAGTTGAGGTTTTCCATTTTTCATCAATTTGCTGGAAAATCAAAGGCTGTTCATGATGTTTTCAGCATGTCAAATTTTGGGTTTAGCATTTATACTGTTTACTTTCTTCCTGATAAACATTAACTTTTCAGTTTGTTTGAGCAAGTTCTTCCTTCGATCCACCCTATTTTAGGGGTGACATACGAAATTCAAATTATCTTGTACGATTTGGGCTTTTGATTTCAATTTTTGTTATTTAAATTTTTTGAAGCAGAATTTCTATGCCATTCTGGATTTTCCCTGTATAGTATTTTTTGCTAACTTTCATATTATGCCTTCGACAATTTGAATGTTTAAATGTTTTTACTTGTCATTTCTGGATATAAGAGACATTAAATTTCCACATTTCATGTTCAATGAGAGTGCTTTTTTCTGGATTTAACTGTGTAAAGTTTATTTGCATCAACGTTTCGGATCACATTCTATGATCCATCATCAGGATGAAGAGGATCACATTCCGTGATCCATCACCAGGATGAAGAGAGCTCTTCATCCTGATGATGGATCACAGAATGTGATCCGAAACGTTGATGCAAATAAAATTTACACAGTTAAATCCAGAAAAAAACACTCTCATTTCTGGATATGCTTAGGTGACCGTCAAAATTTAGTAATTATTATATATTTGGAAATGTTTAACTGATAGTTTCTTAGACATTCGTACCCCAGCTATCGATACAAATCTCATGTCTTGGAAACATGTCCTAGTCTTGGAAATGCATCCCCATCTCAGAGACTCTTATGAGGATGTCTCCAAATATTGCGAGATTTTAGATGAAGGTTTTTTTGCATCTCTATATTTTCCTAGAAGCATTCCTTGAAAATAGGGAAATTTCTTATAGAAGTTTCTAAGATATATCATATAAATTACACTTTTTATTTTGAGGTGCTGATATGTTGTTGACAAAAACTAAAAGAATTAAAGAAATAAATTAATAGTCTTGTAATTTTCTACTTTTGGCATTATATATGTATATTTGAGGGAACCCATACCATGCTGTAAAATAGCGGAATTCCCCTCCAATCTTTGTTTTTCATCTCTAGGTGATTAAAGTTCAAAATTAATTTTTTTATATTGTGTTGATAATTGTCAAATATTAATATGTTTAATCTTCTCTTTTGTTGACATCTGTTTCAGTACTTTCAAATGTTAATTTGTTGATTTTAAAGCATTTCATTGTTTTTACATTCTTTAAACTGTAGATTACATGATTATTTTTTCTAAATTTAAATTATATATATGTATATATATTTTGCTAGCTTCAAGTGCCTGCCTCCAACCTTTTTTGAAAATGATGTCTGTTCCCATCTCCCATACCAGTGCCTGTCCCCATCTCCTAATAACTATGGTTTATTTTTTTTGTTCATAATACCGATAGTGGGTTTATTTTTTAATTTTTGTATTAGAGGTTTTTGAGGTCAAAACTCCAATTCATTTAAATGTTGTTTTCTGGTAACTTTTCACTTTGAATTATATTTCAGTTTTTCATTGAGTTCCCAAATGATTTATTCCTAATATTTAGTGTAGGAAAATGCATTATCAGGAATAGGTTGGTTCTGGAAAATACACCTCTTATATAATTTCATGGCTAGATGAGTTTGTATTTGATGCTGATTTTTACCATACTCTCTAAGATCTAATCAGAAGTTTTGAGAATTTCCTAGAATGCAGCCCTAAGTGTTTTTTTGCTATGACAACCATAGTTGGAAAACTCGGCTCGAAAAAAAACTCGCCAAGCCAAAAATTGGAAAGTCAACAAAAACTCGGCAAAAATATCGGGAACTTAAAAAATTGCTTAAATTTCATTAGAAACACATTTTTTTTGCAAAATTCAATGACAAGATGAATCCAATGAGTACAAAAGTGTTTTCTATTAATTTTGATTGACTTTAATGCAAATTGATTACAAAATCGCATTCTCATGCGGAATCCTGATGGCTAAAAACCTGAAAGTCTGATACATGAAACCAGTAAAACTAGAATTAGAAGCAAATACTAAACAGTAACTAAATACAACATGCTAGACTTTCCTCTTCCCTAGTATAGCAATAGCTAGGGAAGGGGTCGGTCCTATAGTCCTACTACGTGTGCGTGGTGGCAGTGGTGGTGCTACTGCTGCTGGCTCCTCAGTTGGCATGTAAGGCTGTGGCTTAGGCTCAACCACCATCTTGGAAGTATCTGGCTTTGGCAGAATCTCATCCACATCCTCATGAATGTCCTCCAATCCTACATCTCCTGATGCACGCACATCCTCCATTGCCTGTCTCTCAAAGTCAAGGATCTCGTCCACGGTAAACAATGGAGGCTGCTCATCTCGCCTTGTCCAATCACTGTAAGGATCTATCTCATCTAAATCAATAGGATCCTGTGATTTTTCTTCTACTCTCTTTGTGCGCAACCGAAGGTTGTATTGCACAAAGACAAGGTCATTGAGGCACTTTTGTGCTAACTTGTTCCTCTTCTTCATGTGAATGGCCTCGAACAAGCTCCAATTGCGCTCACAACTGGATGCACTACAAGGCTGACATCGTATGCGGAGGGAATTTTTTTGTAGATGTGGGGTATTTCCACCCCAAGTTTTCCACCAAACCTTAGCAAAATAAATAAATATTGAAGTTAGAAAAAGACAAGGTCATTGAGGCACTTTTGTGCTAACTTGTTCCTCTTCTTCATGTGAATGGCCTCGAACAAGCTCCAATTGCACTCACAATTGGATGCACTACAAGGCTGACATTGTATGCGGAGGGAAATTTTTTGTAGATGTGGGGTATTTCCACCCCAAGTTTTCCACCAAACCTTAGCAAAATAAATAAATATTGAAGTTAGAAAAAAAAGTCAAAGACTCAAAAGTCAAAACACATTTTATCAAATTATAAGATGCATGTGAAATAAACTTAAAAGTCAAAGACTCCCAATTTTATACTTGGTGGCTGAGTGGTTCTTCCTCTAATAGCTAGCTCCGAAGAAAAGAGATTACCGCTTGCTTCCTTGTAGATATCCAACTTGCTGACGATGAGGTCTCTCACTGCAACCATGTATTCCATCCTCTGAATGCATGTTGTGAGCCCCTCCATAACCTCTCCATTAGGATCGGAGAAGCTCTTTGAGAAGAGATAATTAGGGTTGAGGAAGTACCCTACTGCATGGATGGGTTGGTGGAGTTGATTGTTCCACCTCCTATCAAAAATCTCCCATATGGGATCAAATTTGAGGCTGTCCCCCATGTAATAACTTTTGATAGCCTCCTTGGCCCTATCCATGGCCTCATAAATGTATCCCATTGGGTTTTGATCCCCATCTACCAAGTGGAGGACTCTAACCAAGGGCTCCGACACCTAGATTAAAAATACAAAAAGATCGAAGTTAGAAATTAATAATGAAAGGCTTAAAGTTAAATTAAAAAAAAAAAAATTTATATTCAACTTGAGTTTAAAATTAAAATCAAAGTTTTGAAGTTACCTTCACAATCTCTATAGCTCTTTGTGCAAACAAGGTGTCGAAGACTGTTGCTGAAACTCTCTCTCCTTCGGGCTTGTTTGAATATGTGGAGTCATTCCATGCTTGACTATACAAACATTTGTTTTAAAGAGCCCAAAAAATCTAGAATGCTTTGCAACATTAGGAAAATCGTTGCAAACCTTGTGGCACTCTATCTCACCAACTCTTTCCCTCGCGTACGCTCTCTCATCAAATTAAGAACCCAAGGGTGATTGTAGATAAATTTTGTGATGCTCCTTGCATCGTCTACAATCGGTGCCACCCAAACAAGTTTGCCTATGTCCTCCAAAAGAAGGTCAAGGCAATGGGCCGCACAAGGTGACCAAAAGAGTGATGGATGTTTAATCTCAAGCATTCTCCCAGCTACCACATACGTTGCTGCATTATCCGTGATGACTTGCACTACATTAGCAATTCCCACCTCCATCACAACTTCTTCCAACAATGTACACAATGTATCTGCAGTTTTTATCTTGTTGGAAGTGTCCACCAATTTCCAAAACACAACTTCACCTTTGGAAGCAACCAAAAAATTAAGAATGGTGCGGTTTCTCCCATCCGTCCACCCATCGGAAAGAATGGTGCAGCCATATTTCTTCCATTTATTCTTTTGTTCTTCCACCACATGCATTGCCCTTTCGGTTGCATTTGTGCGCAACCAGCAAGTACAAAGTAAAATAATTAAATAAGTACAAAATTGTAAGTTTTAAACAAAAAACAACTTGAATTCAACATAAATTAATTTAAATTAAAGAACATAAACTTAGCATAAAATTTAAGTTGACTTACCTCCCATTCAAATCTTTGCGAGAAGGTGGCTTGTAGCCTTTTCCCGCAACTGTCAATGCGGTGACCATATTGTGCCAATAGGGACTACTCGCCACATTGAATGGTATGTTATTGAAATACCAGAAGTCTGCACATGCCATGTCGGCATGTTGATGCACCTCCTTGTTCCACCTTGTAGCCTCCAATGACATCTATGCTCCTGGTGTGTTTCGCGGCACAAAAAAACTTTGTGGTGAGCGTGAAGATGAAGGTGGTTGTGGCACTAGCACTCTACTCGAAGTAGAGGAAACGAGGGGCCTAGAGGACGGTGTGGCTGTGGTTGTGCCATGAGTGCGAATCCATGGACCACGAAGAGAGCCCACAATGCCAATATCTACCTCCTCATCTGACTCTATCTCCACTTGCTCGGCCTTGGGCTCCTGACCATGTCCACTAGCTATGGTTGTTGCTATGGCTTTTTTTGCCCTCTCCCTTTGCATTTTTCTTTCCTCGGCAGATGAAAGTAGGGCAAGGATCTCTCTTCTAATCTCTTCTTTGCCCTTCTCACAAGGCTTGGCATCACATTGAGGAATGCTTGCAAGATGGTATTTGAGGCGATTTATGCCTCCATGATATGTATTTTTACACTCACTGCAAACAACTGTTCCAGGTACTGGCCCTCTCACAACATACTTCCATGCAGGGGCTCTAGCCCCTAGAGGAAGAATGCCTGAAACCCATGATGGTGTGGGCACTGATGGGGTGGAACCTGAGGTTGAACCAGAGCCAGAAGCCATTATAGTGTGTATTCAATCTACACATACAAAAAAATGTACAACATATTAGTTTTTTAATACAAAAAAATTTAAAAAACAACCTAAATCATTAAAAAATCTCTCTAAATTTGATTTAAATTGATACAAATGTGTTTAAATGAATTATAAATTAACATTATTAACTAATCTAAACATTCTACACAAAAAGTGAATCTAGGTCTGAAAATTTCAAAAAACAGCAAAAAAAATCAACAAAAGATTGTGATGAATCTTGTTTTTTGGATTCTAAATGCAAAAAAATTGCTTTTTTGTGCTCATCATGTTTTTTTTTCAATTTGGAATGAGTTTTTTGCAAGAAGAATGAAAGAAAATGATTAATCAAAAAGAAAAACCCTACCTGTGAATCAAATTTGCCTTGAAAATCTGCACAAAATGGTGTTTGAATCCACTCTCCTTGATGGCAGATCGTTGGAAATGATGTCTCCTTGCTTTGGGGGGGGGGGGTGGTTTGGCTCTCCACACAAAGTTTTAAGTGTTTTTGAAATGAAATGAATCTTGAAAAAGACGTGCAAATTTAACTTTCAAACACAACCGACTTTTTTGCATGGACTTTGCCGAAAAACTCACTGAGTTTTTTGAAAAAATCAGAAAAACTCGGCTACCTTGACTTGGCAGGTAAACGCCATAAAAACTTATTTTAAAAAAAAACTCGGCGAGTTTTCTGCGAGTCTTCCATCTTTGATGACAACAGATGATGTGGGGACTTGAAGGTTTTCCTACCCTTCCACCATGCCTATTGTGCATAAAAAACTTAATATAAAATGCAGATGATGTTATTAGAAACAAAAAGATCTTGAAGGCTAAGTTCAAAGTTTATCCTCATTCACGGTGTAAAGGAAAATCAGATGTGAGTGTTATCATAATGCACAAAATGCACACTGCATTGTGCATTGTATTATGGTTGAAGGCTAGAAAAATGTCAAATTTACAAGAATGGGTTCATGGATGTACATGGTGAAAGAAATTAAGCCAATATGAATATCTAAATCATCTAGATCCATGTCATCTCTTGGCACTGCTGCTTCAATTTTTCTTTTCATGTTGCATGAAAACTGGATGGATCCATTCGGCAATTAATTTGATCTTCATCGAAGCCATCAAGCATGCTCAGTGCATTCCACATTCTGGTGGGTCAGCATGGCAATCTGGCTTCCGCAACATAAAGGGCAAAGATATGTGTGTAAACATCAAATCTAATACATTTTTTCATATAGAACAGAATCCATGTTGATACCATCTCTTGGCACTGTTGCCTTATCTTCTCTTGAATGTGGAATGAGATGCTATTTTGAGGCCATTAAGCATGCTTTCTACACTTCCTAGCAAAATCTCCTAGGAAGGTTCTTTCTGGCATTATTTGCAGGTCACTACAGGTCCACATTGCAGTGGGATGAAAGATGGTACTCAAAGCACCTATCAAAATTAAAAGCAAGGCTTGATTGAAAAACAACAAATTTTGAGCTTGTAGGAGGTAGGCTGATGTTGCATTATGAAGTAGATGAATGCATATTCACTCCAGTTTTGCCCCCATGTTGACAAACCAGCTGCTTTCCCTTTGCGATTTGATCTTTTAAAATTTTAAGTTTGAAAATGACTTTTTCTTTATGAATAAATGGATGGTCATCTGAAAATGAAGTGGCAAATTGTTCAAGAAAATATATGGTCCCAATTTGTGGTCTGTTATATGCTGAAGTCTGTTTTGCAATGTGGTGTATCCTCCACATCTTCTTTTCAATTTCCATTGAACCTTTTTTGGATTAAGTACAGATGCCACCAAACAAATATGAGCGTGAAGCATCTTTGTTATCTGTGTTCTTTGTTGAATGCTTGTGAAACAGAAACTCTGCTGAGCACAGTCAGTGAGCATTGAGAAAAATCATCAGAAAAGAATGAAAGTATTTAGTGTTTACTTTTAGGTATCCATCTTCAACCATCTCCCTTTGTAAATACTTTATTGGTAGCAGTGTTGGCTAGTCTTGAATACATTTTTTCTCTACCCCTTATATTGCTTCTTTGAAGATGGCAGTCACATAATTACCTCCCCTCAACTCTTTGATAGTGTCATGGTATTTCAGAAAAATCATCTTAGCTGTGTTATAATTTCATTCTAATAATGCACTGCATTTTTTCTCACTTTCTTATGAATGAATTGCTTGCAAAACAAAAACGGACTAAGGTCTTCTTGAAAAATGAAATCTTAAAAGAGGATACTTTACGATTTACACTCTCTTTTGTCTTCTGGTTTATTTGTTACACGATGTGTTATTTGAATTTCCCACCACTGAGGTGGCAGCAACACAAATTTCATTTAGTTTTCAATGCTTTGTGATTACTGGCATATTGAAGCTGAATGATATTTGTTCAGCTTGAATACCATCTATTATGAATTTATGAGCAATTAGGATAATGTTCTTTCTTTCTCTCTGTTCAGTTAACTGATTATCAGGCAATGAAAGAATCTTTTCCTAAAGTCTCAGAGCTAGAGTGGTCTGAGGATTTGAGTAAGGTATAGAATCTCTTATTTTTGCTGGGTTGGCTTGGCACATTTTCTTGGAGTCGGCCTCTTTTCCCCAATCTGAGACTAACTGCCAGCAACTTTGCTTGTTTGGGAAAGTTTGTTAGCATCTTTGCAGTGATGGTTCTCTTGGATGCCCCCCCTCACCTTTCCATTGATAGCAACCCGAGTAAAAAAGGTAAGGGAGTTGGTCAGAGCTTTCCTCATCCAAGAGCATCCTGTTGGGTTATTTTATTGTTTCTAGCTGCTTCCCCACCGCTGCTTCTAACCCAGAATTCCTTTTCCTTCCAAAGGACATGGAGGCAATTATGTTCTTCCATGAGATGATTCTGATATGCAGATTAATGGGTTTATGGTTGACTGTCCATATTGTCACAGGTTGAATAGATGCTCATGTCACTGCATTCAAAACCATGGTGTTAAGTTTGTGCAAATGGGTCTTTCCACATCACCTTTGCTTTTGAGGAGGGGAGGAATTTTTTTGAGTGGCAGACCATGTTTTGTTGGTAACCAAAGCCTCTTCATGAAGACTTGGGAATGCAATTTTGACACAACAGTGGACACATTGAGAAGTGTCCTAGCCTAATTCAGCTCAATGTTTTGCTTCTCAACTCTTGGATAGAATCTGTAATGCCCAAATTGTATCGAGGACAAAACATGCAAAGAACGACAAACAAATTTTTCACATTAGACAATTGCATCCCACACGGTGAACAACTAACACACTAGTGTTGTCATCATGTGCAACAACACTTCACACAAACATCCTACATGTATGGAAGATACGTGTAGATGATTGACTAGTGGAGAGATGACATCATCTTAATCTACAATGGGGTGACACACATCTCAATGCAGCTCAATTAGAGACAATCAAGTTAACAAGTATTAAGCATATTTAAACTCATTTAATTTTCCTTCAGCATTAGATCAAATAGATTCAGTAAGATAATCTTTTCTCTTTTATTAAGAAAATGAACTATAACAACTAATGATTGAGCTATTAATTGTTCTTTATTTCCATTAAATTAGGGTACACGAGATAATGACTAACAATTGCTACAACTACATTTCATTCCATTCTCTATTATACAATAGAACTAAGAATATCGCACATGATTAGATTATGTTTACATCCATTTGATTAACCCAACATCATAAATTTACCTTAACAAGGATTAAGGTAAACTAAAATGAATAGGTTAATTGAGCATATTGAAACATAAATTAGCTTTTCTTAGAAACACTAGCAGGCTCTAAATTAGTGAAAAATTGGCAGAACCAAAATTTGCAACTTGGCAAAGACTTGGAAAAAACTCGACAACTTAAAAAATTGCTTAAGTTTATTTAAAAACACATTTTTTTTGTAAAATTCAATGACAAAATGTATTAAATGAGTCCATAAATGAGTACAAAAGTGCTTTCTATCAAATTTGATTCATTTGAATACAAATTGAGTATAAAATTGCATCATCATGTGGTATCCTAATATAATAGTTAGTTGACAACTATTATGAATTTATGATGATTGCCTTTGAAAATCATCATCATAATTCATAAATTGCATATTACAACATTTTACATCTTCCTCTTCCTTGGTCTAGTGAAAATGTGGGGAGAGGTTCTAATCTGTGCACTCTATTGCAGCTCCTCGCTCAATATTGAAGGCTATGTTTGTGGCTTTGACTCGACCAAATCAATGACCTCCTTTGATTTGTCCTCTACCTTTCTTGTGTAGAACTAAAGGTTGTATTGTATTTAATAATAATAATGGCAATTTGAATCTTTGATAGTGATAGTATGATACTTCGTCATTGATCAATGACATTATGATAGCGATAAAGATAATTGTCTAAGTTGTCAATTCTAGTCTCCACTCCCAAACCCCGTCATTGTAATCAAATTTCTTATATGAGAAGAGATCCCAATAACTAGTAGCGTTTTGGGAGTGGAGACCCCAATGGGGTTGAGGGGTAGCACCCCTCATGGGGGTTTGGGGGCAATGCCCCAAACGAGGTTGAGGGGTAGTGCCCCTTGTGGGCATTTGGGGGCAATGCCCCTAGCAAGTTTGAGGGGTAGCAACCCTCGTGTGGTTCAAGGGGAACACACACAAAACTTGATGTTGCGCACATTTTCACAATTTTATCACTTAAGGGAAAAATTAGGTATTTGGAAAAAAATGATTTTTTTTTTGTTTGGGTAGGGGCTTGCTGAATTAATGGCATAGACTCGCTGATTTTTTTGAAAAAACTTGCCAAAAACTTGCTCGACGAAAAAACCTTGCGAGTTTTTTTGGCGAGTTACCAAACAAAAAATTTGGCAAGAACTCGCCGACTTTGCCAACTATGCACTTTGGAACAAAAACAAATTCACTTTGCAAATGGCAACAAAAAGATGAGTGTTAAGAAATTGTGACAAGTTTGCTGCTATAGACAACATTCACCACTTTAGTAGATAGCATTCTCCACATGGCGAATTCAATGTTCGCTATAGTGAATTACTGCTCTCCACATACTGATTTACCATTCATTGTACCCAATTTTATTGGTAATTTGGCAAACTCAAACTGTGACAAACAAGTATGTATTTTTGACATTTTTGAATTTTTTTCATTTAAGATGAGAAAAGGTGGTTTTCCTCATTGAACTAAACATGGCATGGATTTTGTCCCTACAAATTCTTGGTATGTTAAACTGGAAAGAGACTTTATATTAAATGTTTAGCTATGAATGTAAGCTTTCCATTGCCATCTAGGCCTAAAACACAATTTGTTGAATAACTACTGATTCAAAAACCTCAGGAGCCTGCTCTATAACTCATTCATTCACAAATTTACCCAAGGAGAAGCTCCAGCCCTCAACTTATAAAAATACACATTTTAAATTTTCAAGTTTACAAAATCTCTTCATCATAAAATTCATAACTCTCCTTATACATAATTTCGTGAGTTCAAATTGAATACAACAGGATCTCTAAGTTCATTCTCACTTATGGGATTCAATAAACCTTTCTTTGATACAAATTTCCATACATAAATATGAAATAATCATTATAGCATGATATTTAAATTTTCTTAACATGAAGTAGGAAAAGACCTCCAAGTTCGATGGCTTCCAAAGCTTCAAGCTCCAAGCTAACGGGGTTATAGCTACCTCTTGACCAATGCAATGTTCTAAAACATTACCCAACCTTGCTAAGAGAGTAAATGTGGATCCACATACATACACATTGCAAGCAAGGCTCATGGCAACAATGAAATACTCATCAAACACATGATGCTTTTTTCAAGAACAATATGGAAAACTTAGCCTATTAGAGTCATTGTTGGCAAGTTGAGAATTCCTCCTTGAGGATAGAATTTGAAGGCAACAAGCATGTGGCTTCCAAAACAACTATGTTAGCAATACCAATGGATTTTGAAGGCAACAAGCATGTGCTTCCAAAGCAAACATATTGGCAATACCAACCGTCAAAACAGCACACCCTCAATCCTCATTTTCCCAATTCAACCTTTCTTGGGCAAGTTCATACCCATCATAGATACAATTCATAACACTCTTTCCTTCCACATATATGACAATCCTACACATGTCAAGGCTATCTACAACCAATGCTAGATCTTCAACAAGGTACAAAAAATCATTTGAAGCATACAAAGAAGATTCTTCATTTTTTTCACATATATGCACAGGGAAAAAATAGCTAAAAATCTTGAGGCTTCATTAATGGATGCCATAACATTTATTTTCAACAAAAATGAAACATAAATGAAATAAAAACATTTACCATTTGTACAAACAAATCATGGAAGAAGAAGTATACTAGTTAAATCAAGAAGTAGATTTAACACGAAGAAAGAGCATAAATAAATTAAGATCCAACCTCTTTCTAAGCCCAAAACTCCAAAGAGTTGTAGTAAGATGATCTCCACATTCCAAAAAAAGTAAAACCCAAGAACAGTATGAAGCTCCCAATTCTACACAAATCCAAAACCCTCTTGGTTTTCTTCACATCCTCTTTTCAAGCTCCCCAAGTTCTATTCTCAACTTGCAATAATGAATTCAGAAAGAAGCAGCCCTCTTCTTAACTCTCCCTTTTGGCTAAATAACTTGACTATAGATTACACTAGCTTTATCCAATAAATTGTTGACATGTGTCCGTTTCTTCAAAAGGATGCATGAGTCGATAATTCACTTTTTGAGTAATAAGACAACTTTAATTTCCAAAATATCTTAACTGCAACATGCTTTTCCATTCCAAAATATCTTCTTCAAATCAAATCCAAACTCACATGAAACTCAAATCCAATTTCACATCTAAATTTGCAATATGAAATTCCATTTAAAAGTTGGTGACTAACCTTGTTTTAAATGCCACCTATGGCTTTCCTCAAGCTTCCAGAAGATGCCATTCCCATATGACAAAACCATAGCCAAATTACAACCAAATGGCATGAAATGACCTTTTGAAATTCCCAAAAGATGTTAGTGTTTCTTAGATCAGATTAAACAATAACGCACTTAATAGAATTGCAACACATAAGACAATGAACACAACAAGATACCCTGGGAAAACCCTCCTCTTGAGGGAGAAAAACCCAGCAAATGATTCTCTTATATAAAGTAGCACAAGAGCAGAAATCTGCTTACAATTTAGGCCCAACAATGGCCAATGCTTGATACAATGAATTCGCCCTTCTTCTAGATACAAACTATGCAATGACTATGAAGTCCTCCTTGAATCCGAACTGCTGCTATAAGGTGCGAATTCTGCTCTTAAGGAAATGCGAACTTGCTTGAAAAAATGAATGACTTACAATGACAAAGTGACCTTGTATTTATACAATCATAAGGCGCCTCTTCACTTAGGTCGGCCTCTTTAGGGAAACACAATAAATAACAAATTTAATAAAGTCGGCCCAAGCTATGACAAAAATATGCGAACCATAAAGGGTCGGCTCTTTGCATTTATTAATATTGTGATCATGAATTAAATAGCCGAAGGCTACTCATTTAATTCATGTGCTTCTTCTTCTAATTTGTGCGAATGAAGTGCAGACCATAGCTGCTATAACATCAACAAAAGATACCATTTTCATACAAATCCATCCAATCACATTTCCAAACATTTTTAACCACAAACAAATGCATAAAAGAAAATCATTTCTAAATATTTGGAACATCACAAGCATTAGTTTTAAAGCATCAGACATCATGCATAACATTTACAAGATATTAACTAGTGTATCTAGGGTTTCACAAGACTTGAGTATGTGGCTGTACTAGTACACAAATGCATATCTTAATCATCCCATGAATGGATTAAGATGATGGAAATACATCCATTTTACTTTCTGTGAATTAACTTTCATTGGCTTATCGTTGTTTTCTGTAAACTCATTGCACACATCGAACAAAGTCGAATAATAATAGCCAATATACACATACACACCATACACACCACATCTCTAATGTACTAGTAGGTGTGAAAATATATCTCAATAGAATTCATCTAATAAAGCTCATTATAGACATGTATTCTCAAATCCATACAATAAATAATACATACGATGCACAATGCACCCAAATAAACTCATATAATTATATGACAAATTAAAAATCATGAATCGTGATATATCATATATCCATGGAAAACATCATCATATCATCATATAGAAATGATGAACCTGAAACTTCGATAATTGTGTAATAAAACTGTCATATAATGTAAACCATCATGTAATCTCATACGTATAAAGGGCCATCAAAATAGATCATAATAACATCATAATATGATATCTTGATATAATGGTGCAATAAAACTAATAAAAAAGGTGGGCCTTACATAATCATTCTTGGAGAAGATTTGAAACTCCCTTGTGATATTTCTAAATATATGGTGCATCTCTGCTCTTGCTTCCAATTTAATGCCGACATTCCGAGATCTGGATTTTGTCTTTCATATTCCTTTTGCACCCTCTCAGCTATGATGAAGGCTGTTTTCTTGAAGTTTACCTGTGAAGACCTACATTTATAAGGAATTCTTTTAGATCTTCTGATGATTTTATTCACAGTCATCTTTAGGCTACATCTTCAATTTGTTTATTGATCTGTCTTGTGAGCAAATTTTTGCAAAAGCCTGTTTTTCCTGTACACTCCTGGACTGTAGGTCTGTTCTCCAGGACTACAGTTCTGTGTTTGTAGACAAAATCTGCATTTCTGAACTCAACATCTGCACTTTCAGGTGAGATCATCATTTCTGCTAGGCTGTACCTATGTCTTCCAGCCTGATATGCAGTTTTCAGCTCAAATGGGCATTTGTCCTATGTTGTCCCTGTGTTTTACAGCCTTAATTTTCATTTTCTGTGCGAGATTCATGTTCACTTTGCATTTCTTTCAACATGAATCTATACTTCATGGTCTAGATCTATGTTTCCACGAGATTTTCCATGCATTTTAAACCTGAATCTGCACTTTTAAGCCAGATCTATTTTTGTGTACTAGATTATACATAGGTTTTTCAGCTTGGCTCTGTATTTTCAGGCTAGATCTTATCCTATAGTTTTGTTGGTGTCATGATGAGTACCTAAGAAGTTGCTGAAGGAGAATTAAATGCCTATTGTTCCCTTTATTTTGGTACTTTTTAATTTCTCCCTTTTGTTTTTAAAAAAGAGAGAAAAAGTTGCAATTTGTTAGTGTTTTAATCCCACCTATCGATGTGACACAAAACGGAACATTGTGTATGGTAAACTATTTTTTAAATTGTGAGGGGAAGCTCCCTTTGTACTATAATTTAGAGATTTTGAGGTGTGCAATACAAACTTAAATAAAAACTTCTCTCTTTGTTTTCTCAATCTAGAGTGCAAACTATTTTCAGAATATCTGCACTATGTAATATCCCCAATGGAATATTTTTTAAACTTTTGCAATTGACATAAATAATTGTGCATGTTCTGATACCACTGTAAGAACCCTTGCTTATTCTGCCCTGAATTTTTCAGTTTGTGTTGTTTGGCATTTTGTCAAACACTTTGCATGCAATCTGATTTTCTGAGTATGCTGATGGTTTTGGATGTCTTTTTGTTGATTTTTGCTTTATGTTTTGATGTGCAATGACATGAAATAACAACATACAAATATATATTGAAATACAACATGAATGAACATAAATAGTTTCTTATTTCTCTTTGAAAACAATGTATATCAAACCTAATAAGGTTTTGATCTGATTACAACAGTAAGCTATTCCAGACTGATTTCAATATAGAATGAAGTTCATTGGCAATGCAAACATACCCGGATACAAAGTAGCAATGGTAGACAATATGCACAATGATATGGAGAAGATAATGGCTGATTAAGGACTGATTTTCAGACCAGCAATCTCCTATAAAGAATACCTGGAAATGATGCCCAAAAATGATGCCAAAATTGATCCACCTTCAAACCCTAGACACCTCCAAGCTGGAATAAAGATTTGACCCAAAAGGTGCCAAACTCTAGTCGTCCCAATGCTACAAAAATTATATAAAATCATAGACAGCTCCAAAAATTCTGAAAATTATGCCAAATGACTCCAAACAACCTTTCTAATCAGGCCACTCAGCTTAGGAAAATTAAATAAAATCTTTAGAGCCCAAAATATGCAAAAACACCTCCAAAATGGGTCTCAAACCCTAGCGGCCAGCTTGGTAAAATTTTGCTCCAACAAGTATAAACCATAGCCGTCCCAAATCTCCTAAAAATATGACTCAATAAGATCAAATTTGCAACATCCAATCTTCAACTTGCAAATAGATTTGCAAACCCTAGCTGGTTGAAGCACCAAAAAGGTAGCAAAACCTGCAAATATGCCCAATGTGAACTCCATTGTGAATCCACTCCTAAAAAGAGTTAGGTTTTCATCCTCAGAGATTTAGTTGAATTTAAGATTCAAGCCTTTGCAATAATGCATAAGAAATATTAACTCAACAATAGATGCCCAAATGCTTTGCGCTCAACTCCTTTTAAAGGCTCAATTGAATCTTCTAGAAGAAGCCAATTTGTAACTAAATTCTAGAAGAATACTTTATTTAATAAAGTGACTTTTTTTTAATATTTGATTATTTCCACTTTATTTAAAATAAAATAATCAATTAAAGTTATCCTTTTGGAATAATATTAATTTTTGGACAACTTAATCAATTAAATTAGTTAAGTCACTTTACCAAAAATTTGGGAACATTACATCTTCTCCTTGGTTTGCTTCAAGTTCTCCATCAAATGTTGTCTTAACAGTTCACAAAGATCATAATCAATCCCTTTTTTCACCATTTCATATGCCAAATTGATTGCGGTGGAAGATACAAAGTTTTCTCTATTTGTGAAGTAGATTTTATAACCAATCAACATTGTTGCATACCTCACAGTTGGATTTTTGATGGGGTTTATAGCTAGAGCCCTCTTATCATAAGTTGCACCTGTGAGTTCCATTACAATCTCATTCTTGATTGATTTCAGTACAGGAACAAGTCTGGTGGAGCATAGACTTGTAGCCTCTCTAATCACCTCCTTTATTATCGTTCCACGCATGTCAGTCCAAACAAGCTTATCATGAATTCTGCTTAATGCCATCCTAACCCATTTATGATCAAAGCAAAAATTTGGAAACCATTACCATACATCAAGTTTTTTCATGACTAGGTTTTGGTATTTTGGTTTTAGGGAAAAATTGTCACCAGTAAGTTATTTCATCCATATATCTCCTAACTTACTGTGATCATATTCCTCCATCTTACCATGAATGTAAATCCTTATATCTTCTATAGGTAAAACTCCCTATGGAACATGCAAAAATGTGCCTAACGGGTTGTCTTCTATAGATTTTGCAGGGTATTTCTTGAACTTAGGTTGTGGCTTCTCAGTGACCTCAATAACCCTCGGTCTAGCCACTGCAAATGAATTGAAAATACCTTCAAACAAAGTTCTTTGTGAAACTAGGGCAAGACGAAGATTGTAAATACCTTTTGTTTCACTTGCCGAACTAGGGTTTCAATGCACTAAATCTCAAATCGCCTTGATTACTCCTTCGTTGCTCTGTTACTCAAATTCTTTTTGTAAATGAATTTGCCTTAGTGAAATCACTTTATAACCCTTCAAATTTGACCTGATCTCGCATTGAATGTTCCAAACAATAAAGTTGGCAACCCTTTATCTGTATGCATAGTCAACTTCTTATGCTCCACAAACTTTCACATTATCATATTTTCTTCCATAATTTTCACCAATAGATCAAGCATGTCGATCTACATCACATATCTTCGTGCTGAGGCATCAACACCATTTTCTTTGGCTGGGGATATAAGATGTTCATTAAAGCTCCCCCTGAGCCAAATCTCTCAACTTAGTTTTCAGAGGAAATCTCTACACCGGATGCTGGTACAGATTCATCCTTAGCCTTCGTCTCTTCCTTCTTTCTCCAAATCTTATCCATCTCCTTCGATTCAGTTGGATCAATCTTTTGTAATGGTTCATTCCTCTTTACCAGATTATCCTTCCTCATATATCTGCTTCTGCAAAATTTGGAAATGTGTCCAGGCCTATTGCAATTATAACATGTGACATTCTTCTGACCAGTATTCCTTCCATTCATTATAGATCTGCATTGATTAGCTTTATGCCCAAATCCATAGCATGTATAGCAATTGCTTTTGAAAGATTGAGTCATTCAACCATTGTTATAGCCATTCATTATTTGACTTTTTCTCTCACTAGCTCTATGACCAAATTTCTTGCATGTAAAACATTGACCAGAAAAAGGTGGAACATTCTGACTCATTTTGTTTCTACATTCCATTACCTTATGTCCAAATTTATTGCAAGAATAACAAAAACCATTAAAAGATGGGTACCTTTGCGCATTTGGTTGTCTGACTAGTGGTCTTCTAGCTTCATTCCTTTGATTCCAGACCTGCTTGCCATTGTTCTTCTTATCTTCAGCATTTGATGCTTGATTTGAACTTTCTCCCTTTTCAAATCCTAAACCTTCTTTATCTTTAGAGCCTTTTTGATTTGCAATCATTTCATTAAGCTTTGTAGAACTAATCTTGAATTTGTCTTCATGACTCCTTGCTTTTTCTAGATCTGAACTTAGGTTTACTACTTCTTGTTCAAGCCTTGTACATTCTTCCGATTTTCTTTTCACCATTGCATTCAGACATTCTTCAATTCTTTTCTTTTATTCAACTTTCACCTTTAGACTAGTGATGGTTTCATTTGCTTGCTTCAATTGGTCATTGAATTCCTTATGCCTTTCTCTGAACTTCTTGATTTGTTCTATCAATTTTTGATGCATTCATCTGCTTCTTTGACATTTTCTTTCAGATCTCTGTTTTCACCTTTAGTCCTTTCAAGATCTTCAAGAGCAACTTTGAGTTCTCCATCTTTGTCAAGCATGCAATCTTTTTCTATGAATCCAATAGCAGGAATCTCTTCCAAGAAGTAGGTAGTTTTCTAATAGCCATGTGTTCAACCTCCAAGATCTTCCTCAAGTGGTTAAGCTCTTTCCAAGGAACCAAGCTCTGATACCAATTGTTGAACACCCAAAATACTTAGAGGCGGGGGGGCTGAATCAATATTCCTTTTAAACCATTCAAACATTTAAACATCCAATCCACTTAGTAGATTTAATTGCAGTAAATGAAATAGAGCATGAAACATTCAACAACATCATATAACACATAAACACTAGGATTTTTACAAGGAAAACCCAAATTGGGAAAAATCACAATGAGAATTAGCTCACAATATATTACAACCAATTATAGTATATTTACAGAAGTGCTCACTGCAGGTGGACTCACTGTCCACTGAGAGAAAAAAGATAGAAGAGAGATTGTGGCTCACAACCTAGATTGAATTGTTACAATTGCATCTGTCATATGCATGAATTACAGTTCCAATGAAGCTCAATAAATTGACTTTACACACTTCATTTGATTCTAATCTAACACTCTGCTTTCCTCTGCATTCGCATCACTTCGATATTTTACTCAACATTCACAACTTAAATTCACACTACTCTGATAATATTCGCTCAATTCACATCACGTACATGTCTCCCATTCATCAAAACACCAAAAATGATCTAGCATATATATCTGCTTTAAGCATAACTCAATTAGGTTGGCCTAATTAGATGTAACATACAAAATATACAATATATAACTTGTTAGCTCAAATCCTTTCACACACACCTTGCGCGACGATTCATTCCTTAAAATAATTTGAAATAGGTTGGCATGGACCTATAATAGCTCCCACATAACTCTACAATGCTTAATTAATTTTCGCATACCTTTACACCTATTAGGTCGGCACCGCAAAAGACCTAATAGAAAAATTCTTCAATTGTATACCCATATTCGAACACGCATACCTCAAAACATCATGCCAACTGGAATTCACACTCTATTGACATCTGTCAACATCTCCTTAAATCCGCAAAGCCAAAGTCCAATCCACAAAGAAGTGCAGACTCTCCTACTCACATGCAATGTACAAGAAATGACTATAATTTGCCAAGCCAAACTTTTGTCATTCATAACTTTCAAACCAAAAGCCAAAAAATGATGGAATTTTGGAATTAGATGCTTCTACCAACCAAAAATATTATGCTAGAACCGCAGAGTGAAATGTTCATTTGTGACACAATAGAGAGTTTTTCATTGAAAACTGGGAGGAGCGACGAGCGCTGGGCTTCTGCGTGGCACGCTCGAGAGACCCCTGTTCTTTTGTGGCTATTAGATGTCACCCTTGCCCTCAAGATTTGCGTTCCCTGCCTTGGTATACATCGCCAGTGTCTATTCTGTCTCTTTTTCATTCCTTATTCTGTTAGTTCTTGTTTCTGGTCCTAGTCAAATTCGTAGTTTTTAAGTGTTCTATATTCCTAGGTCTGGGCAGGGTGGGGTTTGTAAGTCTACTCGCTCAGATTTGCTGACTGTTTCTGGGCAAACTTGTATGGACAATACCCCCTTGGTTGATAGAGGGGGAGAGGCCATCAACCATGAGGCGCAAAAAATGTTTAAGGACGCGCTACAAGCGGAAGAACTAGAAGCTCCATCAGATAAAGTAGAGTTCAAGGTGGGAGTTGGAGGAAGCAGTTTAGGGACCATCGAAAACAATGGTGGTGCCAGTAGCAAGCGAGACGAAGGAGGTAAGGACCTATTGGTGTACGTTTTATCATCCACCGAACACACAGAATAAAATGTCCAAAGACACTCTATCCTCTCTTGAACAAAATCACCGTGTATGCTAAGATCGCGAGAAGATCATATGGCGATTCCAAGGTTTCTTTTGTCAGGTCTTGACGTGTGGATAAGCTCAATGGGCGTTGTGATATGATGGTAATACACAAAGGACATTTAAAAATCATTCACAATTTTAAGACTTAGATGAATTTAACATTAAATGCTCTTCCTTTTGGGATTTTCTGTTTGAGATTTCAAAAAAAAGTGCAAAAGGATAAGGGTTTAGAAGTTCTAATCTACTCCAAAGAGTTCAAGAGACGATAAAGATTAGGTGAAACTAATAACCATGCTTTGCTTCGCCTCGCTAGGACAACTACACAAAGTGAGTGCAATCTTCAAGGGGTGTGCTTATGATTTTCACGTCATGAATAATTACCATCAAATCAAACAATACTCATCTAGACAGAAGTTAAGCATCCACAATTATAAGCTCAGGCTAACTTTACGCATTGAATAAAAATTATCTATTCAAAGAAAGTATGAGCAAAAGTTTCACCAATCAATACTATCAAATCTTTCATTCATCTAACAAACATTCAAATCAAATTCTATTCTAAATCTACTCTATTGTTGAAGGAGATATGCAACCTTGCTACCACTTGACAATAAGAAGGATTCATAGCAAATCATGCATAAGAGCTTTTATTATCTAAAGTAGCTATATGCAACAATTTCATAAACTCTCTTCACCAAATGACAATGAGAGAGCAAGAGTTTATATAGAGTTTCTGAAAGCAAATGAAAGGCCAAGATTAAAACAAATTAACGATCGAGATCAAGACATATCAACCCTAATTAGGGTTTCCTAAAATAACATCAACAAGTGCATGTAGGACAAGTGGCGCTAGGAGCTATCTTCAAGGGAGTGCATCCTTATCCTCTCGGGCAACAGTGTGTTCAATGAACTTGGACGCAATTGGGATGACTTCTTCCATCGTGACCTGTGGCAGCATATTTACTTTGAATTCCAACCCGTCCAACTCCTCGGCACATCCGATAAAAGCATTCTCCCACTCCAATTCCTGTTTCAGGAAGGCATCTCAGATAGACAAGAAGTTCGCCACCATAGTCAAATTTTTTCTTAGAACCAGTCCAATGATGGTGAAGAAGCTCTCCTGAATTCTGAGCTTTAAATTTTCTAGCTGCATGTCATTTTCCCAAATGATCTCCTTCTCAAGTACGTTTGCAGCTATGAGGAAAATCTAATTTTGAATTTCTTTAATCTGCTCCTCAACTTTGACTCCATCGGCCTTTACTCTTTCCAAGACCTCACTCCATGCTGTCAATGCCCAGTACCATGTGTGGAAGCCATACGCGGCGCCTGTTGCAATTATTTTCTCATCAATCAACTCTTGTTTTGGAACTCCCTTCAGCACTCTAAGGCATGGAATGATTCTGTCTTGAATATCCTGGAGGTTATCCCAAGCTTCTGTCATGACAACAAATCTGGAAAGCAATGAGGAGGTCTGTCCATATGCCAGTGTCAATCTTTCCACAAAGGTAGCCGCTTCGCTCTTACTCACCATCCACTCCTTAGTTTCTTTAGCCGTGACCAAATCTTCTTCAAAGTCCTTGATCGCTTCTTGTGAAGAGTTTAGAAGTGGCGGAGCTACTGCATCACCCTAATTGAGAGGTTTGGTCAAGTGTTGAATTTATTCCTTCAGGCGTTCCATCTTTTTATATTCTTTTTTCTTTGCCACTTCATTTTCCAAAAAAGCCTTTATGGTGGGAATTGAATTGTTTAGGTCTTCAACCTCTTGGCCTTTTGTTGTCGGACCCAAGTCAACACTAGTGATGGCGTACTCATGGGGAGCAATATCCTCTTGTGACTTATCCACTGTTGGCACTGCAAGCTGCACTGAACGGCAACCGACTTCATCCCTCTAGATGGTGGAAAATTTCCTGGCGGACTCCTTTGTAGTAACATTTTCTAACTTGGCCAAGAAATCTGTTGTGTCATCTTCTTCCTGAATCTCAACTGGTACTTTTATCTTCAATCTTTCCTTTAGCCAATCGGGAATTGTAGGCTGTTCAATGCCGTCCTCTTGCTGAGTATTTTCTCCACATTGAACATCCAAAATTCCTCTAAGAGCGGAAATCATCCCTTCTTGAAATTCCTCATCCGGGATATCCATTTCATTCTCCAACTCGAGTATCTTTGTGCCTGTAGGAGATGGAGGCTCATCATTATTTGACTGGATTGACTCAATATTCCCCTCATGAATTGGAGAAGGAATCCTTATGTCGGCCAATGACTCATCCACAGTGGCTAATATCTCATCAACATTTCTGGATGTGGCAGAATGAGATGGATCCACTCTCTGCTTCTTTTGAATAGGCTCCTCGTTCGTAGTTGTCTTCCCCTTTGACCTAATAGAGTCATCAATTGCCTCCTTCATTTTCTTGGAGTTGGTGATCTCAATCAATTCAGCACTTTGAGATGCTCCTGCATTCGAGGAATATGATTCCATCTCACCCAGCAAGTCATAAGTTAGCGTCAATCTTCTTCGTCTTAACTCCTAGACTTTCTAGTCAACCCACCACTGAGAATACTTGACAACTGGCCTCATTAAGGTAGTTAAATCTATGAGCTCAAGCTCTGACCACTTCATAGAAGGAAGAGGCCAATTCTCATCATAGTGCGGTTGGTTATTCTCCATCATCTTCTAGCTGATCGGGCACACGAAAAAGTTCGGTCATCCTAATCAAATTCACTAGCAATCTGGACCATAACCTTTTTCTGACATCATATTCATCTACAACATCTGCCCAAAAGTCCTCCAAGTCTACTTTATGTTTATACTTCTTTCCATTCACGGTCCCAATGTGGTTATGAGGGTCAAAGTCGGCCTTGGACGGGTAAGTTGTGAGCGGATACCATTGAATCTCCAACCTGGCACTTTCAACTGCTTGTGCCGATGGACAAGACTCTAGCATGTTTCCAATGAAAAATGGGAAAGTGATGGCTGCCTTCTGCTTTGACCTTTGGAGGTTTTGGTATGTCTCCAATTGCCTAAGGACCTCTAGCAAGATCATCCTATTGGTAGGATAAATTGGAAGTCGGTAAGGACTTCCGGTGAATCCCTGAACCCTTATATATGTGAATATTGGAAACTGGATAAACTAGGATCCATACTTGCTGATCAGGCTCTTGGCTTCATGAGTTAGCCTCTGGTGAGTTCCTCCTTGTAGTATTTTGGTGATATATATCAGGAAAACATCATTTGCCCGCTTGAAGTGGGCTTTCTCGCTGAGTTGCAGCTGCGGATAACAATCATATGACTTAAATTCATTCTCACCATTGCCTACCACGCCTCTACAGATCAATCCTGTATATCTGTAAGTTTTGGCCAATAGGTAGACGATATAGGAACTCATGTGAAAAGGTTTTGTCCTTTCCAATTTGACTAACTGCTCATGAAGATTGTCACCAATCATCCGGGACCAGTTGAACATTTTCATGCCTGAGGTGATTTCATCAATGAAGTAATATATCCATGTCTCAAATGGCACGCCTTGAGGATTGCCCATTGTTCTGTTTAATATCAGAATAATATCTCCGTACTCCTCCTTGAAATCTATTCGAAGCAATTTCTTCGGCATTTTCTTGACAGAGGGCCTCGGCTCCTCCAACCATGACTTGTTAATATTTGTTGCACAAAGCTCGAACTGGTCTTCATAGAGTTTTCTAGCGTGTCCGTTTAACAGTTGGTATACCAAATGCTTCTTGGATTGCCAACTCTTTGAGATGAGCCAATATTCTCCCGCTCGACGCAATGATCTGCCTCTCCTGCGCATTGTAGTGAATGGCACACTCTACCATCAATTCAACACACTCTACAACTGGTGGAAATCCGGCTGCTTGGACAATGCCATTTCTCATCATCCAGCGAGCAATTGGTGTCGGTAGGAATCCATCATGTCCTTGCATTCTCTTACATTCTTTAAAATCTACATGCCCAAGGTTAGTGTCTGTGATGTTTTTCCATTTATAGTTGATTTTTGATTTTGGCTACAGTCCCTTGTAGGAGAACTTCATTTGTGCCTTTCTCGTAGATTTTCCTCTGTTGGTCATTAACCTGCAATGAACATGAAGAGAATTAACAAAGATTTTAAAGACTTGATTTTTTGGACTTTTATTCGAAAATTTTCACTTTCAGCCTATAAAAAATATAACTTTTGCAAAAAAACAGACTAAAAATGGGCGAACTTGGTTAAGTACTAGATAAATCTTTGCCAGAATGAATGAATAAGATGGAAGAAAAATAGAAGAATTTAGCCAAACTCGTTTTGAACCTTTGAAAGTATGTTTTGACTGTAAATCAACCTTTCAATTCTGAAAATTCACTCTAAAATTTTGAAAAAGCATGCCCTTTAACTCAGAAATTTACTTTTATTCTCCAGAAATTACGCCCTTCAACTCAGGAATTTACTTCTCCACTTTAAAAAATTACTTTGTTTTCAAAAAAAATCTCCCTTCGAAAACTCTATCTTTCACAATTCTAAGAGAAAAGAAAACCCTTACCATCGAACTTTGGAAGAATGACTTGATAATGACAAGTCAAACTTCTTATAAAGCTGGAGAAGTTGATGGTTTTAGCAACTTCGTGTTTTTTTTTTAAATTCATCGAATCCAACTTGATCTATTTCTTTCAGAATGGCAACTTGATCTTCACTAAAGATTTTTAAGAGAAAGTTTCCATTTTCTATCATGGCGTCATCCTTAGCCAAAATCCTCTAGATTTTCCTTTGAGTTTGAAAATTTGTCTAAGTGTTGGAAAATAATAAAAATATTCCAAGTGTTAAAATTTTATTTTCCAACCTCTTCTAAGCTTTTCTAACGCTTTAAATCATTTAATTATGGCGAAATTCAATTTACCCATGGCCAATTTATTATTTTTTATTCGTTTTATTTCCCTTTTTTAGCCAGGGCGGACTTCAACTCTAACTCACCATATTCCTTTGCTAGGGGGGACTTTGCACATGTTTTGCCATCTTCTCAAGGTGGGGCGGACTTGGTCAACACTTAGGCATTTTCCTTAGGCGGACTTCACCAAGGCTTGGACATGCTTCCTCTTGGGCAGACTTTTCTTCAGCCTTGCCATCCTTCCTAGGTAGGGCGGACTTAGTCAACATTTAGGCATTTCCCTCTTGGGCGGACTTCACCTTTAGCTTGCCATTTTAATTCCAAGGTAGGGCGGACTTCATGATAGGCTTGCCATTTTTGTTCCAAGGTAGGGCAGACTTCATGATAGGCTTGCCATCCATTTTTATTGGGCGCACTTTGAAGTTCTCTGGACATATCTCATTCCTCCTATTCATTCTTCTGGATCATCTGGACAAAACCTTCCCCTGGAGATTTTTCTTGCTTTTTACACTTGGAGACATCAATTTTTGATTCTAAAGGTATGAATGTTATTGCCATGACATGCGGGACCCAATCCTAGGTCTACTTTCAAAAAAGCAGAAAAAAGCAAAAAGCAAACCAAAGAAGTTGCTTCCTAGATTGGTCTCAAAATGCAAAAAAAAAAAAGAAGCAAAAAACAAAATCCCTAAAAAATAGGAAGTGTCAGAATTGACTCAAAGCAATGGCATTCCTCGTCCTCCGGGCCTTTCGAGCACTTCTATGACGTCCAGGTACTGATATGGGTGATTTCTCAAAACTCTAACTCTAAACTCTCAAAACAAACGGTCTATGAAATTATAATGCTGCGACAAAACCCTAAAAAGCAAACTACTGGGGGTCCCCATTTGCAATGGGGCGATGTGTTAAATAGGTCACAACATCTGGCGACTCCACGTGGGGAATGTTCCTAAACATTCCAAAGATAGTACCCACTTCAAACTCGGAGTCTTAGATTAATTCCAACTAACTTATCTTTCGGCTAAGAAGAGTACTCAAAACGGAAGAGGAATCCTAAACTGTATCAAGATCTTTCATCCTTTAGTTACGAATGTGTGCAAATGCATTTATTCCGTCTCATAAGAACACTAAGTCTCTTTGGTTCCATCATGGCATTCTTGTGTAATTGGTCTTAACCCCAAAAGCATCCTTGGATAGAGCCTCGCTACCAGCGAGCGTCCATAGCCCCGGCGAGGTTTCCTTCTATAATCTTACGGAGATTGCTCTACTTCCGGCAATTTATTTTCTTTGTTATTGTACACCTGTAGAGATGTCCGCACACTCGAAGCCAAGTGTTCTAATCTTTCATTCTTTTCTTTTCGTTCATTTTGATATTCTTTTCTTTTCACATATTTCCACACTTTGGCTTGTAAGCAATGAAGCTCACATGGGCTTGAGCATTATAGTGGCGCTGAAGTAAGACTTTTGATTATTTTCTTTTAGCTTAGCCATGACTTCACCTAGGAAACCATAATGACTCAGAGAATTCATTAAGTGTGTGAGATATAATAACTGCAAGACTCAGTGTCAAGATACAATAGATGATCCCTTTCCAGTCAAGTACTAACCTTAACCTTAAGATACTTAGCCATAGGATTCAAAGGTTTTCCATAAATATTTATCCAAGGAATAGTCACAACATAACCTAGTAGGGTCAATCCAGCATGTGCGTGTAAGCAACACCGCCTTTCTCACAAATGGGAAATCCCCGCTATTCAAAACTAACCTAAGCAATCTAAAACTAAGGCATAACGAAAACAAACTAATCTAAGAAAGAAAAGACAACTAAACTAACAAAACAAAAGCAACTAAACTAAAAACAAGCCAAGACTCAAAAAGAAACTACTCTAACTATGTACAGATAAGTCCCATCCGGGAACTCAGGGTTGGAAATAGTGTTTTAGAAACTGCCCGTTAAAGGGCAACGGGATGTCTTCCCCTGTCAAAGTTTTCAACTTAAACGCATTCTCTCCCAATATCTCAACAATTTGATACGGTCCTTTCCACAAGTCATCAAATTTATCATGTTCCCCTCTCTGTTTGTGAGCTTTATCCCAATAAAGAACTATGTTGGAGATCCTGAAGGACTTTATCGTAGCACGTCTATCAAACCATCATTTAACAATCCCTTGATGTTTTGCAAAATTCTCGAGAGCCTGATCTCTCTGTTCCTCCAATAATAGGAGCTGTGACAGATGAATCTGAACTCTGTCTTCAAGGTCTAGGTACTCTTGCATGAATCTTAGTGTTGGAATCCTTAGTTGAATGGGAAAGACAGGGTCTTGCCCATAGACTAAGTGATATGGGGAGGTTCCTAATGACTTCTTGGCTCTTGTTCTGTCTGCCCATAGAGAAAACTTGAGTTGAGAATGCCAATCTCTTAGATTCTATTCCAACTACTTCTTGATTACATTAAGCAAATTCTTGTTCGTGGACTCTGCCAGCCCATTACCCTGGGGATAATAATTTGAGGAAAATTTCAAAGTGATTCTATAGTCGAATGCCCAGTAGGAAAAAATTAAGGAAGTGAAAGCAGAACCATTGTCACATACCAAAGCCTTGGGACAACTGAATCTAGTGATAATGTGCTCTTCCAAGAACTTGATTACTGCATCTGTCGTGCAATTCTTCAATGCTTGTGCTTCAGTCCATCTGGTGCAATAATCCGTTGCAGTCAAAATACATTTGTGTTGTGCTAAAGACGGTGGGTTTATCATACCGATGAAATCAAGTTCCCACATTGCGAATGGCTTCACTTCCATGATTGGTTGTAGTGGCATAGCAGGATTCTTTTCACGAGTTGCAGTAATTTGGCACGTGTGGTAGGTTTTGACATGCTCATATGCATCTTTGAAAACAGAGGGCCAATAGTACCCTGCTCTTAGGATTTGGTAGGCTGTGGCCTGAATTCCTCCATGACTTGTCCCAAACTTAGAGTGGAAATGTTCCATGATTCTTTTAGCTTCATCATTTCCCACACACCTCAGGTAGATTCCTTCATGGTTCCTTCTATAAAATACTAATCCTTGAAGCATATAGCGTTGGCACTTGAGCTTGAAGGCTCGCTTCTGTGCTGGGTTCATTTGCGTGGGATACTTGTGATTTATCAGATATGCGGTGATGTCATAATACCACTCCTTTGGGGAGGTGTCATTCAATACATATGTCTGTTGCACCAAGTCGGGCCCTTCTATGGCCATTGTCTGAGTTAAAGCTTGCAAACAGACTAACTTCATTGGTTGTAATTCAATGTCATATTCTTGGATAGTGGCGACCCACTTCCCTCTTCTCTCTCCTAGTTCATTTTGCATTAAGAGTGTTTTAACAACTGCATCAAGAACGATGGCGAAAACTTTACTCCTCAAGATATAATGTCTGAATTTTTTGATGGCCTATGCATTAACTTTACTCCTCAAGATATAATGTCTGAATTTTTTGATGGCCTTCACCAATGCATAGGCCTGCTTTTCACTATTGGGGTACCTCAATTCTACATCCTTGAGAGGTGAGCTCATGAAAGCTATGGGATGCTCGTCCCTCTCTTCTGTTCGTTGAGTAAGCATTGCGGCACAAGAATGCTCAGATGCAAAGGAATATAGGTAGAACGGTTTAGTGTAATCTGGACTGACCAAGACAGGAGCATCGGCTATGGCTTGCTTGATTTCTTCAAAGGCTTTCTTTGTTGGTGGTGTCCACTCCATCTTGGCGTCCTTTTTCAACATCTCATTTAAAGGTTTAACTATCTCAGCAAAATCGTTGATAAATTTTTTGACAAAATTGAGCTTCCCAAAGAAAGATCTCAATTCCTTTTGGTTAGTAGGCAAATGGATTCTTGAGATTTCCTCTATGTGTTCAGGATCAATTAGTATTCCCCTCTTAGTGATCAGGTGTCCCAATAATTTGCCCTCGGTGACCCCGAATATGAATTTCTTTGGATTTAAGGAAATCCCATACCTCTGACATCTTTGAAATACCTTCCTTAAGTCTTCTAAATGGTCTTCTCTCCTCTTTGAGAACACTGTCAGATCATCCATATAGATGATTATACATTTTCCAATTAAGTCTCTGAAGGCGATGCCCATGGCCCTCTGAAATGTGGCTCCTGCATTAATTAACCCAAAGGGCATTCTTTTGTAGGCAAAGGTTCCCCATTTCGTGGTGAATGCCGTCTTCAGTCTATCCTCATATTCCACAAGTACTTGGTTGTACCCAAAATATCCGTCCAGAAAGGACATTATTTGTGACCCATTGACAATTTGTAAAACCTCATCGAGTGATGGCAAAGGATAATTGTCCTTTTCAGAGGCTTCGTTTAAGTTTCAGAAATCAACACAACCTAATTTCTCCATTTTTCTTTCGGACTGGGACCAAGTTGGCGACCCACGTCGAGTGGCACACTGGGAATATGATCCTTGCTGATAACAATTTCTTGACTTCCTGATGGATGAGAGGTTCCAATAATGGGTTTACCGGCCTTTGGCGCTGTCTGAATGGCTTACTTCCTGGCTTGAGCGGAATTGTATGCATGATGATACAAGTGTCATAAGTTCTTAAATCTTCATAGCTCCATGCTATGACATCAACAAACTCCCTCATGTTTTGGATTATTCCGGCCTTTTCTTCGAGCATGCAGGTTTTACCTATGCATATATTTTTAACCTCATCTTCAGTTCCCAGATTCACCTTTTCGTACTGGTCCCCTTTGATCTTTTGATTCTTTGCTTCGTTGATTTGATCCTGATCAAATATTCTTTCCAATTGTATCATCCCTCTTGGAATGATGTTTGTCTTTAAATTCATGATGCCATCATCATCAAATTGGGCTTCTTTTGTTGTCTCTTGTTCATCAATTATTTGTGTTGCAAAAATATCTGAACTTGTTAATAACTCAAGAATGTGGTCATCATCATCGAAAACTTGGAGGTTTGTGATATTATCAGGGATTGATGGTATTGATGATAACTTCACTGTGAACCGACTTATGCCATCCATGGCGAGTGGCTCTAATAAACTGGCTGCTTGTGCCAAATAGTTTGCGACTTCATTGTTTGATCGGTTCAAAGATTGACTATTGAAAGCATCGAAACTCTCAATAAGATCCCACACTCTATTGCGGTAGCGAGCTAATCTCTTATCATGGCAAATGTACTGTTTCCTTACCTATCTCACAACTACCTCTGAATCTCCAAAAGCATGCAATACTTTTGCTCCTTTCCTCAATGCTAGTAGTAATCCATGAACCAATGATTCATATTCTATGACATTTTTTGTGCAAGGGAATTCTAGTCTGTAAGCTGCAAGGTATGTTTCTCCGTTTGGACTGATTAGCTCGAAACCAGCTCCGACTCCTTTCCTTGATTGGGATCCATCAAACCTTAGGGTCCAAACTTGCTCTTGTTGCGGGGTCTGTGGAGTCTGTGGATTTGTGTTTCCTTCTTGAGGATCTTGCTCAAATTCTATTTCTTGTATCATTTTTGAGGTAGAGCCATCAATTTGATCGACCTCTTTGCTGTTTGAAAGACCCAATGCATGTGGGATTCTTCTATGTACTTCTTCTATGGCTTTCTGACACATCTTACATGCAAATTCAGAATGAGCAGTATTGTGGATTCGACACCAGTTTGACAACAATAGATCTGGAATGTGGATATGTTCGCACAATTTTGCCTTCAATTGAACACTTTTCAAGACAAAGTTCTTGAAATTTTCAAACATTCCTTCATCATCATCCTGGGAGCCTTGGCATTCTTCGATTAGTGCCTCAGTTGAATCAACCATCTCGTTGATTTCCTGAGCTGATCCATGTAACATTAGGACTTCATTCACTTTAGGCCTATAGGAGCCTAAGTCTGTCTCGAGAAACAATATTTCGTTGTTCTCACTGTACTCGGTGATCATCAGCTTGAGCCTCGGTGTGTTGTCAATTTTTATTTGGTTCAGGACTCCTTTCCACGGTAGCCACATGTGAGAAAAGTCTGTAGAAATATATCCATTCAGCCTCCTTGACCAATCTCTACTTAAAAGCATGCCGTACCCATCAGGAATATCAACGACTGAAATGTCGATACAACTTTGTATTCTCGGGTCTGCCGCTAATTGCATGTGAATTTATTAAATTCTCCCATAATCGGGACTTCTGTCTTATCTAATTGAGTGACTTTCTTATTGGTTCTTGCAGGCACAAGTCCTAACCTGTGGCACACAGCTAGTGGCATCACGTTGCTTAAAGCACCGAAATCTACTAGGCAATTGTGCAACATTTTGCCAAATATTCTGATTGACATAAAAAATGGGGCGGGTTCGTCTTTTCCTTGGTAAAAGACTACCGGGTGTTTTTCTTGATTGCTGATATCTCGACTCTTTTCTTTTTGTGCTCCTGAGACAAGTTCTTTCTTCTGTGGAGTCTGTGGTACTTGACTTGTCAAGATTTCTTCTTGGAATATGTTCGTGTCCATGAGAACTTCCTTTGGCGTCATGTCTTCTTGATTTGACCTTTTAGACGATGCCTGGGTCATTCCCACAACATTAGAAGGTCGTTGTGGAGCATCAAATATGTTGCCTGGCACTTCCAGCTTAGTAACATTTGTATTTGCCGGAGCATTGAATACTCCTTTGTTTGGCACGTTTTGTGAAATGTTTCTCGGGGTGGTAGCTTCAGTTGAACTGCCTAGAAGTGTTTCCCGAATCTTAGGGATTCTCATCAACTCAATCAAAGGTAAGCTGACTTTTATGCTTTTAAACTCTTCCAGCACGTATGAACTTAACCTCTTTAATTCCTCTTTGGGGCGATCTTTTGTCTGTGCTTGAGCTTGCTCCACTTGAGGGCTCAATTGTCTCGTTTGTTCCGCTTGTGGAATAGTAGCTTGTCTCGTTCCATTTGATTGAACATTCTACTGGCGGTATTCTAGCGAATCTCTCGGAAGAGACGACACATTGGTAGCATTAGGATTTGGTGGAGTTTGAAAATTATTTGGAAGAATAGATGTAGTCAAGGGTTCGTTCTGGCGAGTATTCCTCTGATATACCCTAGGTGGGTTTCCAAATGTCTGTTGGAACGCTTGCACTTCTCTGGTTCCTTCCACTAATACACTATTATATAATGGAGGAAAACTATAACCATTAATTGTAGATGACTGGCTTGATGGGGTTTGAGTTTCCTGTCCATCTTGATACTATAGCGCCTCTACTAGGCCATTTGTAGATGCAAGTGGAAATCTTTGATTAGGCTGGTATTGAGGGTACTCTTGTGGTGGAAACTTGACACTCTCAATCACAAGGGCCTGATCATATCTCGATGCGGGGACTAATTCATATCCGGTTATTGGAGGATCTTCTGCCTTTGAATTCCTCCTCACTTCTGAAAATATTTGTTGCTACTTGGAATTCACGACAATGTAACTCAGAATGTTGATTTGTGTTGTGCAATCTGCACCATCCTGATAACGCTGCTTCAGCTAGGAACACCTTATTTGCGGGACGATTGTCCGTAGGCTGATTATCCAAGGGAGATGGTACAGTACCGTTGTTAGGTCCGATGTTCCATGTCTTCTTTTGGAAGCCTGGATTATTATTCCGGAAACCTTGATTATTCCCTTGATAATTTTGATTGTCCCTTTGAAAATTTTGATTATCTCTTTGGTATCCGGAGGGACCTTGACCCTTGTAATTCCCTTGAGGTAATTGATAGTTCCTTTGAAAATTCTGTATTTGACTAGTTTGACCTTTGAAATATGTAACTTCAGTCGACAACTTCTTGATTTGGTCGATCAATTCCTTCATTTCATCTTTTTCCTCTTGAGTTCGGCTTGAAGTTGTTGCGTTCTGAAGGTATATTGGCTGTGATGGTGGCACTTGGGACATAGGCACTCCTGGGTGAAGGACCAATTGATTATTTGCGGTAGGGACTGGGTTCATCATAGGTGTATGCTAAGCCAATGCCCGATTGATATCTTGAACTTGATTCTGGGCAGATGAATTTCCTAAGTAATTGAGTGGAGCTGGAGCCATACCTACTCCTAGTCATTACTGGCCGTAACTGCTGCAACATATGCTTCTTTTAAGTTTGTTGGGGCCGGATTCTTTGACTTTACAAACATGGCGGTGAGATGATCCAAGGCTTCATAATAGACTGGCAATGCCGTTGCATTGTCTAAGTTGTAAGGATCTCGCAACCTCATGTAGGCCTTGTGGAATCTGTTTTTGAATGTGCTAATCGGTTCGTGCTCTTGCCTCTTTACTTCCACAAATTGCCTATACAAATCAATTGGGGAAATTGGTGCCTTGAATTTCTCTAAGAAAGCAATCTTCATTTGTTCCCAATTGTGGATGGAGTTAGCTGGAAAATGGATGTACCAGTAAGAGGCCTCCTCATCGAAGGTGTAGGGGAACAACCTACAAGCAACATCTTCTTCTTGGATATCTTTGTTCTGAAGGAGATCTTCGAAAAGTTTGATATGTTCGTCCGTGGTGTGGCTCAGGTCACCACTATGAAACTTGGAACAAAAATGTTCCGGGTTCTTGGGCATGTGATGATAGACGACAAATGTCATGGGCGATGCATTAGCTGGATGCCACGCCATTGGAGCGTTCGGTTGATTTACTTGAACTGGTTGGATTGGTTGTGCCGCTACTGGAACTTGTTGATTATTCAGTTGAGTAGTGTTTGGAATTGGAGTACGCAGCGGTGAGGTTTGGAAGAAACCGAAAACGTCTTCCTCACTTGGCGCTTCTTCACCAGGATCAACTACATTTGACGTCCCTTCTTGTGATGCTTCAGCTTTCTTTCTCTGTCTGTAAGGTGACAACTCTACAAATTCTTTGAAAGAACCTGGAGTGGATCTAGTAATTCTTCGAAATTTGTCTGGTGAGAAAGAATTGATTTGATCCAGCGTGTCTTCCTTCAAGCTTGTCGGGGTGGTGCAGGAGCTGCTTCAGAAGCTGGTTGATTTTGCTGATGTTGAAGGGCTTCAAACCTTTGGATGAGTAAATCTCTTTGGATAGCAAACTCAATACGTCGGGCTCTCTATTCTTCTTCCTCGAGAACAAAGCGCATTCAAAACTAGTCAGGAGCGTTTCTTTTTACTCTCTACGCTAGGTTGAACAACTCAATAATGACGTCTTCCTGCTCGTTGTGGAGATCCAAGTTTGGTTGTAGCACTGGATTAGGATCTTGCCCTGGATTAGGAACACTGCCTGGAAGCACCATTCTTCATCACGTTAACAAAGCTTGTATATATTTTTAGAACCTGTCGTAGAAGGGCCAAGAATCTTTGTTTTGTCAAATATTTTTCAATTGCCTCTTCAATTCGTTGTCCCTTTTTTTCCTCTTTAGTGATAACACGGCTCACTTATCTGTATTCCGCATGGTTTGTCTTTTCCCTGCAATCGAGCGAATACAATTGATCGGTAATGCTGGCTTGTCCTGGCTCTAGTTGTTCAAAAGGTAAGTCAAAAGGAAACTCATGCGGTAATACCATACTGCATCATGTCTATTGCCTCAACTTGCAAGTAATTCTTTGTTGCTTCTAGCCCTCCTTCTAGCACCAATTCTATGTTGGTGTACGTTTTATCATCCATCAAACACACAAAATAAAATGTCCAAAGACACTCTATCGTCTCTTGAACAAAATCACCGCGTATGCTAAGATTGCGAGAAGATTATATGGCGATTCCAAGGTTTCTTTTGTCAGGTCTTGACGTGTGGATAAGCTCAATGGGCGTTGTGATATGATGGTAATACACAAAGGGACTTACGTTTAAAAATCATTCACAAGCTTAGGACTTAGACAAATTTAACATTAAATGCTCTTCCTTTTGGTATTTTCTATTTGCGATCTCACAAAAAGTGCAAAAGGATGAGGGTTTAGAAGTTCTAATCTACTTCTAAGAATTCAAGAGACGGTAAAGATTAGGTGAAACTAATAACCACTCTTTGCTTCGCCTCGCTAGGACAACTACACAAAGTGGGTGCAATCTTCAAGGGGTGTGCTTATGATTTTCACGTCATGAATAATTACCATCAAATCGAACAATACTCATCCAGACAAAAGTTAAGCATCCACAATTATAAGCTTAGGCTAACTTTACGCATTGAATAAAAATCATCTATTCAAAGAAAGTATGAGCAAAAGTTTCACCAATCAATACTATCAAATCTTTCATTCATCTAACAAACATTCAAATCAAATTCTATTCTAAATCTACTCTATTGTTGAAGGAGATATGCAACCTTGCTACCACTTGACAATAAGAAGAATTCAAAGCAAATCATGCATAAGAGATTGTATTATCTAAAGTAGCTATATGCAACAATTTCATAAACTCTCTTCACCAAATGACAATGAGAGAGCAAGAGTTTATATAGAGTTTCTGAAAGCAAATGAAAGGCCGAGATTAAAACAAATTAACGATCGAGATCAAGACATATCAACCCTAATTAGGGTTTCCTAAGATAACATCAACAACAAGTGCATGTAGGACAAGTGGCGCTAGGAGCTATCTTCAAGGGAGTGCATCCTTATCCTCTCGAGCAACAGTGTGTTCAATGAACCTAGACGCAATTGAGATGACTTCTTCCATCGTGACCTATGGAAGCATGTTTACTTTGAATTCCAACTGGTCCAACTCCTCGGCATATCCGGTGTTGTACCCAAAATGAAATTTTTGGCATTCTGCTTAAATTGAGCTAAACAATGTAAAAATGCCGTTAAGAGTATGTTTTAGGTCAAACCAAACATGAAGTCTTTGTGGGTTTTTGTCAAGGAACCTACAGTTAAAATTCTGAAAATCTAAAAATTAGGGTTTTATGCTCCTATTTTTAGGGAAACCCTTAAAAATAGGACCTTCCCGAAAATGATTGAAAATGATTTTGATAGGGTTAATTGACTTCACGATCACACTGATCAAGTCAATCATCAAAAGATATGTTTTACTCTGGTGGGTCTATTCTCATTTTTCAGGAACAAAGTTAGGAGCTCTGCAGCCATTAATGGCAGATTGGCCAGTACCAAGTGCTGAAGGCTAAGCTTCAAGAACTCCAACGAAGAAGCTATGGCGGAAAAGGATGAAAATGATGTCGTTTAACGAAGGAGATTCTCAAAACGAAAAAGGCCAAAATTTGGCTAACTCTGGAAGATGGAAGTTTTGGCTACCAAGGCAAAACACAGTTTACAGTTGAAAAAGGCGCCCCTCTTGAAGAAAGGCGCCCTTGGATCTTAGAGGGCAAATGTAATCATTTGACATCTTCAGATCAGTCCTCCTCTTCACTTTCGTGCTGGCCCGACAACGAAACAATCAACAAGATCATTTGATTAAGGGATCATTGGCCAATCGTCAGCGAAGTATGGAGAATCTATAAACATTGAAGATGCCAAATCAAAGAGCTTCAAGCTAAAAGCGCCCCTGCTGGACAGGGGCGCCCCTTAGTTCAAGGTATCAGATGAATCCATCAGTAGCTGCTCCATACATGACATCTTTTCAGCTTCCTCCCAGCTATGTGATCAATCTGACAGCAAGTTCACTCAACACGCCAAACGATCACACGTTGAGATCAAGCAGAAAAAGCCAAAACTGGAGACTGAAAGGACAAGCCAAAATTGGCTAAGGACAGAGGAAAAGCGCCCCTATTGGAGAAAGGCGCCCTTTCTTTGAGGCATGCAGATGCAACTTGAATGCTTACTACTCTCCAGAACAACCTTCTCAGCTACGATCAATCTCGACAACGGGACTGTCAACAAAAAGATCCGACAACTGAATCATCCAACGACGAAGATCAAAGCAGACAGTTTCAACATAGATAAAATTAGTCAACAAAGCTAAAAGCGCGCTTGAAGGGCGTAAACTCACTATCATCAACTGAGAAGTCAGTCATCTTGAGCAGGACCGAGTTGGCTACCTGATGCATCGTCAAGCAGAGTCATCCGTCTCATCCATCAACAAGAACGTCAGATCAAAGCACAAAGGGTCTGAAAAGGCCAAAACGAAGAATAGTCAATGAAAATTGACTAAGGCACAGCCAAACGCGCCCCTTTTGAAGAAAGGCGCCCTTCATTCTGGAGGTCCAAACTCAGTTTTCTGAGTTAATCTCTCCTAGGCATATGTCGTCAAGCTGATCCCATCTCGACAACAGATCCGTCAGCAACTGTCAAAGATCAACTGAGCAGCTAGGATCGAAGATCAAATAGAGGCACTTCAGCCTGCAAAAATGATCAAAACCCCAAAAGGGACGCCTAAGAAAGTCAAAAACAAATGTTGACTTGAGTTAACAAATTTTGGAGGCAAAAAGAGGCCAAACACTCCACAATCAATGGAAATTACCTTTTTGAACTCCAAATCAGGCTCAATCATGAGTTGGATGCCCAATTGATGCTTGCAACTCCAAATTGACATATCAAAGCATCTAGGCATCCATTATTCATTATTTCTTTGTAGGTTGAGGAGCTCAAGAACAGATATTTTTCTTCTCCAACATTTTTGAAGATCTGACAGAGGGGTTTTCACCGTTCTTCATATTTTTGAAGATCTGTTGCACAGAGGGACTATTTATCAGAGTTTGCATCAAAAGGCATAATTCTTCGAGATTGACAGCCGATAATTTCCAATCCACCTTCTGTCTACTTCCTCTATTTTTGTCTAAAATTCTTGCATGTCTGAGAAAACGACAGATAATCACAGGTTTGGCCAATTGGGTATGATCAACACAATTTTTTCAACAAAACCCACATGTTGGATTTTTTCAGAAAAAGTAGCCCTGCTGCCCCTATTTTTTAGGGTTTCCGAAAAAAGTCATAATTTTGAAAAACAGACAAACTGGGTTTGTCCAGCTCTGAAACACGAACAAAACCCATGTGTTGGATTTTTCCGAGAAAAATCACTTTCTGGTGTCTTGTTGCCTTTGCCACCGAAGGGCTCTTGCATGTCATAGAAAAACTCGTTTTTCTGAATTTCTGACGATTTGGGTTTGTTTAGAGAATTATTCTCAACAAAACCCATGTCTCAGAGTTTTTCGTAAAAATTACCCCCGGCAAGGCTATTTTTAGCAGTTCTAGAAAAAGTTGTCCGAGCAGCATCGTGTGCACAGTCAATCTTCAAGGTTTTCAGAATGCAGTTCTCCCAAGACGAATACAACACCAAAATGGTCTTACTCCATGATTTTCTGAAAACGACTGGCACCGATCTGCGTTGGGCACACCCAGAGGTCAATCTAGATAGATTGACAAGCATAGACACAAGTCCATGGGTTCCATAATCGTTTCACCTCGTATATCTAATCGCCTTCCAAGGCCAGTTCAGAGGATCGTAACCGTTGGAATTTTACACATGCAGCAAGTTCATGTGCATTTCTCACGTTGGAATGATTGTGGTCAAACTTCGCGGTTTCATCATCAAGCTTCGTGGTTTCATCATACAACACTCTTCCATTGAGAAAGATCAAGGAAAACGTCAAAGCTGCAAAAGAACGCGGAAGGTAGTCATTCCCAACACAGAGCCGCCATCAGTTAATACTACACTACCTTCCATGTCAAAGTGGAAACATAGACAAAAAAAGAAAAGGAGTAGCCCTCCTAAGGGAAGTAGAATGAAGGAAATACATACATCAAGTTGTTGACAAGTGGTAAGCTGACGATTGACAGGCATGTAACGGTCTCCGTATGAAGAAGTCAACGAATGAACAAAAGCACCGTTGACCAATGGTGATGAGGTGTCAAACACCTCAAGAAGGACGTCCTACCCTCCAAAGTAGCAATAAATATGACTGAAGTCAACTTGATGCGCCTTTGCAAGTTGACTCCAGATCTCCAGAGATCATGCATGTCAGATCCCACTAATCTAGGATGTCTAATCGACTCCCACGATTTGTGGATCTCAGATCTCCTTTAAAGGTGGATGTCTATTTTGGAGACATATTTGCAATTTAAGTTCACTTTAGTTAGGTGTCAGTCAACTGAGGTAGACTTCCAGTTTGACTTTTGTTTAGTTTTAGTTAACTGAAGTAGATTTCCAGTTAACTGCCTGCTCACCTACTTTTAGACATAGGAATAAATCTTGTTGATTGGCAAGAACTGATTGTTAACTCAAGGAGATTTTAGGGTTGCCTACTCCTTTGAGTTTCTATAAATAAGAGCCTTAGGCTCATTATTTGTTTAACCTTTATTTACTAAGCAAAATTGCTGCGCCATTGTTGCTAGAGTTAGCTTGTTCATATTTGTTCACTCTTGGATGAGAGTTTGTTGGTTGATTGTAATTGTGCATGATTTCGTGCCTTTGCTGTCCCAACCTTTGTAATTCTTTGGAGAAGCTTGAAGAAATAAATTAGATGGCGCATGCTTGCTTGATCTAAATACTTGAGTCTATTCAAAGTCTTGTTCTAAATAGTGTATTGTTTCAATATCCTCCTTGGACAGGTGTTGTCGTCTCCTTGGATATTTTGTCATTGATCATTATCGTATGATGTTGTCTAATGATTTGTCTTTTAGCCTACACTTTGGACAGGTGTCGTCACCTCCTCGGGAATCCTGTTAGTCAGGTCATCGTACCTTGTTGTTTCCAGTGAGCTGTTTCCAAGCCTACACCTCGGACAAGGGTTCCTCCTTCTTGGCAAGTCTCAGATCCAGTTTACCGTAAAAGAGTGTTTACTTGTATCGAGCCTTATCTTGGTATATATCCGAGAGTTCAGAGCCTCGGCCATATTCCACTGAGACAGAGGGTTCAAGTAATCCAACCCATCCATTTCGCTCCTACGCCCTCATGCTCTGTTTATCTCGAGGAGGTAGGATAGTCTAGAAGCTAGTTAGTCGTAGTTAAGATCTGCGGAAACCAGAGAAAAAGCTTAGCTACAGCGCATTGTGTTTATGCACCCTTGTGTCCTGCCGCTGAGTAAAAAAGATAGGAACCTTAGTACGCCTTTTTTACATAGAAAATCAGCAAAGAGAGATCTTCATCTCTATAATCCGAAGAGCATGTACTAACACACTTGCAATAGTTGTCCGTTTCCAATAAGCACTCCAGAGGTGCTAATTGAAACACCAACATCTGGCAAAAGCATTCTCCCACTCCAATTCTTGTTTCAGGAAAGCATCTCGGATAGACATGAAGTTCGCCACCTTAGTCAAATTTTGCCTTCGAGCCGGTCCAGTGATGGTGAAGAAGCTCTCCTGAATTTTGAGCTTTAGATTTTCTAGCTGCATGTCATTTTCTCGGATGATCTCCTTCTCAAGTACATCTGCAGCTATGAGGAAAATCTTATTCTGAATTTCTTTAATCTGCTTCTCAACTTTGACTCCATCGGCCTTTACTCTTTCCAAGACCTCACTCCATGCTATCAATGCCCAGTACCATGTGTGGAAGTCATACGTGACGCTTGCTGCAATTATTTTCTCATCAATCAACTCCTGTTTTGGAACTCCCTTCAGCACTCTAAGCATTGAATGATTATGTCTTGAATATCCTGGAGGTTATCCCAAGCTTCTGTCACAACAAGAAGTCTGGAAAGCAATGAGGAAGTCTATCCATATGCCAGTGTCAATCTTTTCACAAAGGTAGCCGCTTCTTCCCTCTTACTCACCATCCACTCCTTAGTTTCCTTAGCTGTGACCATATCTTCTTCAAAGTCCTTGACCGCTTCTTGTGAAGAGTTTAGAAGTCGTAGAGCTACTGGATCGCCCTGATTGAGAGGTTTGGTTAGGTGTTGAATGTATTTCTTCAGGTGTTCAATCTCCTTTTTATATTCTTTTTTCTTTGCCACTTCCTTTTCCAACCTCGCCTTGATGGTGGCGACTGAATTGTCTAGGTCTTCAAGCTCTTGGACTTTTGTTGTCGGACCCAAGTCAACAGTAGTGATGGCGTACTCATGAGGAGCAATATCCTCTTGTGACTTATACACTGTTGGCATTGCAATCTGCATTGAACGGCAGCCGACTTCATCCCTCTAGATGGTGGAAAATTTCTTCGCGGGCTTCTTTGCAGTAACATTTTCTAACCTGGCCAAGAAATCTACTGTGTCATCTTCTTCTTGAATCTCAACTGGTACTTTTATCTTCAATCTTTCCTTTAGCCAATCAGGAATTGTATGTTGTTGAATGCCATCCTCTTCCTGAGCATTTTCTCCACATTGAACATCCAGAATTCCTCTAAGAGTGGAAATCATCCCTTCTTGAAATTCCTCATCCGGGATATCCATTTCATTCTTCGACTCGAGTATCTCGGTGCCCGTAGGAGATGGAGGCTCATCATTATCTGGCTGGATTGACTCAATATTCCCCTCATGAATTGGAGAAGGAATCCTTATGTTGGCCAATGACTTATCCACAGTGGCTAATATCTCATGATCATCAACATTTTTGGATGTGGCAGAATGAGATGGCTCCACTCTCTGCTTCTTTTGAACAGGCTCCTTGTTCATAGCTGTCTTCCCCTTTGGCCTGATAGAGTCGTCAATTGCCTCCTTCCTTTTCTTAGAGTTGGTGATTTCAATCAATTCAACACTGTGAGATGCTCCTACATTCGAGGAATATGATTCCATCTCACCGAACAAGTCATAAGTGAGCGTCAATCTTCTTCGTCTTAACTCCTGGACTTGCTGGTAAACCCACCACCGAGAATACTTGACAACTGACCTCATTAAGGTAGTTAAATCTGCGAGCTCAGACTCTGACCACTTCACAGAAGGAAGAGGCCAATTCTCATCATAGCGCGGTTGGACATATTCTCCATCATCTTCTAGTTGATCAGGCACATGGCAAAGTGCGGTCATCCTAATAAAATTCACTGGCAATCTGGACCATAACCTTTTTTTGACATCATATTCATCTGCAACATCTGCCCAAAAGTCCTCCAGGTCTACTTTATGTTTATACTTCTTTGCATTCATGGTCCCAATGTGGTTATGAGGGTCAAAGTCGGCCCTAGACCGGTAAGTTGTGAATAGATACCATTGCATCTCCAGCCTAGCACTTTCAACTGCTTGTGCCGACGAACAAGACTAACTGCTCATGAAGATTGTCACTAATCATCCGGGACTAGTTGAATATTTTCACGCTTGAGGTGATTTTGTCAATGAAGTAATACATCCATGTCTCAAATGACGCGCCTTGAGGATTGCCCATTATTCTGTTTAATAGCAAAATAATATATCTGTACTCCTTGAAGTCTGTTCGAAGCAATTTCTTCGGCATTTTCTTGACAGAGGGCCTCGGCTTCTCCAACCATGACTTGTTAATATTTGTTGCGCAAAGCTCGAACTGGTCTTCATAGAGTTTTCTGGCGTCCTTTTTAGTTTTGTATGAAGTCCGGTTATAAGTTGGTATACCAAATGCTTCTTGGATTGCCAACTCTTCGAGATGAGCCAATATTCTCTCGTCTGGCGCAATGATCTACCTCTCCTGCGCATTGTAGTGAATGGCGCACTCTACCATCAATTCAACACACTCTACAACTGGTGGAAATCCGGCTGCCTCGAGAATGCCATTTCTCATCATCCGGTGAGCAATTGGTGTCGGCAAGAATCCATCATGTCCATACATTCTCTTCTTAAATTCTTTAAAATCTACGTGCCCAAGGTTAGTGTCTGTGATGTTTTTCCGTTTAGAGTTGATTTTTGATTCTGGCTGCAGTCCTTTGCTGGCGAATTTCATCTATACCTTTCTCGAAGATTCTCCTCTGTTGGTCATTAACTTGCAGTGAACATGAAGAGAATTAACAAAGATTTTAAAGACTTGATTTTTTGGACCTTTATTCGAAAATTTTCACTTTCAGCCTGTTAAAAATATAACTTTTGCAAAAAATCAGACTGAAAATGGGCGAACTTGGCTAAGTACTAGATAAATCTTTGCCAGAATGAGTAAAAAAGATGGAAGAAAAATAGAAAAATTTAGCCAAACTCGTTTTGAACCTTTGAAAGTATGTTTTGATTGTAAATGAACCTTTCAATTCTGAAAATTCACTCTAAAATTCAAAAAAAGCACGTCCTTTAACGCAGAAATTTACTTTTATTCTCCAGAAATTACGCCCTTCAGCTTAGGAATTTACTTCTCCACTTTAAAAAATTACTTTGTTTTCAAAAAAAAATCTCCCTTCGAAAACTCTATCTTTCACAACTCTGAGAGAAAAGAAAACCTTTACCATCGAACTTTGGAAGAATGACTTGATAATGACAAGTTGAACTTCTTATAAAGCTGGAGAAGTTGATGGTTTTAGCAACTTAGTGTTTTCTTTTTAAATTCATCGAATCCGGACTTGTTTTATTTCTTCCAGAATGGCAACTTAATCTTCACTGAAGATTTTCGAGAGAAAGTTTCCATTTTTTTATCATGGCGTCATCCTCAGCCAAAATCCTCTAGATTTTCTTTTGAGCTTGAAAATTTGTCTAAGTGTTGGAAAATAATAAAAATATTCCAAGTGTTAAATTTTATTTTCCAACCTCTTCTAAGCTTTTCTATCCCTTTAAATCATTTAATTATGGTGAAATTCAATTTACCCATGGCAAATTTATTATTTTTTAGTCATTTTATTTCCCTCTTTTAGCCAAGGTGGACTTTAACTCTAACTCGCCATTTTCCTTTGCTAGGGCGGACTTTGCACATGTTTTGCCATCTTCTCAAGGTGGGGCGGACTTGGTCAACACTTAGGCATTTTCCTTGGGCGAACTTCACCAAGGCTTGGACATGCTTCCTCTTGGGCGGACTTGGCACTGCCTTACACAATTCATGTGTGGGCGGACTTCATGATGCTTATGCCATTTCAGTTGGTGGGCGGACTTTGCTTCAGCCTTGCCATCCTTCCTAGGTAGGGCGGACTTGGTCAACTCTTAGGCATTTCCCTCTTGGGCAGACTTCACCTTTAACTCGCCATTTTTCTTCCAAGGTAGGGCGGACTTCATGATAGGCTTGCCATTTTTGTTCTAAGGTAGGGTGGACTTCATGATAGGCTTGCCATTTTTCTTCCAAGGTAGGGTGGACTTCATGATAGGCTTGCCAAGAAGCACGACGAACTTTAGACTTGGCTTGCCATCCATTTTTCTTGGGCACACTTTGAAGTTCTCTGGATATATCTCATTCCTACTATGTATTCTTCTGGATCATCTAGACAAAACCTTCGCCTGGAGATTTTTCTTGCTTTTTATGCTTGGAGACATCAATTTTTGATTTTGGAGGTATGAACGTTGTTGCGATGACATGCGGGACCCAATCCTAGGTCTATTTTCAAAAAAGCAAAAGGCAAAAAGCTGCTTCCTGGATTGGTCTCAAAATGCCAAAAATTAAAAAAAGCAAAAAGAAAAAAAGCAAATAGAAAAAAAGCAAATGAGCAGAATCCCTAAAAATTAGGAAGTATCAGAATTGACTCAAAGCAATGGCGTTCCTCGTCCTCCAAGCCTTCTAAGCACTTCTATGACGTCCAGGTATTGATATGGGTGATTTCTCAAAACTCTAACTCTAAACTCTCAAAACAAACGGTCTATGAAGTTGCAACGTTGCGAGAAAACCCTAAAAAACAAACTACTGGGGGTCTCCATTTGCAATGGGGCGATGTGTGAAATAGGTCACAACAAGACCCTATCCTTCCTAGGGTTTTGAGGGTTAACCCTAATGAAGATATGGTTAATGCCCTGAAGAAAGAAGAGACCAGGCTTAAAAAAACTGCAATCTTTTTGACATGTCTTGATAACAATAATCTACCGGCTAGAAGATTCTTTGATAACTGGCTTAATAGTGTATGGGGAAAAAAGCTTGGTATTTACGTCTCATTTTATAGAATGATTGAAGAAGGACTATTTGTCATTTTCCTAAAAAACCATAGCATGCAAACAAGAGTGTTGGAAAAAAACTATTGGAACATTGGTAAATCCTTGTTCAAGGCAATAGCCTGGTCCCTAGATGTTTCACATAATGAAATCATGTTTTGTTCCACCCCAAAATGGATAAATGTTAAAATTGTGCTTGTGCAAATTTGGGCCTTCTTGCCTGAATTTCTCAAGCCAATAGGGAAAACATTGCAACTGGAAAATACTCACTCAACCTTGCCTCATATGAATGCATGAATTTTGATTTCTTTCAACGAGGGGGTTCAAATCCCAGAAGTTTTGGAATTCTCCATTAATGACAAAATCTACTGTTGTGAAATAGAGGCCCTGGGAGGACTTAATGCTTGTTTCCTATGTAAATCTGATGGGCATCAAATAAGAGAATTCCCCAAAATTATAAACGGTCAGAGAAATCAAAACCCTAATCCTTCTAAGGGTGCATTCAATGACTTGGATACTTAGGTATCCTTTGAGGAAGCGACCCAAAGTGAAATGTGCTAGACAATTTTTTCTTGGGATTTTCAAATCACAACCAACACTAAGCCAACTGATTAGTGTTAGCTCCAAAATAATAAGCAAACTGAAAAACACTCAACACCAAGAATGTGCCCTAAAACCCGATGTGGGTGAGGGGCTAGCATATGGTGGAGGGAAATGCTTAATAACTAAAAGTAAGGTACAGCTGAAAGTAATGAGGCGGTGAACCAGCCATGAACAATTTCCACACTTCCACTTATTCAATGGGGGGAAAAAAGAAACAAAACAAACTAATTCATCCACTGTGGCAGGCATCCACTTGTGAGTGGGAATTCACCACTTTTCAGTGGGTACAAATGAGAGATTATTAAGTTCTTTTTCCACATTGGCGGTAAACCATCTGAGGGTTACAAATATGAGAAATTAAGCACAAGTAAGCAGTAAAGAGTGACTGAAACAGTACTACTGTTTTCAGTCTTACAATGCAAAGAACTACTGCAATTTACAAGTGATTACAATTAGAATTGAAGCACAAGAAATAGAAGATCTCTCTCTAGAATCTCTCAATTATTGAAGTAATGAACTGAAATCAAAGACTGAAATGAAACTGATATAAAATCAGCAAACTGAAAGTTTGAACCAACAAACATCAACTTGCAAAAAATTTCAAATCTCTTACCACACTCCACGGACTTGAACCAAATTGAAAGTGTCTCTCTTCTATAGCTAGGCGACCAAGAAACCATCACTTTTCAACCCTCAAACTCAGCAAGACAACTAGTACACATTCCAAGGCAATGAATGAGTGGTACAGCCCTAGGAGAGGGTCAACCTCACTTATAAAATCAGCCACTTCATATTAAATTCTGTCCTTGCACCAAAAGGGGCGGCTCTAGCATATAAATGAATAAAAACAATACCCACAAGCAAACAAAAATCACCCAAAGAGCTGTATGCAAATTCGACTTTCAGCCATGAGTGAACCAACAACATCAAAATATGATAAACTCCAAAATTCTTCAACTAATAATCTCAATCTGCTAGTCTGGATGAGAAGTAGCCTGGAAAACCAACTAGGTGTTATCTTTCAAACACGAAATTGGATTGGAACTACGAGGTAAGCATCCCTCGAAGTGCAAATCAAGTTGTCATTCCGACAGCATAACAATAGCATAAACATTGGATGCCAAAAGTTGGAGCAAAACTTCTCTTTTATAAGAAAGGATGTGACTTTTCAAATTCCCAAACTCCTCCAAGAATGGAATGCCAAAAACTCTTTTTTGAAATATTTTAAATTTCAAAAATATTAATTCCTCCTTTAAAATGGCGTCCACTTCAAGGTACAAATTAACTTTATTAAATATTCAATAATTCCTTCATGAAGGCGTCCCCCTTCATGGCCACCTTTTAAAACACAACTTAAAGTTAATGAACTAGGCCAAGGGGTCAACTTGAAATTAAAACATTAATGCCTTGAAATATATTATTTCACCAAAATGCTTTTAAAAAAAACCCAAAAATCAAACCCAAGCAATTGCTCCAACTGAAGATGACTTACTGAAGAGCTGACAACTGATCACTGCCAAAAATAGAATTTACTAAAAATAGTGATTATGAGAAATGCCAAAAAAACCTCCAAACAAAGAAACTCTGATTTCACCTCAACGAGCCTACGGGCTTCCGGAATAGGCTGAAGATCTACTGAGCTGATCATTGAATAGAAGGGGACATTACAGTCCACCCCCCTCGAGATTGCATGTCCTCAAGCAACCGTAAACCTGGATGCTTCAAGACATGTTCATCTTCCCATGTTGCATCTTCAATAGGTAAGTTCCTTCATCTCCCCAAATATTCTCTGATTGTTCTTTTTCTCAAAGAACACTCTTAGTATCAATAATCTCCTCCGGAATCAACACCAATTGACCTTCCTCATCCAATGGAGGTAACTTTGAAGTAGCAACTACATTGTGCCCAAGTGCCTTCTTGAGGCGTGACACATGGAAAACGTTGTGCACTTTGCTAGCAGCTGGAAGCTCCAACTCATACGCCACCTCACCAATCCTCTTGGTGACTTTGAATGGACCATAAAAACGTGGCTTTAACTTTTCGGCACCACTCTTCTTAAGAGAAGACTGTCTATAAGGCTGGAGTCTCAAGTAAACCATATCTCCTACTTCAAAAGATCGCTCAACATGCTGCTAATCAGCATATAACTTTTGCTAGTTTTGAGCTTATTGCAGATTTTCCTTTAGAGATTTCAAGATGTCTTGGCTTTGCTGAAGCATATCCTTTGCTCGTGGAGCTCTACTATCACCAAACACCAAATCTACAAAGTTAGGAGCATCATATCCATAAAGAGCCATAAAAGGAGACATCTTAATTGACATATGATAAGAAGAGTTATAACAATACTCTCCTAAATGAAGCCACTTAACCCAAGCTCTTTGTTGCCCCAAAACATAATTTCTGAGGTAGCAATCTCGAATTGCCCATCCGTTTGCGGGTGATAACTAGTGCTTGGAGTGAGCACTGTACCACTCAATCTGAAGATTTCCTGCCAAAAAACACTTAGGAACTTGCTGTCCCTATCATTGACAATGGTTTTAGGCAAACCATGCAAACGAAAAACTTCTCTAAAGAACAATTCAGCTACTTGAGCTGTTGTAAATGAAGTTGTGATAGCATAAAAATGAGCAAATTTAGTTAATCTATCTACCACAACATAAATGCAATCACGTCCTTGCACCTTAGGCAATCTTGTGATGAAGTCCATTGCAATGCTCTCCCATTTTTGATTTGGAATGGGAAAGGGCTGCAACAATCCAGCTGGAAAAGAGTGTTCATTTTTATTCATTTGACAAGTAGAACACTCTCTTATGTAGTTCAAGATTTCTTCCTTCATCCCTTTCCAAGTAAACCTTTCTCGGATTTGCTTATAAGTCTTGAAAAACCCTCGATGACCAGCAAGGGGAACATCATGAAAAAATTGTAGAATCTTCTTTTTAAGCTTAGATTCAGGCACCATAAATATTCTACCTTTATGGAAAATCAAACCATCAACCAGCCTATACATTTTATCATCCAAATGACCTTCTACTATGCTGGTTGCAAGCTAATTTTTTGCATAATCAGCAGCAATTAACTCTTTCCAATCTGCTGAGAGCTCACAAAGTGATTGCAAATGAGGTCTTCTTGATAGGGCATCTGCAACTATATTGTTCTTTCGTTTGACATACTCAATGTCAAAGTTATAATAAGCTTGGAGCTTACTTACCCACTTCTATTGCCTTTCATTCAAATCTTTTTGGCACATAAAATGTTTAAGATTGTTGTGATCAGTCTTAACAACAAATTTACTTCCCACCAAATATTGATGAAACTTAGACAATGCGTGCATAATGGCAAGCATCTCTTTGTCATAAATTGAGTATAACTTTTCTGCTCCCCTCAATTTTTTGCTCTCAAAGACAATAGGACGTTTGTCTTGCATGAGAACAACTCCTACTCCTTCACTTGAAGCATCACATTGCAATTCAAAAGGCTTCTTGAAATCAGGTAAGAAACTGAACAGCTGGGATAGAAATTATTTATCCCTAGCTGGTAGAGTTCAAGTGTGCCAAAATATTCTTTCCTCCTACTCTATCTATTATGCCTCTGTTTGGTTCTTTGCCAGTTATCAAGTTAATAAAGTCCAAAAAGTAATAAGGAAGTTTCTTTGGTCTGATGGTAGAGGAAAAAGTAAAAAACATGCAGTCAAGTGGGATTGGTGTTTTCTTAGTAAAGAGCTTGGGGGCTTAGGGTTGAAAGATTTGAGACTCCAAGGCATTGCCTTAGCCTCTAAGTGGATCATAAAATCTATGGATGGCAATGAGCCTTGGAAAATTCTATTAAGGAAGAATATTCAAGAGGCAGTTCCAAAAAATGCAAAACAATGGAAAAACAATCATATTCATGATATTCTTTTTGGGAGATTCAATGTTGTCCCTTCAGGATCACTTGTTTTTCGTAGTATTTGGAAGGCCTAGGAGTATTGCAGGAACACGATTCAAGGAAATGAGGCAATTAACACTGATCACAATGAAGTATTTGGATTTAGGTCAATATGGTGGAATATAACCCACAATAACAAGCCATTGGCCTTGCTGCAAGGATGTTCTGCAAAGAAATGGAACTCAAAGGGCATATCTTCATTTAATGATCTATACATGAATAATAGACTCAAAACATGGCCTTCCTTACAATCTGAATACAACCTGGCAAACTCCAACAAGAGAACCTATACAGTCATAATGAACACTTTGGAAAAGATGAAGCAACCACCTAAGATTAAAAATAATGTTGATTGCTATGAGAAATTCACTTGGATTGATGGCTCCCCCTTCTTGAAAGCCAAGGCTCTTTGTTTGTACAAGATCTTATCCCAAAACCAAAGCATCTTTGACACATGTTAACCAAGTATGGCAATTGAATCTTGAAAACAAAGAATGGTCAAAGTTGTTCCAATAAACTTGAGCCAAAGAAAAGTTGTTTCAGATGGCTGCTAATCCTTCACAAACTAGTCTTAGGGTCTACCCCTGTCTCTTGAACCTTATGTGGTTGTAGAGAAGATATTATTCATTTTTTTTTTCAATGCAATTTTGGTTCAGCCATCTGGTCTTTATTCATGGGTAACATTATGGGGTGGGATATTAGAGATAAAGTGTCTTGGTTTGAAGTCTTAGCTGGGTATGTTAAAGGTCTTGATAAAAAGTCTAACCTCTTTTGGCTGTCATTAACTATTGAAATATTGTGGTTCCTGTGGAAAAAGAGGAATGAGCATGTCTACCAAGGTAAGGAAAGGATCCTTACCGAGTCTAATAATAGACTCACTTTTCTAATGATTGTTGAACAGGTCACTTCAAATTTGTGGCTGCCAGCAGACAAGTTCCTCAAGACTGTTGAAGAAGACCCCTCACCGCTGCGCAAAGAAGGCAATAAGGAAGCAGATTTTAGGCTACAGGAGCTGAGAAAAGTGGACAAGAAGTTTCAAGAGGAATACATACACTTCTTATTGCAAGGAATTTCAGTACCAATTCAGGAATGATGCTGCTGATAATGAAAGATGAATTTGTGTAAATTTTAGAACTTTTCTTTTATACGCTTTGCTGGGCTGATTCTTAGCCTTCTGTTTGTAGTGGTGTATAGCCTGGTTGTGGCTTAGATGATGTGACCACCCTAGTCATGCAATTGTAACTAGTCCATTCTTTTTGTAAGCAATTTTCAATACAAAAAAAAAAGGTTCACTCGTGGACCAGTGCGGGCCCAAAAATTTGATGCTCTGTACCCAAAAACACTAGTAAAAACATTGTCATTTTTTATTACAATTAACTTTACCGGATCAAACCATCTTACAAAATTGTCTTCCACAAACATCACAAAGTGTGTTAGAACCAACCAAAATGATCTGCACCATGATTTACTCATCAAGATACAATGTTGACATCAATGACAACACTGCAACACAAAATAGTATACCTTGTGCCTATCCCTCATGCTTATGTTGCCAACAACATCATCAATGACAAACTTCTCATTCTTCCAACATATTGTACCATTGTCATCTTTCGGTGCATATGCAAGGTTGTAGTTATCAACATAATAATATGTCTTTCATATAGCTAGTTAGTCTTTGGCCTAGTGACAAATTTTGGGGCCAAGCGTACATTTGGTGTAGATTTTGTTGGTTTAGTAAATTTCCATCATTTTGATTGGATGTCCTATTAAAGATACTTCAAGGAAATACCCTCCCAACTTTGGTTGAGCCCGAAGATGACGATGAGCCTAACCACTCATAATCATTGGTCCATTCATGCTGCATTTTGATCATAATTCTCACTCACCACCTATGTTGACACTCTCTGGCCTTGGGTGTTCATGCAAGTCTTTAGAGATTGTGAAGCCACATGTTTGAACACCAATAGAATTGGTACAACCATTGTATGCAGATCTCTCATCATACAAGTAAAGAGGTAAGTATAGAAGAGAAGGAAATATAGAAGCATATAGCTAGTAGTATATTAAATAGAATAGATAGTTCGAATAATAAGAAATGGCTCATATAGTAGTGGTAGAGCCCATGTTGACAATTTTTAAAATGTTTATGAGAGAGGGAGACGCCTCCTATCACTAGAGACCCTATGTGATAGCATGGTGGACAAAGAATTTTATGGACTCTATGGACAAAATCAACCTCTATGCAACTACATTGGGAAGTTATGTGTAGGATTGGTATACTAGGTATGATCCAAATGGTCTCAAGACCGAGTTGACGAAAGTTCAATAAGAGCTGTTTTAAGAGTTTGAGCACCCTAAAATCAAACATGTAAACATAGCCACTCTAAAGGAGATTTAGCAAAAACTAGGAGAGATTGTTTGCAAATATCACCAATGCCTCAAGGAACTGATATAAAAAATCACTCAAATCCTTGATCCTGCCTAATAGCAGGAATGGTTTATTGGAGGTTTAACAAATCACATACAATTGGAATCAGTAGAAAGAAACTTCATTATTTATAAGGAAGCACTAGAGGTGGCCTTGTGCCTTGAAGCTGTTGGCAAACTTCAAGAGTATGGGGCCACAAGAAGACTTGAAGAGAAGATGAACATTATGCTCACATGGATGGAACAACTAGTGGGTTCATGGGATACTAAAAACAACACTTGGTGTATTAGTGCTGCATGAAACAACATAAGGCAAAGGATTGTGTGATGTTGACAGTTTGAGCAATTAGTATTGCCCAACACCCTTCATAGATATTAAGTTATGCCATTTGTTTTAAACCTATGTAACCCGGGCATGTGTCCCCGTACAAAGTAGGGAGTCCCTGGCCAAATTAGGGGCGTCCCTGACAGGAAATGTTTTGGGGAAGTGGGGATGCCTTGGAAATGTCCTCATGCCATCCCCAAATTTTTAGAAAAATCGGAAACATTTCCGGTATGGCGCCCAAAAAAGCAGAAACGCTAGGGGACGTCCAGACATTCCCCATATCCCCCAACCATCCCCGGGACGGCTAGCTATCCCCTATGACCCAACAACTTTCCAATTCATTTAAAAAAAGAAAAGCACAAAATAATAAAAAATAAACAGGTGTGGAATGCTGATTAGGGACAACTGCATATTTCTATATTATTGTCATTTTGTAGTTGAAACTTGTAGCCTTTGCACAGTTTGATGTAATTTTTATATAAAATATATGAACATTGTCAATGAATGCAATTAAATTTTGTTAAAACTCCATTTTTTGTCGCTTTCTATGAAATGAAAATTCAAAATATCAATTGAACTCTAATATTATGTGTTAAGGTTCTATGATGTATATGATGTTTGCCATATCATATGAATAATTGAAAATTTCTATATAATTTAAATTCCCTACTTTTTAATAGCCGTCCCCTAAAAATGGCCTCACTCCCATCCCTGTCCCCATCCCCAAAACGCGTCCCCCATCCCCTGCCGTCCCCATCCTGGAAACTTGGGGTAACATAGTTTTGAACAATATGGCATTGCTTTCTGTGCCCTATTACTATAGCTGAAGGGCATTACTATTAACTATTGGCATGAGGTATGAGAGTCCAACTTATGACACATGTACTTGTAGAGTAGTATAGAACTTGCCTAAATCTAGAGGAAAGCAAATGATGAAAGTTAGTTTGCAACAACCAACACCACATCCATACTATGCACCACCTCCTTATGCACTTAGCAAAAACATGCACCACAACCATTGTATGTGCCTAGATGGCAAGGAAAAGGTGGTAATCAATAGGACCATGGAAATGGAAGGTATAACCAAGGCCGCATATTCACATTCCCCAAGTACAAAGAAACTGGCCAAGATCTACATAAGTGTATCAAGTTCCCTATGTGTGCATTTCATGACACTCCACATCGAATAAAAGATTGCCCAGTCTTATTGCAAACCTTTGAGTTGTGCAAGAAGGCTGCACAAATGATCCACACTGGAAAACAATGTTGGTATGTGAAAGTTTCTTTTCATCCAGCATTGATTGAGTAGTTGACAACGAGTACCACAGTGTTCGACATGTAGTTGCACGAATCACACTTTCTATTTTTGGAAAGTCTTCTTCAAAGAGTATTTGACAATTGAGAAGTCTTATGCTTTTGAAAGTCATGTTTTTCTGTGATGATTTACAGATTATCAAGACAACGAATTTTTCCTGAGAAATAAAATATTGTGAGACCTTTGCCTGTGGTTTTTTCCTAGTATATTACCAGGTTTTGCACGCAAATCTTTATGTTCTACGTTTATTACTTTTCACTGTTTAATTCTGTACTGTCAATTTTCTCAACAAACAAAAGCAAAGGCATAAGGCATAACTAGACAAGCTTGTCCAAGTTGTCAAACAAAGTGGTGCATATACCTTCAGTGATGCACAAGCTGACCTGCGACCAAAGAAATGATCCTAGCAAGGAAACAAAGTTCTGATAGCAGTAAAAACAATGCCCTTTGATTTGGCTGAATGGTGAAAGTTAGTCCATGATGTTGTGCACTTGTTCAAAGAAGCCAAAGAAGAGATTGCTGCTAAGTGTAGATCACTAAAGGAAGAAACAAAAATCAATTATGATATCCTGCACCTGTTACAACAAGGTGTAGTGCTTCCAAGTTTAAAACAGTTGTTGGAACAAATGGCTCTTTCCAGTAGGGAAGCACTTGCCAACTGAGCACCAAGAAAAGATGTATGCGGTTATTAGCATAGGAGAGAAAAGTTGCTAGTGATGCCTAAGTCCATCATTTGAAAATGCTAGACTGCCAGCAAATGGGAAGTGAGAATCACGACATGCACTGAAAGATGAATTGATTTGTCTGTTTCAGTATTTATTGAGAAAATGTTTCGAACAGCAATGGTTTGCTCAGCTGATTCTTAGTAGGAAAATTATATTTATAGTATCTATAAATCTTAGTCAATTGAATCGGAAATGAGTTTTTGTATATTACAAAATTATACATAAAATAAGCTATTTTAGGATCATTATGCACACTGAATGTTGCAAAAGAAGACACAACTCAAAAGAAAGATAATCAATGGCAGTTATTTTGCCAAGTTTTATGTTTTCCTACTTTTGCAACAATACGAAGAGTTGCCAAAATAAAGGCTGTGCACTCACTTATTAAGCTTGGTGGAAATATAAATGCTGAAAGAAAAGATAAAAGATATTGCATTAAGTACAGGATTCCAAACCTTGAGTTTCTTGTATGCTCTGATGCATGTGGAATTAAAATTGATTTTCCAGGTCAAAGAATTTTTTTGAATCAGCATGTTTCATGAATCATAGCAGTATTTCTTTCCAATGATTGTTTCTTTTGTTCGGGAGCTTTCTGAAAGAGTTTTCGAGGGGCTGCACCAAGCACTCTTTTAGTAAGTGTTCTTTGGGTGAGGCAGACTGCAAATGTAGTGGAAATGTGTTGGGCCATACAAATCTTTACTAAAACTCACCAGTATGCTAAAGCCACATTGGCTATATTGAAAATTTGAAATTTCAGGGAAGACTTTCAGAAATTGGTTAATTGACTTCTGTTTTAAGTGTTTGCACTTCAATGAGAGAATCCTTGCTCTGAGAGTTATATACTATAGGGCTTATGCCAAGTAATTTAATTTATGTGACGGTTATCATATAATCAATGATTGAAATATTTATTTACTGTACTTCTATCCTTTGTTTAAAATCTATATATATGAATGATTGCAGATTGATTCTTTGGTGTTAAATGTGACAGCTGTTGTGTTTTTATTAGATTGTTAGTTCATTGTGACTTTAAGTGTTATGAAGTTTATTTCTAAATTGGTTAGTTTCATACTCCATTCTGCTTCATATGCCTTGTACTAGTTCCATTCTGCAAAAGTGTGAGAATTTTCTCTTTTTCCTTTCCTAATATATGTTTCTGAAAATACTTGACTTCTGAATCATTTTCAATGTACAATAGATAGATGGGAAGACGATTAAGGCACAGATATGGGATACAGCTGGTCAGGAAAGATATAGAGCAATCACAAGTGCTTATTATAGAGGTGCTTTGGGAGCCTTGATAGTTTATGACATTACGAAGAATTCTAGTTTTGATAATGTGCAGCGGTGGCTACGTGAGCTGAGAGATCATGCTGATTCAAATATTGTTATCTTGATGGCGGGCAATAAATCTGACTTGAATCATCTACGAGATGTGTCAGCAGATGATGCACAGATATTTGCTGAAAAGGAGGGCCTTTCTTTTATAGAAACCTCTGCGCTGCAGTCTACAAATGTTGAGAAAGCCTTTCAATCAGTTCTTACAGAAATATACCATATAGTTAGCAAGAAGTTACTTGCAGCAGCAGAGGGGTCCTCTACTGGGCCTGGTCAAGGAACTGCGATTAGTGTCGAGGATACTGGAGCAACTGTGAGAAAGCAAAGGTGTTGCTCTTAAGTGATGCCTTATGCATTATTTGTTTCCATCATTTCCTAACTTCTTACAGGTTATTTGAATTAGGTAGGCCATTGTAATGTAGAGATTCCGATGCATGTCCAGTTTTCATATGTTAAACACTAAAACTAATATTTATTAGGTGAGGGTCTTTGTCTATTGTGTCTTAGATTAGTGTTGCACTTTTTAAGCTCTGGGCAGAGTGGCCTCTTTGCAAGCATGTTAGAGGGACACCTTTATGTCACTGAGACTACACTAAGTGTGGTCAGCTAATTGTCATGAGCTTCTAGCCAGCCTACAATTGGTTTAGGTTCATTTGTTATGCGGTATTGTGCTTTAAGGTCATATATATATTTAACAGTTAATGATTTACGTTTATATACATCTAGATGATAGAGAATAAAAATTGCAGCTGTGTACAATATTTTAAAGATATATTGGTTGCAGCAAATAATTAACAGAATGTCTTTACAAGGGTTTTCAATAACTGACATTTGAGTTTTCTTCTTCAGAGTGTAGGTTTTATTGTACACATTCTGAAACTCTGGAGGACATGAAAAATATGAAATAAGCATTGGATGATGTTTTGCACTTATGAACAACAATAGACTAATAAAAATAAATGTATTGAAGGATTAAGTATTTACAGGGAATGTTTTTAGTCTGAAAACTCTTTAAAATGATTTCGGGAGAAGCACAAAGGGAGCCCTTATAAAGGTCTAGTATAGACTATGCAACGAATGAAGTCTCTGGGAGGAGTGGACTATGTTTGACTCAGAACTATTGATTTTGTAATCATAATTTTATGTCATTGCTAGAAAAAATCATTTTTGGACTGGAACTTCTTGATGGCAACAATTTCAAAACTTTCAGAACAGTAAAATACACCAAATTTAAAATAAAGGTGGTTTGCATGATTATTTCATTGTAGCCTCCTAACAATATGCCCTTGTATCCAATTGGGGATGAAACCTAAATTTATAACCATGTAAAGATCTACAAACAATCCCTAGACAAAATCAGAAGCTTTCCAAATTGTTGGAACTGATGAGTTCATGCCCTCCTAATTGGACCCGCATTTATGAGAGTTTGATTTTTTAGTTGGGTTTCAGTGACTACTAAAATCAGCCAGGGTAACCTCTGCCTAGGCTGGGTTAAGCTATATGGTAACGGTGACACTGTTGTTATGCCTCTAGGACCTTCTAGTTCTTGAATGGAGTGAATTTAAAAGATTCAAAAACCATTTCTACAAGACCTTAATTTCATGGTCTTACAATATTCAATATCTAATGCATTAGTGCCCCTAACATCGATCATCATTTAAGAACCCCTTCAAAAACATTTGCACTACATTTTGGTCTATGTTATTTATACGACTTATATGCACATTCTTGCTTCACTAATGTTACGATTTTATGTGAACATGACTAGTACCCAACAAAGTGGCAAGAGCTTTCTTAATATATGAAGGTTTCTTAAAATTGTTTAATTGGTTCTAGAAACAATGAAAGATGTCAAGCCTAAGTTGTTTTAGAGACCTAGGTGAGTGGGTATGGTGTCACATCCCCACTATTTGCATGAAAACAAGAACCTTGTGATTGGGTCTAGATATATATCAAAGCATAAAGGATTGAGAACTTTGTTAGATGTGGTAGTTAGCACTATCTTCATAGGCATGAATACAAATGAATCTACACCCTACACGTGGGAAAGGGGAGCAACTAAGTGAACACATAACATTAACTCCTCTACAACGAAGCATGGACACCATTTTAAAAATTTAATCTGATTGACTTATGGCTGGTTGATATGAATTATGAATTTGATTCACCATGTGGGAGCCTAATTATTCTTGCTAAGAAGAAAGATGGAACTTGGTGACTTTGCATTGATTATAGGGTATTAAATAAAATCACTGTGAAAAATAGAGATCCAATTCCTTAGATTGATGATCTCTTGGACCAAATTAGAGGGGCTAAGTTCTTCACCAAAATTGACTTGAAGTCTGGGTATCATCAAGTACCAATTGATCCATCGGATGTGTGGAAGATTGCTTTTAAATCTATGGAAGGTTTTTATTGAATGGTTAGTCATGCGTTTTGTTCTAACAATGCTCCCTCTTCTTTTTTGAGGATGATGAATGATGTACTCAAGCCATTCATTTATTCTTTTGTGGTTGTCTATTTGGATGATATCCCCATTTTTAGCAAAACTTGGAATAAGCATTTGCAACATGTTGAACTAGTGCACTCAACTTCACAATACAACCTCTATGCTAACAGAGAAAAGCGTTCTTTTGGTATGCAAAACATTTAATATTTGGGATACATTGTTGATAGTGAGGGTGTTCATGTTGATCTTGAAAAGATACAAGTTATCAAAGACTATCCATCCCCTAAAAATCTCACAGAGCTTCATAGTTTTTTGGGATTGGAAAACTTCTATCATAGGTTTGTGCTTGGTTTCTCACATTTTGCATGGCCTCTAAATTAGTCATTGAGGGGTGAGCAAAAGAAAAATTCAATTGAAAGATGCACAACAAGAAGCATTTGTGGAATTGAAATGAAGGTTATGCTCAACACCAATGTTATCCCTTCAAGACATTCAATAGTCCTTTGAAATAGAAACACATGCATCCAAATCCCTTGGAGTTGTACTCATGCAACATTGACATTCAATTTCCTACCATAGTGAGATTTATTTTGATATTGTGCATAGATATCCCACATATGACAAGGAGTTATATGTCATTGTTCAAGTTTGCAAATAGTGGAAGCATTACATTCTGGGAAATGAAACTATTATACAAACAAACCACAAGCTTCTTCATTTTTTGCAAAATAAAGGAAAGTTGCATAATAATAGACATCAAAGGTGGTATGATTATCTACAACAATTTCACCTTAACATTGGTCACAATAAGGGAAGCAATAACAAAGCAGCATATTGCTTGAGCAAGCCTCCAATTGCAACCTTGATAGTGGTGTTGGATTTATGTGGTCATCAAACAACAACTTGGGCCCATTTGTATGGTAATGACCTTGAATTCGTGACATTTACAACAAGCTAGCTGAAGGTAAGCATGTCCCCACTTGCAAGATGGAATACTTTGTCACATGGGTCGCATATGTGTTTCCACTGAAGAACATAAGAAGTTGATATGGGAAGCACACTATAGTCATGTTGTAGGCCATTTTGGAATACGTAAGACCATTGCTATACTTCAAAAATATTTTTATTGGTCAAAGATGAAACATGATGTCATTTCATATATTCAAGCTTGTGCAACTTATGTGATTGTAATGCTTCCAAATCATAAATAGGCTTGTATTTAACTCTTCCTATCCTTGATAAATCATGGCAATTAGTTTCAATGAATTTTATGTCTGGTCTTCCTACTATTAGATGGGGTCATGTGTTAGAATATTGTCATTGATGTCAAAAAAAATGAACGAGTTTATTGTTATTGATGTCAAAAGCGTATGAATGAGATTGTTAGATTATTGTCATTGATGTTAGAGAAAATCATTTGTTCAAGAAGAAAATCTATGATATATTGGGATGCCTTTCTCTTAAGTGTTGGAAGGTTTTTTCGTTGCAGTGGGAGCTTTTGTTTTGTGGTATATTACAGATTTTTGAAGAGGATTGTTTTCCATGGCTTCCACCTCTCTCCTAGATATTGAGAGATTCAATGGAATAGGCTACAAGATGTGGAAATTGAAGATGATCTCCTTGAAGAGAGAGATTAGTGGTTGCCAGTTTCACAAGAGACCAAACCAACTGCAATATCTGATGAAGAGTGGAAAAAGCTAGACAAGAAGTTACGAGGAACCATACGGTTGTGTCTCACAGATTTCATCCTCTTGAATGTCTCCATAGAGGACACCACATACAAGTTGTGGAAGAGGATAGGTGATATTTATCAAACTAAAATTTTGTCTAACAAGTTATATCTCAAAAGATGGTTATATTCATTAAAAATGAAAGATGGTGATTCTATTGCAGACCATTTGAATGCTTTTAATTTGATTATAAGTCAGCTAGCATCAGTAGACGCTAAATTAGAAAATGAAGATAAATGTATCTTGTTTCTTTGTTCTTTGCCCGTATCTTGGGAAAATCTAATTGTTGCCATAAGTAGTGGTAATGCAAAGCCAAAGATGGACAACATGATTTCCATACTTCTATCAGAGAAGATGAGGAGAAAGTCTATGAATGTTGCCCCCCAAGATGCCTTGCATGTACGAGGAAGGTCCAAAGAGAAATGGCCTAAAGGGAATAAAAGAGGGATAAGTCTAAAGGATGTTCTAAGACCCTCAAAAAGAGCAGAGTAAAGTATTGGAATTGTGGCAAAAGAGGGAATGTGAAGGAGTGTAGGAACAATTAAAATAATGTTGATTCCTCCATAGAAAAGTCCTATAATGATGATTCTAATGCTTTGTTTATTTCAGATAACTCTATTAGTGATGATGCTTGGCTTATTGATTCAGGTTTCTCCTACCATATGACTCCTCACAAGGAGTGGTTTACTTCTTACAAAGCATATGATGGGGGAGATGTTTTCCTTGGTGATAACAACACTAAGAAGATTGTTGGTAAGGGAAGGGTAAAGTTGTGTTTTAGTGATGGGAGGATCAAATCCCTTGATGATGTTTGACATATTCTAGGACTTGGAAGAAATTTACTTTCAGTATCCAAGTTGAATAATTTTGAAATGCATGTGACATTTGACAAGTATGATTGCAAGTTGGTAAGAGGGATTTTGGTGATAGCTAAAGGATCTTAGATAGGGACTTTGTTTAGGCTAAATGCCTCTACTTTATGTAACTCTTCTAATGTAGCTAGTACTGAAAACACATGTATGTTGTGGCACTATAGATTAGGTCACATTGGTGAAAAATGTCTTAAGACCATTCTTAATAAAAAGTTGGTTGACAGTATTTTTGATTATTCTGTTGGCAAAAATGATTTAGCATTGTGTGTTTGGTAAACAAAATAGATCTTCATTTCCTAATGGAACTAATAAGGCAAAGAGATTATTACAGATCATTCATTCAGATGTATGTGGACCAGTGGATATTGACTATTTGGGTAAATCTCTGTATTATGTCTCTTTCATTGATGATGTGTAAAGATACATGTATGGATTTATTTTATGTGTTCTAAATCTTAATTTTTCACTAATTTTAAGGAATGTTAGGCCTTAGTTGAGAAGCAATCAAATTATAAGATAAAAGTGTTGAAATCTAACAATGGGGTTTAATATTGTTCTAGGGAATTTGATGAGTTATGTAAGCATGTAGGTATTGTTCAGTAGAAGACTACTCCTTACACTCTCCAAAAAATGGGGTAGCAAAAAAAATGAACCGAACCTTGATGAAAAGAGCTAGGAGCATGTTGAGTGGTGCTAAGCTTGATAGATGCTTTTGGGTAGAAGCGGTTGGTACTCCTTGTTATTTGATTAATAGATCTCCTTGTCTAGTTCTTGTTGATAAAACTCCTTATGAAGTGTGGATAGGTAGAAAGCCTTCTATTTCACACTTAAGGGTCTTTGGTTGTGAGACTTTTATTCATGTGCCTCAAGATAAGCGATCTAAACTAGATCTAAAAGCTTAAAATGTATCTTCGTTGGCTATAGTGAGAATGTAAAAGGTTATAAGCTTTGAAATTGTCTAACTCATAAAATGATATTTTCTAGAGATGTGATTTTCAGGGGGTTTAGAGCTTACTCAAGAGAGAAGAACAACCAAGGGAGAAAGATAAGACAAAGATAATGCACTTTGAGACACAAATTAAGAAGCATGAAGATGCACATATTGAAGAACAACCAGATGGATCTGAGGATGGAGAAGAAGAAGAGGGTTTAGATAGATCAGAGGATGTGTAGGATGAGCACACAAAAGAAGAACAGGTAGCACCCATTACTCCTACCTTGATGAGGTCCACAAGGCAACAAAATCTAGTTGATAGGTATAACCTATCAAATTACTGTTGTGTATTTTCTTTATTGAGTAGTTACAACAAACCTAGATCCTACAAGGATGCTCTCTCTTCAGAGGAAAGTGAGTCTTGGTTACAGGCCATGCATGAGGAGATGATGGCTTTAGATAGTTGACACCAGGGATCTTATTAGTTTGACTAAAGGAAGGAATCCCATAGGATGCAAGTGGGTATTTAAATTTTTTTTTGGAGCAGATGGTCGGTTAGAGCAGTGCAAGGCCATATTAGTGGCTAAGGGCTACTCCCAGAGAGGGAGTTGATTTTAGTGAAATTTTCTCTCTTGTTGCTAAATTAACTTCTATTAGATTCCTATTATCTATTATTTTTGTTTGTGATTTTGAGATAGAGAAAATTGAGGTTAAAACCACTTTCTTGCATGGGGATTTTGAGGAGGAAATTTATATGTGACAACTTGACAGTTTTGTTGCGAAAGGAAAATAACAATTGGTTTGCAGGTTGAAGAGATCTTTGTATGGTTTGAAATAGTCACTTAGGATGTGGTACGAGAAATTTTATTCTTTTTCATTAAAGTTGGATTTTCTTAGGAGTGAGGAGGATCATTGTGTATACATTAAGGTTATTGATGATTAGATTCTAATTATTATCTTGTATGTTGATGATATGTTGTTTATTGGTAACAAAAAGGTGATGATTAGTGAGCTCAAGACACAACTTTTTGACACATTTGATATGAAGGACTTGGGGGCTACAAAATATATTCTTGGAATGGAGATTAGCAGAGATCAGGTTCATAAAAAGCTTTGGTTAAGTCAAAGTAAGTATGTTGATACCATTTTGTAGAGGTTTAATATGCATGATTGCAAGCTAGTTAGTATTCCATTTCCAGTCGGTACTAAGTTGAGCTTAGATATGTGTCCTAATTTTGATGATGATTTTGAGGATATGTCTATGGTTCCTTATGCTAGTGATGTTGGTAGTTTGATATATGCAATGGTTTTCACTAGACAAGATATAGCCCAAGCAGTGGGAGTTCTAAGGAGGTTTATGTCTAACCTTGGTAGAGAGCACTGTAATTTTGTTATGAGGGTGTTTAGATATTTGTGAGGTACTTCTGATTACTTTTTGGTTTATCATGGTACTGATGATGTGGACAAATAATTGAAAATATAGGGGTTTGTTGATGTAGATTAGGCAGGTGACTTGGGTAGTTGAAGGTCCACAAGTGGCTATGTATTTACTTTGTTTGGAGGAACAATGAGTTGGATGAGTAAGAGACAACCCAGAGTTGTATTTTCGACCACTGAAGTAGAGTATATGGATGCTACACATGCCTCTAAGTAGGTATTATGGTTATGTAGACTTAGTAATGGCATTGGTTTTGATTGCAAGACAATGAGGATTGGATGTGACAGTTAGAGTGCTATTTGTTTGACAAAAAATCCTATGTATCATGCTCGTACTAAGAATGTTGATGTTCAATATCAATTTGTGCGAGAGATGGTTGAGAATGGTAAGGTCTTGAGAGAAAAGGTTGACACTTTGGATAATATTGCAAATACTCTTACAAAACCAATGACCATGGTTAAGTTCTATTGATGTAGGAAGGTCATGGGCCTTGATCACTGTACTTGATTTATGTTTTGTATCTCTTGGATTTAATTATAATGTATAATGTCAAGTGGGATAATGCTAGGATAAGGTGACATTAACCTTGTAATCCTATGCCATTTATATGTCTCCACATTCCTTGGAATGTGTTCTAGGGGACACGAGAGAAAAATATTAAATTTTGGCATGTTGTAGTTATATTTTAAAGAGAGGATTTAGTTTCGGTGGAAGTTACACATCAAATATAGATAAGGAATCTTTCTTAGGCATCCAAAATGGAATATGAAAGGTCTTGGATGGGGTGCCTAATATTGGATAAGAAAAGGTGTTCGTTGGTGTTCCATCAAGGAGCGAAAATATCACCCGAGCATCTGGAAAGAAAGGAGCTGGATAGGCTATGGGTTAAGCGCCCATGTGGGAGTCTTGAATTTCCAATTAATATTTTATTATGTCTTTTGACTATCCAAGAAGAGGGGCATGGGTTTTTGCAAGTGGTTTTGTACCTCTTGTTTTGGTTTACCATTCATGGTTTTACCTCCCATAGTTTTCTATAAATTGGAGCCATGGGATGGTAGTTTCATATCGAGTTTTTGCAGGTAATAGGGTGTTGTTAGGTTGATAAGAGATTAGTAGCGAAGTGTATTATTGTGTACTCACATTTGAAGATTAATAATATACTTTCCCTCTTTTGTCGTGTGGATTTTTTCCCGAAAGGGTTTCTTCACATAAATTTGCTGTCCCATTTTGTTTGCTGATTTTTATATTGTGATGTATGTTGCAATCAAATGTTTATTTTTGATTTGGTAATTTGATTTTCAGATCTGAATTCACTTACATAAGTTCATATTGTAGCTTTCCTTCACCTTTTTTTTCAACACTAACGATAGTGAAGATAAAATAACCTTGAAGGTTGAAAATTAATATCTTAAAGGATTCATAACTCATATAGATTACAATCTATTATGGTTTGTACCCTAGATTCTTAATTCTATGGATGACAAGAAATTATTAGATCAACTAGCCACACATGGAAAGAACATGAAATATTGGTTTGATTGTATTTTCTAGCAAGATATCAAGATATTGGGTTGGTTGCATGCTTTAATACCCAAAGTAAAGGAGTTCCGACAAGAGAACATAGGATATAAATTATGGCGTGATTGAAAAATTATTATGAATAGATCATTAAAAATATCAAACCTATCTACACCATGAATTTGACTAAGTTACAAGAAAAACATATTTACATGGAACATGTAATACAATTTTGTAATGAGGATGTTGAGTGAATCTTCTTATACTTTATGTAAACAAAACATAAATTAAATGAAGTGAGAAGGGTTTATTTTTTAGTTAATGACTAATAATCCATGTAATTATGTTGATGGTGAGAGAAATTCATTTGATTTGGATGATATATAGAGTGATTTTTTAATGCTTGATAAAAGAGATATTATTTATGGAAATCCCAATATGTGGAAAAATATATGAATTGGCCAAAATCACTATACATATCTTGAAAAGATAAGGTAAAAACATGAATTTTGTAGGCTAGATTTACACTTCAAAATTAGATTGTTTAAATAGGTCTAGTGGTGATAATAGGAAAATATAAAGTTCATTAGTTTCTTCACAACATCCAAAAAGCTACTTCAATACCAAGGTCTTCTCGAGGAGTTGTTGAGTAGCTATTTTTGGTTGTCTCTATTTTTGGTTCGATGCATTTTTTAAGGATTCTCTATTTTTAGAGTCTTATTTTAGATCTTTTATTTCAATAGATGTGAGGTTTTGGATTCTTATCCATAGATCTATTGTTAGTTTATATTTATCTTTATCATGAATATAACTAAATTTTTCCTTAGATTTTTTATTTGTGGATGTAATTTTATAAAAAATCTTGCTTTGCATGGAAGCAAGATATTCTTAGCCTAGAATTTAAAGTTAGCTTTTGTTGTATTTCTCATATTATGTTGTAATCGTTATAAAAAATATCATTTTTACTTAGTTTTTTAATAGTAATATTTATTTATGCTTGTCTCTAATATTTTTTTTCAATAAGTATTGTTCTATTCATCCAATTATCTTAAATGTTAAGTAATATTTGATAATCACTGTAATATTTTCATTGCAATCCTTTTAAAAAAGGTCTTACAAATTTATATACAATTCTTGTGTTCTTGATTTATAGTAGCCTTAGTTTATGTTCATTTCAATTTGATTAAATATTTTATGTGGGTTTTTCAAGCTACATTTAGTTGAAAAGTACTAGCATTTATTAGTTGTATTAGGTATTTTTTACAATAGGTAAATATAAAATATAAAATCTCGTCTGGTGCAAAAGTGTCGAGTCACCTTGTACCCTATTCAAAGAACAAAAGGATAGGTTTTTATTTAAGTTTTCTATATTGCATGTTTGAAATCATGCAATTTTTAGGTTTTCCAAATTGTATAGTTTAGAAATATATCATTTTCTTTACTCTTTCCAATCTAGAGCTTCCCCTCATAATTTATATTTTTTATGTTACATGTTCCATTTTGTGTTGTATGGAGAGGTATACATTAAATCACTAATTAGTTTTGGCAACCATTATGGAGCATGAGGATTTTTTTTAACAATGTTTCTTTTCACAATAAATAATCATTCATGTGCTTATAATGCTCCATTTTTTAGCCTGACTCAAATTGGATTGAACAAGACAATCTAATGCACTAGTTTTTATTACAAGAAAAATATTTCACATTGGAGATCTGCAACTACTATCTTATGCAAATTAAAAATAGAAGTTGATCTTGTAATATGAAGATTAGTTTTACCTCATCCAATTTAGAATGGAATAAATATAGCTTATACTGTACAAACAAGATTGTGAAGGAAGGAAAGTCTCATAAATGCTATCTTTTAGATGCTACATCCTTATTCTACTAATAAAGGTCCTGTTTCAATAGCTATAGAACTTGTTGAAGTATTTTGAACCTTGGAGAGAACTACTTCAAGCCATGGTGTAGTGCCAATAATGAAAATATTTTGGTAGAAATGGGGAATGATAGAAATGGTAGAATCAATAATAATCAACGTGTTCCACCCATTCCTTGTGGAAATACTATTAGTCCCTTATCTCTTATAGGAAATCATAATTTTCCTTCTAGATTAAGGAATATTTTTTCCAAAGTTCCATGTCAATGAAAAATAAGATACCGATGAACACATTCCACCTTTCAACATGTAAAATCTTATGCATCTCCAATGAGATGTTGTAGTTTGTTTGTTCATATACTTTAATGTCAAATGTGGTTAATTGGTTTCACCATCTTGAATCTCATTCTATTATTGATGGGGAGACTGAGTGACAAATTATTATTACACTTAAAGAAACAAATATGGGAAAATTTTATTTAATTAACTCTTAAGTATGAAATAAAGATGATAATGAGCCTATGTGAGAGCTTATTACAAGATTCAATACTCTTGTCACTTGAATTTTGATTATTCTAAACCCTTCTCATGAAATTCTTTTGATTTTATTTATAAAATAAATGATATCTCTTTTGATATTTGTTTCATTTTTAAGGCAACTCATGAAACAAAATTATAAGAGAAACAAGATCATTCTATTTAATTAGATGATCAGATGATTGCTATTGGAAAGATCTAGAAGGATTATATCAAAATTATTGTGAAAAGTTTAGTTGATCCATTATTGCAATAGGTGGTCAATGATGTTTTAGTATTATGAAGAAAAAAATTATAAGATCAACTCATCTTTTAGTATAAACCACCTCCTCCAAGGAGGAATAAATTTTAGCCTTACAACATAAATAACAATAATAGGCCATGTTTAATAACTTCACCTACCAGGAAATTTTTTAAGGGACCTTCTCTAGCAAATAATTATTATATTTTTAATGACACAAATGCTTAAAATGGGAATTTATGTCTATAGAGGAAAATATAATTAAATGTATATTTATAGGCTGGTGTTTCTCAATGTTATATATGTTGGGAACAAGTGCCTCAACTTCTGGCTTGAACCTCTGTAAAAGATGGCATTTTGCTGCCTTTTTTGGACTTTACCTCTCTACTACTAGGAGTTCTTTTCGGTGGTGCGGTTTACCACCTTACTGCGGGCCCCTATTGCTATGTCTGCGGTTGGGCGGTGTTACCGCCATACCGTGGGGTCTCTGTCCTTAGCTGGCGGTAGTGCGGTTGACTGCGCAGTCGGTTTGATCATTTACCTCCCTACTGCGAAGGTTGCTCGAAGAAGGCGTGGTGGTCGCAGTGAACGAAGATAGTCAACAAAGAATGCTTACCGCCGTACCACGATGGCCTTTTGGCCATGTCGCAGTGGTGAGGTAAGTTGTGGCTGTCAGTAAAATCGCTTACCTCCTTACTGCGAAGGTCTGGTGGTCAGGGTGCGGTGGGCTTGATGGCTGACACAGGCAGTTACCTCCATACCGCGAAAGGCTTCATAGTGCTCGATGATGACACGGTGATGGGCGACGGGTTGGCAAACAAGATGCTACCTTAGTACCATGGGGGTGTTAGGAGAGACCAACGGTTATGCGGTGGCACCACCATACCGTGGAGGTCTGTCAACCTTGGAGTGGTGCCACGGTGACACCACCATACCACGGTGGCCTCTTTGGCTTGGGACAGTGGTACGGTAAAGAGCTCGTGGACATTGTTTGACTGGTCTGTCTTGACTGGAAGCGGTGAACGAATAGAGAGGCAACACGTGGCAAATAATCAACAAATGATTGGCCAAAGTTCAAAGCGGTGGATGCTTTAACTGTGAGATCGGATTCAACAGTTGACAGGATCCATTTCAAGCAAAGAGAATTAATGCCTGGGTAGCTCGATGCACGATTGCAGGGTGACTTAGATAGGAAGCGATCGGATTCGTCTGTCAGAAGGAAGGTGTGTAATAATGGCACCCAATTGGTTGGTTGGCAGAATAATGAACGAAAGACTTGTAATAGTCGAATCTATATTATTGTAGAAGTCACTAAGGTGACGGTATGTGAGAAAGTTATTCATTGTATGCAGAAAATGCATTGTAACAGTGAGAGTAGTTAAAAAAAAGGAAGTCTGCTGATGTGAGCTGATATCAGAGAGAGAGAAGTCTTAACTTTGTATGTAAGATTTTACTATAATACAAAGTGATTGCTCTTGGTCTGGTGGGTTTTTTCCCATAAGAGTTTTCCCACATAATTCTGGTTTTATCTTTGTGATTGTTATTTTTTGTTACTCTTGTTATCCTGTATGTGTTCATCTTAAGTGTTTTAAAGTTTTAAAACTGGCCTTTTCACTTCTCCTCTGTGGTTTTAGCATTAGGAAAGCATTTCCGCACTCTCTGCTTTTCCTTTCAAGTGGTATTAGAGCTTGGCCACTTGTGTTATCCTTGTTAGTAAGGTTGGTTTTTTGTGCTAATACTGTTCCAATGGGAGTCTTGCAAAGTTAGAATCTAGTTTTGTTTGAGATGGCGAGTACATCAGGGAGAGTAGAGATTGAAAAATTAAATGGCAACAATTTTGAGTTGTGGATGTATACACCTAAAATGGTCTGGAGCATCCGATTAATTAAATACACATTATTTGATTAATTATTCTAATTTCCTCTACTATTTAAATAAATAGAAATATTTATTTATATAGTTCACATTTAATTTATCTTAATTAAATAAACAAAATTAAATACTTTGTTCAATTTAATTATCAAATCCCTATTTCAATCTATCACATCATTCTCAAATTAATTAAATAAAGATCAAACGCTTTATTAATTAATTACCATATTCCTCTGATTAATTTAATAAACAACTATCCTATAGTTCGTTTTATTAAATTATTTATCTCCCCTTTGGCTAATTTAAATAAATCAAAATATTTGAATTAAAGCACAAGGAATATTCCATCTATATTCTCTCAAAAATGAATTAGATATCCTATGTCAAATTAATTGATTGAAATTTCACAGGAAGTTTTGGAGACAAATTGGAGACAAATTTGGAATTTGATCTCTCAATCCTCCTCCATCAATCCTTCCTCTTCTCTTGCTTGGTGTTTTCATGGGTAGAGACAATCTCCATTTTTCTCTCAATCTCCTCCATCTCTCACCATTCAATCCTCTAGATTGAATCCAAGCCTCTCAAAGCTTTCCCTGTGCATTTCTACAGCCAGAAAATCTATAAATACAACCTCATTGAACCAAGAAAAGGAGCCAGATAATCAAGTTTATGCACTCTTACTCTGCAGGAATTCAAGCACTCAAGCATCAAGCATTCAAACATCCAATATCCAACAATCAAGCTTTAATATCATGGCTGCAATTATCTGTTTCATGTCAATCCATGCTTAGTTTAAATTCATTTATCATCTAGTATTGTCTTTTAACTCCATATCATTGCATTAGTATCATCTCGTTCTTTAGATAGTCATTTTAACAATCATAGTGCTTAATAATCTGAGAGCAATTTTATTTAATAAATCTTTGAGGATAGAGAACAATATAATGCTTTCATTTGATTACTGCTTTGATTTAGTTCAATTTGAGTTATCTTTGATATAATGTCTTATTAAGAAGTGTATTAATCTTGTTTTACTTATTCACACTTACAATTTGGTGCCCACCATGGGGCATTAACCCCAATTTTATCAAAATTATCAATTTTTCTGGAAAGTGTCACGCAGGTTCGTAGCATGTTTTCTTTTAGCGCTTCCATTAAAATTTTTAGCGTTTATGGTCACTGTTTCAGTGCTTTCAACTTTGGCGCTTCTAGTCACTGTTTTAGCGCATCGGGTGATTTAGCGCTTCCATGACAAACTTCGGCGCTTCGGTACCCTGTTTCGGCGCTTTCGGGTTTTAGCGCATTAGGTAACTGTTTTAGCGCTTCGGTTCAATATTCCAACGCTTTTGTAAAAATCAGTCTGGATCCGACACGACTGTGGCCAGATTTTAATTTTTTAATTTTTTTAAATTTTTATAGTTGGACTAAAACGTATCAATCTAGGATAGTCACTTCAAAGTTTTCTAAAATTGATCAATCTAGGATAGTCACTTCAAAGTTTTCTAAAATTGATCAATCTAGGATAGCCACTTCAAAGTTTCTAAAATTGATCAATCCTAGAATAGTCACTTTCTTGTTTTTCTTAAAGCAAATCTATCAATCCTAGGATAGTCACCGCTTTTTTACAGTACAAAGTTAAAAAGAACAACATGATTTATGTGAAGCAACACCTTCACATAGATTAGAAAATTTCTTTTTGGGCTTAAAACAGGACAATATATATGCTGTGTTTGTAGTGATTAGGCTTATGCTCTCCCCTTAACTGGGTGATCAAAGTGCCAGATTTCACGTTTACTTCATGTTATTTATGCTTTTGTTAAAACCTTTAGAAGGCCTGCCATAGTGGGAAAAAATACTCACCCTATGGGAACGACCTAAGTGGGAATGCCTAAAGCCAAGGATTTTAACCCATTATAATAAAAATGCAAGTTGTTGATGAAAGTCCAACTTGACGGTAGTGTGCAAGATAACCATCCCCAAAATCTTTGTTCTAAATATTGGGAGGTCTCCTGAGGGAGTTTATCATTTGCCGCACCGCACGGAAGCCCTATCTACGAACCATAGAGTAGTTTCCCGCCGAGTCAGTAGCCATACATTGTCATACTCACAGTGCAAGGGGAGGGAAGAATCTGCCCCCAAGACACTCACCATATAATTACCAAGGAACGCTTGCTTAAGGGATTCGGTATCCACTTCCGTCACTTTGAGTACGCACCTGGAAACGACAAAAACACGTGCGCCCTCTAGGGGGTGACACTGCTATGTGAGTCAACATAATTCAAGATGTGGGCTGTGAGTATAATGATGACCTACTTGTCCTTAAGTGTGAGTCTGTTTGATTTGTGTACAATTGTTAAAACAACCCATCAAAATCAATAAAGACCATTCGTGGTTTTTGAACATACACGATCTATCCAGTTAAAAACAAATTATTCAAAAGTGCTTGCTGTGTTTTCACAAAGAATCATTAAAATCAGATTAAAGATCATCCTAAAAATGACAAAGTCAAGTTAGATCAGAAAAACTCCATGCTTAGAAAGTGGAAGTCCACCACGTTTCTCAAAAGGAAAATCAAAATCTCAAAACCCAAGAAACCTAAACGGTTATAAATTGAGAAGAAAACGTTTTCTATATCAAAATTGGAAACTCTTGTTACAACATGGAACATTCATCCACAGGTATCACGATTTTGCTAAGGGTCACACTTTAGATTTTGCAATAGAACCACTCTCTTCATGAGCCTTCTTCCAAAGAAGAGCTCTCACTCAGTTTCACAACCACAGTCAACGCATACATTGTGCTTTTCTTCCACAATCCATGATACAGTATGCCACAAGGCCAAATCAAATTTTACAATAGAAAGTCTTTAGGATCCTGTTTTTAGAAGCTCTGGAAAAACCTGTTTTAGCGCTTCTGGTCACTGTTTTAGCGTTTCGGTGAAATAGCGCTTTTGGGCACTATTTTAGCACCTACAGTCTTTATTTTAGTGCTTCTAGTAAATTAGCGCTTCCATCACTTTTTACAGCGCTTCTGTGCACTGTTTCAGCGCTTCTGTCAAGTAGCGCTTCCATCAATTTCTGCAGCGCTTTTATGCACTGTTTTAGCGCTTCTAGTAAAATAGCACTTCTGGTCTTTGTTTCAGCGCTTCGAGACTCTATTCTAGCACTTCTGTAAAATAATGCTTCTGTACTTTGTTTTAGTGCTTCTAAAACAAAGAGTTCAAAAATCTTACCAGTCAGTCTGTCTGTCATTTATCCACAGTCTTTACCAGAATCCAAGTTTCTGTTCATCAGAATCACTGTCAAAAGACCAAAATCAGAAAGGTTTATACAAATTTCCAAACTTATCAACTGAAACAAGATCTTGCAAATCAAAAGTGTCAAATCAAAATACACAATCGATTACTACACGAAGGTTTCATCATCAGGATACTATCATCCTTTATCATGAAACCAAGTATAGTAATCAAATTTTTAACATAGTCTCATCAATAAGATCAGTCATCTTATTCGACTTTGTTAAAAGTTCAAATTGACATCTTTTTAGCATAGAAGATCAACATTTTGGAAAAAAGTGTAAAAATTTGTATGCCAATCTTCACTAGGTCCCAAAAATAGAGACTCTTAGATCAAGAGCTTGAAACATCTAAAACAATGGCAAAGGAAAATCCTTAGAACAATTTGAACCGAAACGATAAGAACGAAATCACTCCAGAGGACATTCAGGCAGCTCAACAAGATCCTAAATTCCATATATTCATGGAAAATATTTTAGAACAAGATATGGAAAAATATCTTTTAATGTTGGCTGAATCAGGTGCCAAAATTCCCAAGGATTTCAATGTCAATCGTTTGAAAGAAGCACCTGAAACAAATGAAATTGAAATACCGCAACCAACACAAACAATAGATCCAGTTGTTGCTTTAACATCACAAATGCAATTATTACAGCAACAAATATAGGACATGACGAAAGGGAGTACCAAAAGATATGCGATACAGGACATTTGTCCTTATCCTTTTGACACAACAGTTGGTTTGCTACCTTTTCCAAGACACTGTGAATTCCCAAAGTACGATAAGTACAATGGACGAACAGATCCGATAGATCATATACGAGAATTTAAAACAACGAGTCTTGAGTTTTCTCAAGAGGAGACTTACTTGATGAGGTTATTCCCAAGAATTTTGGGAGGTGCATGTATGGAATGGTTCTCAAACTTACAACCAGGTATTAAAACTTTTGAGGAACTGGTCAACAAGTTTATTTCCCAATATTCATTCAACATCCAACATGATGTTACTATAAAGGATCTTTACAATTTAAAGCAAAACAAAGGAGAGACGTTCTTGTCTTTTCTCCAAAGATGGCGACGACTGTTCGCTATATATCCTCGATCCATTCTAGAGGAAGAAAAGATGGAATTGTTCATTGAAAACTTGACAGAAGAAATGAGCTATAGGCTAGAATTACAATGTCCCCCCACTTTCAAAAAGGTTATAGAAAATGGTCCTATGATTGAAGAAGCATTAGTGAAATGAGGAGTTATCAAACATTACAATGATAAAATGAATAATAACTACTCAAATCAATACTCAAGCAATGATAAACTGAAAATTTGGCAAAAGAATCGCAACACAAATGAAACAACAAGCGATTCACAAAATACCAAACCAGTTTTTAACTTGACTGCATCTTCTTCAAACAATCAAAACAAGGACCAACAAGTCAAGACAAATGTCATGCAAAACAATGAGCACGTAAAAACACTACCATATCAGAGACCATCAAATCGACGAAGGTTCACACCTTTAGGTCAATCAATAGAATCGGCAATGAAAGAGTTAGTTGCTAGTGGCCTTATCACTGCACAGGAAGCCCGATTATGGGATCCAAAAGTCAAACCACCATGGTGGAATGATGCAGAGTATTGCAACTTTCATAGTAACAAAGGTCATAAAACTAATGATTGCATGGAGTTGAAGCACGCAATACAAGACTTGATTGACAACAACAAAGCATATGTGGAAACACCCCAAAACAATAATGATCATTCGGCTTTCAAAGACCCTTTACCCAACTATGAGAAAGGATCATCATCCTCAAACAACAAGGGTAAAAACATCAACCATGTCTAAAATGAAACAATCCTTTGTTTATCTAAAGTAAAAAGTGATCGAGCAGTTGATCAGGACATGAGCAAACCCAAAATCAACAACACTATTGTTTTGGATTTACTCCCAAACATACAAGACTCTGACAATCAAATCAATGTTTTAAAAATCAGAGATCGTCAAGAACATCAACTAGTAAACGTCATGACTAGGGGGCAATCCAAGGTCATGTTAAAGGGAATTGGATCCACACATGCAATTCCACCTCCATTTCACTATAACATTGTTGATCAACTGCAAAACATACCCGCACAAACATCAATACTAGAACTTCTTAAAATTTCACCATCTCATAAAGAAGTTCTAGAACAAGCTTTGGTTGCAACTACGGTACCAAAGAATCTGGATGTTTCCCAATTTCAAGCTATGGTGGGACATTTGACTACATCCCATTGTTTATCATTCTCTGAACATGATGATGTATCATTAAATCACCCCCACAATACCGCATTGCATATTGAAGTCCTAATCCACAATCACCGCGTCAAGAGAGTCCTAATAGATGGGGGAGCTGGTCTAAACATTTGCACTCTCAAGTTAATCCGTGCATTAGGATATTCAGATGATGTTATTGACGCTCACAGAAAAATGACTATCAAAGCTTATGATGAGGAGGAAAGATCGTCCAAAGGATTGATTGTGTTACCCATTCAAGTGGGGCCTATGATGAATCATATAGCATGTCAAGTGTTGGAAAGAGAATTAACATACAAAATTCTCTTAGGATGACCATGGATTCATGAAATGCAAGATGTACCTTCAACATATCATCAATGTTTGAAGTTCCCAAATAATGGACAAGAGGTAACTATATCTGCTGATTACAATCACCCTCAACATTGTAATTCACTTAGAATCTCACAAGATACCTTGGTACCTCACAATAGGGAAGCATCCAGTTCCAGATTATCCAACGAAGAACACCGTACAAACATTACCACCAAGTGGGTTGAGAAAAAGGGTAAAGAAAAAGAAACAAGTCTCGTTGAAACTCAATCAACAGATAATTTGGATCAGCAAACTTCTTTATCACAATTTCAAGAGAAAGTCCAACTGACTGACAAGGGAATGGGAACATATTCTATGGAGCAATCGCTTAACCTATCACAGTTAATGCCATCTCCTAAGACATATGGTCAACCATCTATGATAAAACCTCAAACATCATTACCAAACACAGTTCTTCAAGAAAGGTTTGTCAAAAAAGGTACCATAGTAGATGAAACAGACGACAAAGCAATATTGGATTGGCTCTACAAAGATGAGGAACCCTCTACATCAAATTCCAGTATAAAAAATGTCAACGTCAACACCGACAAATATGGAAAAGGAAAAGATATTTTACAAAAAATGGGGTATGAGGGACAAGGACCTATTGGATTGAGAAAGGAAGGAATCACAGAGCCTATTCAACCCCTCACTCTTCAATCAAAAGAGAAGCCAGGATTAGGATACTTTGAGGAGGACAAACAAGAGATGACAAGGGAAGCTATTGAAAGAATCCTTCAGCTAAGGGATAGTTCTGAAATCAATTCTAATGAATATGAGTGGGATTTATGCTCTGATATATCTTGCATTGATATTCAAATAGATGTAATAAAAACATATGCACCTACGCGGGAGGAGGGACAAGGCTCCAGGTCTATACCATTGATAGCAGAGTCACTAAATATCGATGATTCAAGTGGGGATGATCAGACCTCGAGTGATCTAGATGATCTTGAAGAAAGTACCATCAGTGACCTCAATATTCCACTAAATAACTATGACGAAATAGCGGTCCACACCCTTACATCCATCACCTTGAATGAATCCAATACTCTCATGCCACTACTCCATCCTGAACTAATTGATTGGGAACCTATTGAACCCCTAACTATGCCAAGATTTATAGACGATGATGCCATCGTAAATTTCCTATGTCATACAGAACCTGGTACAAGTTCTGTCTATAACAATCATAACAACATGACTCGATAGGAGAGTGTCAAATCTTCTAGTTGCAAAATTGAAAAAAGGGAAAATAGATTTGATGGTGAAAACCATTCTATGGCAGCATTAGATCTCAAAAAAGATAAAATAAAGAACGTATCTAACAGTGAAAACCTTTCTGAGGCACTGAAGGATGGAAGATTTGACACTCTTCCGGAACATTATCATGAGCGATCATCAGTTCTGGTGGAACCAACACAGTCTATGAATATTGGCACTGAAGAAAAAGAAAAGATCCTGCATTTGGCCGAATCCATGACAGATAAAGAAAGACCGGATTTCATCAACTTCTTTAAAAAGAAAAGCATCAACTTCGCTTGGTCATATTCTGATATGCCAGGCTTAGACCCAAATTTACTCATGCATCATTTGTCTTTACCAGTAGGAATCAAACCTGTCAAGCAAAAATTGAGAAAAATGCATCCCCATATCGCATTAATGGTAAAGACAGAACTAAAGAAATTGTTGGATGCTGGCTTCATCCGATCTATCGACTATGCAGAGTGGATATCAAATCTTGTACCTGTTTCAAAGCTGGATAATAGCATTAGGATATGTACAGATTTCAGGGACCTAAATAAAGCATGCCTGAAGGATGATTTTCTGCTACCAAATATCGACATCATTGTGGACTTGACGGTAGGAAATTCCATGTTGTCAATCATGGACGGTTTCTCTGGATACAATCAAATACAAATCGCTCCCGAAGATTAGGAGAAGATGGCTTTCACATGTCCATGGGGAAATTTCTATTGGAATGTCATGCCATTTGGTTTGAAAAACGTAGGAGCCACCTATCAAAGAGCAATGATGACAATCTTCCATGATATGATGCACACCTTCATGGAAGATTATGTGGATGACATATTAGCAAAATCTACTACAAGGGACGGACATATGCATATCTTAGACAAGGTCTTCACGCAGCTAGAGAAATTCAATGTCAGGTTAAACCCCAAGAAGTGTGTCTTTGGGGTAACAACAACAAAATTATTAGGGTACATTGTCTCAGAAAAGGGCATTGAAGTGGATCCCTCAAAAGTCAAAGCAATAATGGAGATTCCACCTCCTAAGAATATCAGTCAACTGAGATCACTGCAGGGAAGGCTCCAATCGATCAGAAGATTTATCTCCCAGTTGACAGACAAAAGTCATCCATTCAATCACCTTTTGCATAAAAATATAGTTTTCAAGTGGGATGAGGGGTGTGAAACAACATTCAAACAAATCAAACAGTATCTGATGTCACCACCTATTCTCATACCACCAACATAAGGAAGACCTTTGATATTATACATTGCCACAACAAATATCTCGTTGGGGGAACTCTTGGCACAAGAGGATCATGAAGGAAAAGAGCATGCCATCTATTATATCAGCAGGACATTGAATGGGTATGAAATAAATTACACTTTCATAGAGAAATCTTGCTTGCTAGTGGTGTTTGCTACTCAACAGTTAAGACATTATATGCTGACCCATACAATCAGATTAATAGCAAAGATCGACCCATTAAAGTATCTACTCAGTAAAGCTGCCTTAATAGGTAGACTGATAAAGTGGGTCATGTTATTAAGTGAATTCGACATTCAATATGTGGAAAGAAAAGCTATCAAGGGCCAGACAATCGCTAAACAATTAGCTGAAGCTCCTCTACCAGATGATTGACCAATGACAATGGAGTTTCCAGATGCAGACATTCTCACAATAATGCCCCAACAATGGGTATTATATTTTGATGGATCATACACCCAGCGTGGATCAGGAGCAGGGATTTTGTTCATATCTCCCCAAGGGCACACCATTCTCAAATCATATAGACTAATGTTCCAGTGTACAAATAATGTGGCGAAATATGAAGCATTAATCATCGGGGTCAAAATAACAATTCAATGGAAGATCATAGATTTATAGGTATATGGGGACTCTCAACTAGTCATTTATCAAGTAAATGACGAGTATCAAACAAAAGATGAAAAGTTGATGCCCTACAAGCAACACATTGAGGCTCTGAAACAATTCTTTGTTAGTATCAAGTTTGATCAAATTCCAAGGGCAGAGAACAAAGCTGCGGATGCTATGGCTACAATCGCTTCATTACTACAATTGCCTGAGAAATGTGTTTGTTATGAGTTTATGGTAGAACAGGTCTCGTGTCCTTCCCATAATAATTCCTAATCTGCTACCATCTGCCATCTAGAAACCATTGAAACCTCCATCTATAAAGAGACCTATGCTTATCTAAAAGATGATATCCTTCCTCCTGACCTTTCCAGGAACCAAAAATGAAACTTTATCCGTCAGTCTGCACGACATACTTTAATCGCTAACATCCTATATCGTCGCGGTCTTGATGGTACTTTACTCCGATGTCTAGAACACGATGAATCTGAAATAGCCCTACGAGAGGTTCACGAGGGTATTTTTGGCACTCATTCAAGTGAGATAAATCTAGCCAAGAAACTCCTTCATTTGGGATATTATTGGCCATGCATGGAGAAAGAATCCTATCATTTTGTTAAGAAATGTCAAAAGTGTCAGGTTCACAACAATCTGATTCATGCATTAGCACAAGAACTACATCCTTTCACAACCACATGGCCTTTTTGTCAATGGGGATTAGATCTAGTAGGAAAAATAAATCCATCTTCATCTAATGGACACAAGTTCATTATCACAGCTACAAAATATTTCACATAATGGATTGAAGCAGTGCCTCTTACAACCATTACTAGGAAGCAGATCTCCTCTTTCATCTTGAACTATATCATATGTCAGTATGGCATTTCTCAATCTATTATCACTGATAATGGACGACCTTTCAAGAATCAAGATGTCCAGAAACTATGTGAAAAGTTCCATATCCAACATCATTTTTCCACACCATACTATCCTTAAGGGAATGGCCAAGCAGAGGCCTCAAATAAGACAATTCTAAAAATTCTAAAGAAAACAGTAAATGATGTTGGACAGGATTGGCATGTTCAACTCAATCCTGCATTGTGGGCTTACAGAACAAGTATCATAACACCAACATGAGCAACACCATATGCCTTGGTGTATGGATTAGAAGCCATCTTGCCCATTGAAGTTGAGATTCCATCACTTCGTGTATCACTCAGAGGAATCATTTCAAATGAAGACTATAGGGTATCTCGACTGCAGGAACTGGAATTGTTAGATGAGCGTCGTCAACAAGCGGTTAATCATCTAATGACTTATCAACAAAGAATGTCTAGGAGTTACAATCATAGGGTCAAACCAAGGGTCTTTCAGGTTGGTGATTTGGTACTAAAGGAAAACCCTAGGAATCAGCAAGACAGGGAGAAGAAAGGGAAATTTGAGCCTAATTGGCTTGGTCCTTTTGTTGTAATATTGGTGTATGGATCAGGGGCATATCAGCTATCAACGTTAGAAGGGGATCTGTTTGATGAACCTATCAACAGTATCCATATTAGAAGGTTCTATACTTGAATCTCCTAGTGCACGGGTTAAACTTCTGGAAATAGTTTCCTTGATGAAAACCTGACAAACAGACATCTTGGCAAACACAAAAAAAAAAAAAGAAGAGAAAAATGAGATATGGTGAAAACCTGGAAACAGGCATCGTATGTGATTCTATGATCAGCTTTCCCATCTATTTTGATACATATCAGGATCATTAGTTTGGCAGCCAGTACCATTCCATATCATGTCAGTAATCTTGCCATCATTGCATCCATATCAAAATCATTTCACATAGTCAAGTCTCACTCCAAGCTTGGGGGCAACATCTGGATATCACTGGGGGCAACATAAAAACATCGGTTTCACCAAAGGGCAACCAATAGTATGGCAGAAAAACAAAGATCAAAGTACAACATCAATCATCGACAGAAGGTCATCAAAACATCCATATCATATCAAAAATCCAAAAACATGTCAAATAAGTTAGTCTCAAAATGCAAAATCCAAAAACATAGGTCTGTGTCAGTCGAACTACGTAGTCTCTGCGTGTGTAACATAGGCAAGGCTAATCTTTGATCAACCCCCGATACCCCTAAGATAGGTTAGTAGGTTAGGTCTTTCGTCTAAAATCTCGAAAATTCAAAAATATGTCAAAATCAGGATGGATGATCTAAAAATCTGAAGAATGATTGAAACACATTAAGTAAAAATGGATAAATTATATTTTGATTATCATTTCTTTGGAGTAACTCAATGATGTATTGAACTAGAGATACAAGGAAAAAAATGATGTTTTGTTATTTTCTGTCTGTATATTAATCATTTAAATGCATGAATTGTCGAGGGATGTGCTATGCAAATGTACCATCGATGACATTCAGAATTCACACATTCAAATGATTAATCACTGTCTATTTATGCAATAAACGCTCAGGTCATCTTGGTTCAATTATACCTAGATGCTTGTGTTCACTTGCAATATCAAAAATCATGAAAGAAGTACTCAGGTCGTTATTGGTCTAACCAAATCATTAACGCTTGTATTCACTTTCAACGTCCAATAAAAGCTCAATGATGACAAAAAGCACAAAAGTATTGTTAAAATGACAATTGTTTTTCATATAGTTGCATATTAAACTTAGATTGCATTCATCATGATTCATTATCTGTAGAGTATTTGTTGCATAAAGAGTTCCAAATCAACGATTATCTAATCTACAAAAGAGACTGAGTATACTTGACATAAATCCAAAAATCATCAAAAAACATATAGCATCATCATTTCATCATTCATACATTTTATCATACATCATAAATTCTACCATCGGTACATCAGGTTCATTTTTTACCATAAAATATTCATTACATTATCATCTATCCAACATCATATGCATACATTATTTACCATCCATCATAAGATCATCATTTTTCATCATCACATTGGAAAAATAACAAAAGCATTTATCCATCCATTCATACATTTTGATCACATTTTAAAAGCATTCATATAGATCATCATTTAGAATTCATACATCACATGCATTTATCATTACATCATGGCATTGAAATAAAACATCATTCATATACATCATCACATTTAGATAAACTCATCACATAAAGCATATAATAAAAGCATCCATCACATAGAAATCATGAAACCATCATCATATCGCATCAAATGCATCTCATATATATATCATAAATGCCAAGTATACAATGAAGTTGGGCATAAAAATACATCATCAACAATGAGGTACATCATAATATACATCAATAAGGATCACAATAGCCTCTAAGATCTGCTACTACCAGAGTGTGCGGGCCCAACAGGACCTGTACCACCACCACCCCTAGAAGGACCAGGATCTCTGGAATCTCTACGTGGAGGCTATGTCACTCCCTCACTCACTATCCGTGTGTGTGTCCACCCAGATATCGATGCGGCATAACTCACTCTACGCTCAGCATGCACTGCGTCATGATAGCGGCCCCTATAAAACTCTGCCTCTCGACCAACCCGCAGAACCTCTCTCATGTAATTTCCCACTGAGTTGCCATCAACCACTCTCTGTAAGGTCTCTACTCTCTCTTGTGCCCTCTCGGCAATCTGCCATGCAATATCTCTCTCGGCTGTCAAAGTGGCCACCTTTGTCTGAACAACGGCTAATTGTCCTTGCACCTGTGATAAAACCTGAGCATGAGCCTATGCTTGGGCCTGCATCTGAGTTTGGGTCTGCACGAGCATACCCCTAGCTTGTACCAACTACCCCTGCAGTGTTTAAACCTGTGTCTGCAAGCCTGTGATCTGTCTCTAATAATCCACTGCTGACACTATCACTGCTCGCCTCTTGCGAGGCCTGCTAGATGACGGAGCACTACTGGTGGCTGGCCCTGCTCCTTTGTCCCCTCCACTAACACCATCACTGTCATCACTGTTGCTGCTGTCTCTGCTCTCACTCTCTAAATTGTTGTCTGCTGACACACCACCCTCATCCTCTGTCACATCCTCCTCTACAGGTAGTGGTGCTAGCTCATCGGGAATGGTGATGCGAGGATGTGGAACCAAGGCCAGAAAAGTTGCGTACTCCTTTGTCACAACTGCCTCTGAAATATCCCTCCGCATATCCCAGGGTGATGGCTGCAATGCCCTGTACCCCTCTACTACAACATCGTATGATAAACAGGGCCCCTAATCAGGAATATCCATCCGTCGTCTGGCATAATGAGCTACCCCCTGTGGCATACACTGTACGATGCCATACTGCCTGTACACTCGGTGCAGCAAAAATCTCTCTATCACAAATGGAGTCCAACCAATGAGGTACATAGAATCACAAAGAAATCCCAACACTGTATCATCCTCCTCCCACTGCTCACAGTCAAGATATGGACACTAGATAACTGTCTCAGTGTCATCAAACACCCACCTCCAGTGCTCTAACTTTCCCATATGGGCTTGTGTAAACCGACTTCTGTATCTAAACACATAAGGTCTGCCGACTGGTCTATCTGCCAATGAAAATGGCCGAGCAATAAAAAATGCTCCCACCCCCACACCTGTAATAGGGTCATCCTTGCTGATAAGCTCCGTGCCTCGAGGTATACAACCAAGTGTAGATCATGATAAAGATGTGCCAGCATGCACATCCCCCACGTATATCTTGTACCGTGTACCATCATGCTCTCCAGTGTAATACCCTAGCTAACGAGGAATCCCTTTGACCTACGATTAGGGCAAAGGAAACCTCCAATGAATCCAGCTAGCACTGCTGGTAGTGTTGCGTAAGAGTCGGTGATCCTCCTCCACCGAACGCTCAGACCCTCAATGTCTTGATCCTGAAAAACTTTGTGGAGAGCATCTCTGCTGTTGGTCCCATGGGAATCATATACGACGATCTCACCCATAAACAGAATACGCAAAATATGCCACACATCCTCAGGTGTGACCATCATCTCCCCAGTGGGTAGGTGAAAGGTGTTGTGGTCACTATGCCACCTCTCAGCTAAAGTAGTCAACAAACCCCGATTAATCCTAATCTGGGGCATATCAAGCAAGCTAGTAAGGCCGCATTGGCCTGTCACCTAAAGCTCATTTGGTGTCAGATGAGGTATCAAGTCTGTCATCTGTGGAAACCTCTCTCGCATCTGGAGAGTACCCAAATCCTCCTATCATCATAACAAAATATCCACAATCAGTGAACTATGTTAAATAATCAAAAGTCATTCTACTATCAAGTCTATTCCAAGTTATTGGTATGAATTTTCGATCAAAATTCATGGGCAATCATCAAACAAACCTCACCTATCATGAGGTTCATCAAACAATATCTAATCTCGCCTATCATGAGGATCATCACAAATAGGATTTCTTCTTGCCTATCATGAGAGAATATCTTATTAAATCATCAAATATCAATATCAAGAATTTGGATTGTCGATCATACCAATCCAAAGACTGGACATGATCAGAATTGACAAAATCAAAGTTTAAAAATTCAAAAAATTTAATTCTGAAATGGAAGCGCTAAAACAGGCTCCCAAAGCGCTAAAACCTAGAAGCGCTAAATTAGGAACCTAAAGCGCTAAATCTCGAAAGCGCTATTTCAACACTCCGAAGCGCTAAATTAGGCATTTGAAGCGCTAAAAGTCCCTAAGCGCTACATTTCTGTATCAAAGCGCTACAACAGTCCGTCAAAGCACCACTTTACCAGAAGCACTAGAACAGACCCTGAAAGCGCTAATCCACCGAATCAAAGCGCTAAAATCCAGCATCAAAGCGCTAATTCTTAACTCCTAAGCGCTAAATGACTGAAAGCGCTACATTATCCTATGGAAGCGCTAGAGTTTTTAACGCAAGCGCTAAAACTCAAAGCGCTAATCTACCTACTGGAAGCGCTACACCAGAGTGTAAGTGCTACAACGCGGCTTGAAAATGCTAAAACAACCTAAAATACGTGGAAAACAATAAATGCATAAAAAACAAAAATGCATGAATTACGAGGAGGTCAAGGGGTACATACCGGAGGTCCATACGCGGTCGGCCGTCGGTGACGTCGAACACGCTCGAATCGGTGAGTGTGGTAGGGGATAGGCATCTTGCTCCAGCTGGCTCAAAAGTCTCTATCACAAAAGGTTTTTAAAATCAAATAGTACAAATGAATTGAAAATTAACCTTTTAGACTATTTATAAATTTTAAAAAGGTATTTTTGGTGGGTTTTATAATCTTTTGATTAATTTTATCCATGAAATTAATTAAAATTCATCGGCAGCCTAGATTTCTTCATCATTTGTCAGGAGATAAATTATTTCTTCATCGTATCATCATCAAATCGTTAGAAAATAATCAAAAATTTGAAAATTTCTAAAAATCATCACATCATTAATTTATCTCCCGAGGGGGCATATTAGCATCAATACATTTGAAAATCAATGTCTAGGGCATGTCTGGGGCTTATGGAATTATTTTTTTATATCATCAAATCCTGGCAGTAGCAGCAAAAATATTCTTCGAACCAATGCGTAAACACATCACTTCGAAGAGGGGCAAAGTGTATACACCTAAAAATGGTTTGGAGCATCCGATTAATTAAATACACATTATTTGATTAATTATTCTAATTTCCTCTACTATTTAAATAAATAGAAATATTTATTTATATAGTTCACATTTAATTCATCTTAATTAATTAAACAAAATTAAATTGTTCAATTTAATTATCAAATCCCTATTTCAATCTATCACATCATTCTCGAATTAATTAAATAAAGATCAAACGCTTTATTAATTAATTACCATATTCCTCTGATTAATTTAATAAACAACTATCTTATAGTTCATTTTATTAAATTATTTATCTCTCCTTTGGCTAATTTAAATAAATCAAAATATTTGAATTAAAGCATAAGGAATATTCCATCTATATTCTCTCAAAAATGAATTAGATATCCTATGTCAAATTAATTGATTGAAACTTCACGGGAAGTTTTGGAGACAAATTGGAGACAAATTTGGAATTTGATCTCTCAATCCTCCTCCATCAATCCTTCCTCTTCTCTTGCCTGGTGTTTTCATGGGTAGAGACAATCTCCATTTTTCTCTCAATCTCCTCCATCTCTCACCATTCAATCCTCCAGATTGAATCCAAGCCTCTCAAATATTTCCCTGTGCATTTCTACAGCCAAGAAATCTATAAATACAACCTCATTGAACCAAGAAAAGGAGCCAGATAATCAAGTTTATGCACTCTTACTCTGCAGGAATTCAAGCACTCAAGCATCAAGCATTCAAACATCCAATATCCAACAATCAAGCTTCAATATCATGGCTACAATTATTTGTTTCATGTCAATCCATGCTTAGTTTAAATTCATTTATCATCTAGTATTGTCTTTTAACTCCATATCATTGCATTAGTATCATCTCATTTTTCAGATAGTAATTTTAACAATCATAGTGCTTAACAATCTGAGAGTAATTTTGATTTAATAAATCTTTGAGGATAGAGAAAAATATGATGCTTTCATTTGATTACTGCTTTGATTTAGTTCAATTTGAGTTATCTTTGATATAATGTCTTATTAAGAAGTGTATTAATCTTGTTTTACTTATTCACACTTACAGTGGAAACTCAAAATGGAAGACTTACTTGTGGATAGAGACCTCTGGGTTGCTGTGTCTAGAACTATGCCACAAGGTATGAAGCAAGAAGATTGGGATCTTGCAAATAGAAAAGCAAGAGGATCGATAAGACTTAGTTTGGACGATTATGTACTCCTGAACATCCATGCAGAGAAGTCTGCAGCTTCATTATGAAAGAAGCTTGGAGATATTTATCAGGGAAAGTCTCTGGTAAATAAGTTATTCCCAAAGAAGAAGTTGTATTCCTTGAAGATGGAAGAAGGTGCATCTGTTGCAGACCATCTGAACTCATTTACTATGAGTGTTTCTTAGTTAGCGTCTGTGGGTGTGAAGATAGAGGAGGAGGATCGTTGCATGCTCCTGTTATGTTCGTTACCTGACACTTGGGATCATCTTGTAATGGCTATTGGAAGTATGACCATTACTTTCAAGATGGAAGATGTTGTTTCCTCACTACTGTCTGAAGAGATGCAGAGGAAGTCTTCAGAGATGGCCAAAGAGGCTCTTGTTGTTAGAGGTAGGTTGAAGGAGAAAGGCAAGAAGGACAAGAAGTCTAAATCTAAATCTAAATCTGGAGGGAGATCAAAGTCTCCTGGTAAAAAGTCAAAGGTGAAATGATGGAATTGTGGGTAGCCTGGTCATATCCGAAAGGATTTTAAGGAGAAGAAGAAGAAGAATAACACTTCAGACAATGACTCTTCTTAGAGTGATGCAAATGCCTTCATTGCAGCCTTGGCAACTTAGGCATTAGATGATGTCTGGTTGGTTGACTTAGGTGCATCTTTCCACATGACGTCTCATAAAGAGTGGTTCACTAAGTACGAAAAATATGATGGTGGAAAGGTGTACTTGGCAAGTGATTCAACACTGGAGATTGTTGGCCATGGAAGAGTCCAAATACAGTTCCCTGATGGAAGAATCAAAGGGATTGGTGATGTACTACACATACCAGGTTTGGCTCGTAACTTACTTTCTGTCAGTAAGCTTAATGATGTTGGTGTGGAAGTTTTTTTCTTGAGTAAAGGATGTAAGATGGCTAGAGGCGCTATGGTGCTGACTAAGGGTGTACGCATTGGCACTCTGTAGAATATGGATGCGCGTCCTGTTCAATGTAACAACACCTCTGTAAAGTCAAGAAAAGTTGTTCCTGTAGAGAAGGATGAAGATGCTTCTCTGGCTGCAAATGCCTTGGAGGTGAAACTCCCAGCTGAGAAAACCATGCTATGGCATCATAGACTTGGTCACATAGGTGAGAAAGGTTTAAAAACCTTGAAAAATAAAAATTTTGTTGAAGGGCTTGTTGATTGTAACCTTGAGTTCGATTTTTGCGAACATTGTATCTATGGGAAGCAACATCGTGTTTCATTTTTTTGAGTCCTCATAAATCTTCTGGTGTATTGGATTATGTTCATTCTGATGTGTTTGGTCCAATTAATGTTCCTTCGTTATCAAAGTCTAGATATTATGTTTCTTTTATTGATGACTATTCAAGAAGGGCATTTGTATACTTCCTTAAAAGTAAATCAAAAGTGCTCAGTCGGTTTAAAGAATTTAAAAATTTGGTAGAAAATCAAACTGGAAGGAAAATTAAATGTTTGAGGACGGATAATGGCGGTGAGTTTTGTTCTGTAGATTTCGAAAGGTACTGTAAAGACCATGGGATTAAAAGGCATAAAACTACACCTTATACTCCACAATAGAATGGAGTTGCTGAAAAGCTGAACAAAATGTTAATGGAGAGAACGAGAAGTATGTTGAGTAGTGCTAGTCTGGAGAAGAAGTTCTGGGCTGAGGCTGTGGCTAGAACATGTTTCTTGGTAAATCGTTCATCTTGTTTTTCTCTTGTTGAAAAAACACCTTTGGAAGCATGGTCTGGTAAGAAGCCCTCTCTGAGACATATTCATGTCTTTGGCTGTGAGGCATATGCATATGTGCCAAATGAGAAAATATCTAAGTTGGAGAACAAGGCTGTTAAATGTATCTTCATCGACTATGGCGTTGGTGTGAAGGGATGCAAGCTTTGGAATCCAGATACTGAGAAGGTTTTGTATAGTAGAAGTGTAATATTTTGTGAGCTGAAACCTTTAATAGCTGATCCACAATTAGAGATAGATCAACAAGAAAAGAAAAATGATGTAGTTTTGATTCCTCAAACTCCAGAAAAAGAGGAACTACATGGTGTACCTGAAACTAAGGAGAGTTCAAATAGCTCTGAGAGTTCTGAAGATGAAGAACCACAACCTCATCCAGTAAGAAGGTCTACACATGAAAAATGACAACCTGATATGTATGGTTTCTCTATGTTAGATTCATACTGTGCCTATGCCTTGATTACTAGCACTGATGAGCCTAGGACTATGAAAGAGGAAATTAACATGTTTGATTCAAATTCCTGGTTAGAAGCCATGAATGAAGAAATGAAATCATTGAAGAAAAATGAAACCTGAGATTTGGTACCTTTTCCTGAAGGGCGAAAGTCTGTTGGCTGTAAATGGGTATTTAAGAAGAAGACTGGTCTAGATGGCAGTGTTGAAAAATATAAGGCAAGGTTGGTTGCAAAGGGATTTTCCTAGATAGAGGGAATTGATTATGAGAAATATTCTCCCCTGTAGCAAAGCTGACATCTATCAGATTTCTTTTGTCATTGGCAACAATGTATGACTTAGAGATTGAGCAAATGGATGTGAAGACAACGTTTCTCCATGGAGAGTTGGAAGAAGAGATTTATATGTCCCAGCCTGAGCACTTCGTTGAAAAAGGTAAACAAAGTCTGGTCTGCAAGTTAAAGAAATCTATGTATGGTTTGAAGCAGCCTCCTAGAATGTGGTACCAGAAATTTGACACTTTTGTGTTCTCTATGGGATTTGTGAGATCAAAATCTGATCATTGTGTTTTTTATAAGTCTGAAAATGATCGTGTGCTTATTATTACCCTGTATGTGGATGATATGTTGTTCATAGGAAATAGGAAGTCTATGATTTCTGATCTTAAATCTCAGTTGTCTGCAAAGTTCTAAATGAAAGATCTAGGTGCAACAAGGTATATTCTGGGAATGGAAATAACTAGGGACAAAATGAGTAGAAAGCTTTGGGTTAGCTAGAGTAAGTATGTTAACACTGTTCTGGAGAGATTTGGTATGAATGATTGCAAGCAACTAGTTGTTCCAGTCTTGTAGGGAACAAAGCTATCTATTGAAGACTGTCCAAAATCTGCTACTCAGATGGAGGACATGACTAGGGTGCCTTATGCAAGTGTTGTTGGCAGTTTAATTTATGCAATGGTCTGTACAAGGCCAAACATTGCCCAAGCAGTGGGAGTTCTTAGCCGTTTTATGAAAAATCCAAGAAGGACACATTGGGATGCTGTGAAGAGAGTGTTCAAATATTTAATGGGGACTTCAGAATATGCTCTATGTTACCATGGCAATTTGGTTGCATCACAAAGAACATTCAACATTTGTGGATATGTGGATTTTGATTGGGTAGGGGACATTGATAGTAGGAGATCCACTATTGGATACACTTTCATGTTAAATGGTGGTGTAGTTAGTTGGATGAGCAAGCGACAGGCTATAGTCACTTTATCTACTACGAAGGCATAATACATGGCAGCAACACACGCCTACAAATAAGTTGTTTGGCTGAGTCGTCTGTGTTCTGATATTGGTTTTAATGCAGGGTATATTACAATTTTCTATGACATTCAGAGTGCCACTTGTTTGGTAAATAACCCTACTTTCCATGCCAGGACAAAGAACATTGATGTGCAGTATCACTTTGTTAGAGACATGGTGGAGGATGGAAAGGTTTGTTTGGAAAAGGTTGACACCTTGAAGAATGTTGCAGATACATTAACGAAGCTAGTGAGCACAGATAAGTTCAGATGGTGCACAAATTTGATGGGCCTTGGGGCCTATGATCGTCAGGAAATTCAAAGTCTAGAGGAAGCCATGAAGTCTTCATCAAGTGGGAGCTTGTTGGGAACATGTGCCTCAACTTCTGGCTTGAACCTTTGTAAAAGACTTGGCATTTTGCTACCTTTTCTAGACTTTACCTCTCTACTACTAGGAGTTCTTCTCGGTGGTGTAGTTTACCGCCTTATCACGGGCCCCTATTGCTCTGTCCGCGGGTGGGCGGTGTTACCACCATACTGCGAGGTCTCTGTCCTTAGCTAGCGGTAGCGCGGTTGACTGCACGGTTGGTTTGATCATTTACCTCCCTACCGTGGAGGATGCTCGAAGAAGGCACGGTGGCCGCGATGAATGAAGACAGTCAACAAAGAATGCTTACTACCATACCGCGATGGCCTTTTGGCCATGTCACGGTGGCGAGGTAAGCTATGGTAGTCAGTAAAATCGCTTACCTCCTTATCGCAGAGGTCTGGAGGTCAAGGTGCGGTGGACTCAATGGCTAACATAGGTGGTTACTGCCATATCGCAGAAGGCTTCGCAGTGCTCAACGGTGATGCAGTGATGGGCAATGGGCTGGCAGACAAGTCACTACCTCAATACCGTGAGGGTGTTAGGAGAGACCAGCGGTTACGTGGTAGTACCGCCATATGACGAAGGTCTGTCAACCTTGGAGCAGTGCCGCGGTGACACCGCCATACCGCGGTGGCCTCTTTGGCTTGGGGCGGTGGTGCGGTAAAGAGCTCGTGGAAATTGTTTGACTGGTCTGACTTGATTGGAAGTGGTGAATGAATAGAGAGGTGACACGTGGCATGTAATCAACAACCGATTGGCTGAAGTTCGAAGCGGTGCATGCATTAACTGTGAGATCAGATTTGACGGTTGACAAGATCCATTTCAAGCAAAGAGAATTAATGCTTGGGCGGCCCGATGCGTGATTGTAGGGCGACTTAGACAGGAAGTGATCAGATTCGTCTGTCAGAAGGAAGGTGCATAATAATGGCACCCAATTGGTTGGTTGGTAGAATAATGAACAAAAGACTTGTAACAGTCGAATATATATTATTGTAGAAGTCACTAAGGTGATAGTATGTGAGAAAATTATTCATTGTATGCAAAAAATGCATTGTAACAGTGAGAGTAGTTAAAACAAAGGAAGTATGTTGTTGTGAGCTGATATCAGAGAGAGATAAGTCTATTAACTTTGTATGTAAGCTTTTACTATAATACAAAGTGATTGCTCTTGGTCTGGTGAGTTTTTTCCCGTAAGGGTTTTCCCACGTAATTCTGGTGTTATCTTTGTGATTGTTATTTTCTGTTACTCTTGTTATCTTGTATGTGTTCATCTTAAGTGTTTTAAAGTTTTAAAACTGGTCTTTGCACTTCTCCTATGTGGTTTTATTATTAGGAAAATGTTTCCGCACCCTCTGCTTTTCCTTTCAATATAGGTGAACTTGATGATGAATTTATAATAGGATTCTTAGAATGTGAGCCCACATATGAAAAAATAGAGTGATGTCAATAGTCATTTACTTGATATTTTCAACCATTTCTTCCACTTGAAGGAATAAATGACTTAATATTAAGGTGTTTAGATCAAGTAATAAGATACATTGTGCCTTCTACATCCAATATAGTTCATCAAGAGGCTATCAAGTTGATTCATCCACATTAGCCTCTTTCCAATTTTTATAGTTTAGATTACGTGAAGATTAAGGTAAAAATATCTCACTTGAATAGTTTATTTTGTTGATTATATTGTGTATGTTTTAATCAAGTGAAACTCATAAAAACATTGGTCCATCACCACATTAATAATTAGGTTAATTTTATGTCTTTTCTCTCCCTTTTCTTAGTAGAATCAGTAGTAGCCTATTAGGTTAATATAGGTGAAGTACCAAGGGAATTAGCCCTCTCTAGAGGTTGATCTCAAGTTATTAGAGCCCACACTCCTTGAGATCTTCCCATGTTTCATTAGATAGCTGAGTTGATAATTTAGGAAAGGTGCTTATCCAAGCTGACAAAAGGTAGAAGGATATGATATAATTTATTAGTTTTCTCTCTTTGTTATATGGCTACTTCCAAAAGGTTAATATTCATATGATTTTGGAGAGCTATGATAATATATTGTGAGAGAGTATGCAACTATTTTTGTTGCATGAATGAATCATTGTGATTGTTCTTGGTACTACATGGTTTTGATTATTTTTCACACCTTAGTTTGAGTGTTGATTTGTAGACTTGATATGTCACATGATCTATTTTTAGATTTGAAATTACCTATGTAGTGGGAGTTCCTAGATGTGTATGTTTTCCATTAACAAGTTTTATATTGGGAGTTTGTGATTGTGGTTTATGGGTTAATATATTATTGACATGAGTTTTCTGATGCCATTGATGGCTAATAGGTATGGATGGTTTGATATATCATCATGTGTTATGGATTCTATTTCCATTCATGTGGATTTTTACCTTTGAAATAACTTGGAGCCTTTGTTATCACTTGGGTTTGATGCTTGTGTTCTTTGGATTGGTATATCTTCACCTTGGCTTATTCCTTTTCTTTCATAGATGGCACGTTGAAGGATGAGAGAAGTTCTTTCTTGAGATGTTGGTCACCTTGATTTTGTTGCATATATATTCATGGATCACAAGAGCATGTTACAGATTCATGTGGTTTCATGTATGGCTATGATGATGTATTTCATTGATCGACCTTTATGCAATCTACAATAGGTGGGAGAATGTTACGAATAGGTGTTGTACACATTGTATAGTTCTTGGATTATTTTATTATCTAAAATAAATAAATATTTCTAGTTGTAGTGCATCTAGGAGATATGTTTAGCCACATTAGATGTTTTTTTGGGTCCACTTGTAAAATTGTATGTAATATTGGATTAGTTATTTTATGTGTGGGAAATATACAATAATTAATTATTATTTGGGGAAACATATTAAATAATGGGTATCAAAAAATAAATGAGGGATAAATAGTTTTATGTACTCATGGTTTTCAGGAACATGGTTTTATCTTACCACTTGGTTGTATTTGTGTGATCTTGAAACTATAAAAGCAAACACATGTTTAGTGGATAATGTTGGTTGGGTGAGTGGGTTGTCATTGTATTGATTTTATCTCGTAATTGCATATATGAAGCATGGAATGGGATGTGTGTAGGCTGCATGCTTGGACACATGCAAAGTGCGTTGGAGAATCTTTATGTTTCATAAGTATTCATGGAAACTCTGTAATTGCAATGTATAATGTTTTTATTGTTGAATAATACATAGAGCATGTATGCTTTTTGAGGCTAGTTTTTTCCCTCTTGAGGGTTTTCCCAATGAATATCTTTTGTTAATTTGTGGACTTTCTATTTGATCTTTACATATGGTTATTTTGTAAGCTCATAGGTATGCTTTTTCCCTCTTGAGGGTTTTCCCAATGAATATCTTGTGTATTATTTATTATTTCTTAATAGTATCCTCCTCATGGACTATCTTAAAGTATCCTCCTCATGGACTTTCTTAATAGTTTTTCCCTCTTGAGGGTTTTCCCAATGTATGAATATCTTGAGGGTTTGATCTTTAAATATTTTGGGTATTATTTATTATTTCTTAATGGTATCCTCCTCATGGACTTGTCTACCATACTCCTAAAACTCTAGAGCATCCTTTGTAGTGTGTGTATTATCATCCTTAAACCCATGCTGATAGACGAATTCACAACTGTGACAAAGGTGAGGTGAGCATTAAGGCCTCAAAGCCTCACTCTCATCACCCTATGAAAATGGCCTTCTATGTTGTAATAAGGTTTGTGTGAGGGAATCAATTGACTCTAGAGTCTCCACCTCAACACTCTCCTTCATAGTGAAAGGGATAATCACATGTTGAATGTCTAGCCTATTTAAGGGTCTCAATACATGGCCCTAGATATAATGTACCCCCTCCCTATTCTAGACATGTCCTTTTCCTCTAGAACCTTATAAATATTACATGTCAAAATAGATTAGAATCTCTTTGAGGAAAAAACACAATATAATTTTCTCAAGAAATATTATGGGACCTCATTATTATTATCAGAGGGATGGTAAAAAGCCATCCACCACCTATTCCAAAAAATTTACCTTATTCCTTAGTGTTGACACCAATGAATAGGGAATCTCTTACTACTTTCATGCAAGGTGCATTGGTTCTTGAATCAACAAATAATATACACAAATTGGATTTTAATTTTTTTCCTATTTTACTTGTTTATATGGTAATTTTATAGAATATAATTATTGTGCATTCTCCTTATGATTGAACCATATGTTTATTTTTCCTCAAATGGAATCTATATGAGAAATAATAGATTCCAATAATGTGATGAGGCTATTTGATGTAAAATAGTTGCATTAGGATTTTTTAGTATATCAATCAATGTTTGGATTTTATTTTTTTGGTTTAAATTTGAACTAATAATTTTTCTTGTGTCTCACGAGGAGGTCTAGGAATAGATGGAGGAGTTTCAAGAGGGTTAGGATGATCTTTATCTTCAACATGAATTGCCTCCACATGGTTTTTGGAATTAGTTTTTGGGGGAGTTGAAGGATTTTTCAATTCCTAATTTTTTAAAAAATTGAATAAATTAATAGAAACAAACTAATTTTAATTTAAACCACAAAAAATTTAAAACTCACCTCCTCAACCTCGTTTATGCTATTGAGACGTTGTGTTGGCTTGAGTCCATTCAAATAATTTGCAAATGCTCTTGTAGTATTCCTCTCATGTTAGGGAATTCAAAGTAATGGGTTTGGGCTCAATTGAGATCAACATTTGAATTTTTTCATTTTTATCACAAGAAAAATGTGAGCATGTTATAACTTGCTTGTATTTTAGCTCAATAGTAATTGGCCTAGGCTCAGTCGCTACTAAGCCATAATGCATATGTGTTATATAGTGCACTCACATTTTTCCTTTGGTGGATCAAAAAGTGGTTGTGACCACTTTTTGGTCCCCCATATTTGTGCACATGCCCCATAGGTGCATAAAAATATCACTAGATTAGTGATCCTCCTCATATACTATTACAACAAATTTTGTAACATCAATTTATCATCTTACCTCATGTCAAACCAATTGATACATCTACATATATCCCACAATATTTCAATGCTATTTTTTAATTATAATCAAGCAACTATACACACTAAATGTAGGTGTATAACACTAAAAGACAAGATACAAGACCTTATCAATAATAATATAGTTCAAGTAGAGGGTATTAATGATAATGCACAAATATATAGCACCTCCAAATTAAAATCCCAAAATCTAAAATTATCCCTTTCCTATCCATCAAATGGTGAATTTAATTAAGTGGAGTGGATGGTGATGATCTTCCCAATGTTACTTATAATGAAATTATACTAGTTTTATTAAAACATCTTTGATTACATGTAAAAAATGCATCAATGTGAAAGGAAGTAGAGACATGAAATATGCTTCCTACACTAATCTATTAGAGGATGTAAGTACAAACATTAAATCAGTCATACAATTACAATGAAATAAACAAAATTAATATAGCATAAAACAATGATTTATGTGGGGAAACCCCTTAAATCGGATAAAAATGCCACACTTGAAAGCTGTTAGAGTTATCATGCATTAGCTAATAATTAATCTTCAATTAATTATTAGTCTAATTTATTCTCATGCACTTAAGCTAAATTTAGGAGTGCTTTTATGCTTTCAAGGTTTTGCTCCTATATAGTACTCAACCCTAATTGTAATTATCACTCTCGAGCTTTCATATCTTTTGATAATCTCTTACTTTTGTAGCTTTTTCTTGTTGAGGAATACTGCACATATTATTTGCAGATCTCTTGCATGGAATGTGTTTTGTTCATTGTTTGATTTCGTGGCTTGTGTTTATTTACAATTCTAACATGGTATTAGAGTCTGGATTCAACGAACCCCTTCTCGATTTATGAGATTTTTTTCTTTAACAAGGGTTACAGGCGTCAAATCTGAATCCCCTTTGCTTTTTTTGCAAATTTTGGAGGTGGGAAATTTTTAGGTGCATTTTGGTGTGAAAAGGACCTCATCGTTGGATTCAGAGCTGTCGAGAAAGTCATATTTGGCTTTTGTTTGGCCTAATTTGGACTCCTGAGGTTAGATCTACGAGGGTTTGAAGTGGTTGCTTTTTTTTTTGGATCTGGAGGGTAGCTGTGATTTTAGTGCATTTTGGCATGAAAAGGACCTTGTTGTTGGATTCAGGAGGTATTTTGACTATAAATTCGCCCTATTTTGGCATCGGGAGCTTCTTAGGCAAAATTTTTTTGTACATGGGCCCCTACGACCCTTGTACATATTCCTGTGTGCACAACTTTTGAGATTTTTTTTTCAAAGGCATGGTTTTAAAATCATTAAAAGAGTAGGGTTTTAATTTTTTTATTGGGGCGTATGTTTTTGGAGGTCAACATTATTAATGGGTACCCGTAGGCCCGTACTTCATGTGAGCCCCTTAATAGCTGACGTCGACCTGTTCAAACTGGCTAGTGACCCTTTCCAACAATCGGTCGACTACGAAAATTTTAGTGGCTCTTTAAATATTTGCCCGACAACTTCATAATTACTGGCCCTAAGTTTTTCGGCCTAATTTTTCATCATTCCAACTGCTGCACATTTTTCGACGGTTTTCAAATCTTTTCTGACGTCAGCACAAATCTCGACAACCAAAAACAATTTCCTAGCAACCAAAGCGATTTCTTGATGATGAGATTTTTGCAGGTAGTTGTATTTTTTTCCGTCAAGGAGGGAATATTCCACAAATATTCCTGTTCGCATCATGTTGATGTCAGCATGACATCAACCTTACAGACAGCTAGCAAGGGCCCCTTTGACCCCTTCTTTGGCCTCTAGGGAGTTGTTTTTTCTTTTAGCCATAACTTGGGTGTACGATATTGGATTTTGACGAATGAGATATCGTCAAAAAGATGGTTTCGCCAAATTTCTAGTGGTGTGAGTTTCATTGCCTGTTTTTGGTGCTGGTGCATTTTATAGCTTGTTGAAGTCAGAGGTGTTGTTTTCAGCCCCGAGCTCGTAACTTTTGATTGGTTTCTCCATTTTTCACAATTCCAATGGTGTTGGAATCGTCTCTTAGATCTCTTCAGCTCCATCCATGCAATTTTTCTAGATTGTTCTCTAGGTAATTTTTATTCAATTTTTTTTGTTTTCGTACTCTGGTCAATTACTTAGACGTTTTTGCTCTTGGAAAATTTTTTCGTTTACATGGGATGACTCATTTTTGGTTGTTCTATATGTATTTCGAGTATTTTTTCCTATTTGGGCATTATAGACATCTTTTTCATCACTAGTACATAAACAACAATATATGACTGAAAAACTAATAAAAAATTCTTATAAATGACTAAACTTGGTCATGTGACCATTAGTAGTTTATTGCTAGTCATTTATAACGTGACCAAATTTATGACTAAACCAATTTTAGTCATTTATTGGTTGTTTTGATTGATCGATTTGGTAGTATATTTCTGTTGTTAATTTAGTCATATATTTAGCCATATTATTCACTGAGCTTGGTCATGTGACCATTAGTAGTTTATTCTCAGTCATTTGATCAATTTGGTCATATATTTAGTCATATTTATTCACTAAGCTTGGTCACGCGATCATTAGTAGTTTATTGCCTGTCATTTATTTAGTCATTTGATCAATCTGGTCATATATTTAGTCATATTTATTCATTGATTTCTGTCACCTGGTAGTATATTTAGTCATTTGATCAATTTGGTCATATATTTAGTCATATTTATTCACTGATTTTTGTATTCACCAATTTCTATCAACTAGTAGTATATTTAGTCATTTGATCAATTTTGTCATATATTTAGTCATACTTATTCACTGATTTTTGTCAACTGGTAGTATATTTAGTCATATTTATTTATTGATTTTTGCCAATTGGTAGTATATTTAGTCATATATTTTTAGTCATATTTGAGGATTTAAACATAAAACACATAAATACACATCATGAATCATCAATTGCACACAATAAGACAACCATTGAGAAGGCAAAATCAATTAACTTTATTAATAAAAGAAAGGTGTTCTAGTTACAACTTAGAAATAGAGTATTACAATTTTTATTTTTAGTCACAAGATTGAAAATCCGAGTTAAAATATTGCACAAAAATGACTGCAAGAAAGAAAATTCTCCAAAAACCTTCTGCGATGATGGAAACACATGCTTGGAGCCCTTTAATACTGTGGAATAGAAGAAAAAGGAATCAGTTATCTTCCACCATAGTGAATCCATTCTTTTGTCCTCCTTAATTCTGGGTGCATTCACATTGCCATCAACATGACTTAATCCTATCTCTTGATGTAATTTATAAGTTCTCCAATAGGTAGTGAGATGTTTCTAATTCTTGCAACGTTATATAATCTCTTGTCAAAATTTGTAACTGAATCAATGCCTCTAAATTTGATTGTAGCAATGTCATATGTCAAAACCGCTTCTTCCTCAGTTGCTGCCAAATTGAAAGAGCCAACGAGTTCACCACAACTATTAGCTGGTTTACTTAATGGATAAATCTCTTTTATAATTGAAATATATAGTAGATTTGTTCATGTTCGGTGTACTCACTATATGTTCCTAAATATACATCTTTGTTTCCATTAATTCTTCCAATTCTAGCCTGCCACTTTCCTTTTTGATGGTGTCTGCGATATGTTACATATTTTACCATTAGAGTACAACTTTTCCTACAAATTTTTATTGAATAGCCATTTCTATAGTCAAATCAAAATCTCAAAATTCTAAATAAAGCTATCAATTTAAATACAAACCTTGTTACTCCACGGTACATTGATGTGCCACTAGTAAAGCCACTACTCCTCCTATATCAATAGAAGATTATACATTAGCACCATACATGAAAGTAATCCAATACAATATCTTACTCAAACTAAATCTAAAACACTGCCATAGACCTTATGCTGACCCTACTGTGTATGAATTTTTTGATGGGTCATTTGAATATGAATAAATTCAAGCTAGGGAAACTCTTCATGTATTTAAAATTTTAAGCTTTCTATACTAGTGTACCCTTTCTTATTCTAACAAAAAAGTATATATGTAATTTGTGAGTTCTAGAAATAAAAGCTCCACTTCCATAATTTTAATCTAAAAAACTTCAATGGGAAGAATTTTGATACCTTTTGAGATAATTAATATAGTGTACGGTTGTCATTTGTTTCATGACTTCAATCTCTTCTTTATATTCAGTTGTCTACATAAAATATGCCATTTTAACAGTATTATGCAAAGGTAGATGTGTGCATAATCTAGAATAATAAATAGTGTTATATGTAATACCCCATGTAAAATTCTTACAAGAAAATTTGTTGTGCTTTTGTCACCCCAATACTTGAGAGCAGCCTTATTATAAGATCTTGCTGCTTTCAATTCAGTGTCATAGCCACCTACAAGTACATCAACCCTAATTCAAAACTTCAATCCAATCTAGTTCAAATGACAACTAAATGTAAATGCCAGAGACTAGAGTATCAAATCATTAAATGCAATTCTTAACAACTTCAATATATCCACAAAATGATAATGCTCACCCAAATATACTGTTGAAGATTTCAATGGATGTCCATATTTGAAGGATGAGGTCACACAAATTATTTAGCATTAGTATCTAGATAAAGACATCTTAGATCTATAAACAACAAAGAAAATGAACTGCTCTAAAAAAACCTATAAAAAATGCTAAAAAATACTCTAAATATAAACATTAGGATTCCACAATCTATTATAACTGTAATGAGGGTTCAGGTTCCATAGTCTATTATAATTCCATAGTCTATTATAATTAGGGTTCTATAGTGTATTATAATTATATTTATAAATTTTTGATAAAACTAACTTAACTGTGTTGTCTTTGCCTTCAAAGCCTAATAGTCCATTAAGAGGCTCAAGAAAGCTTCTTATTACATAACCACTAGATTAGTTTTAAAATCATTTTTGGCAGAACTGTCTTTATTTTCACTCATATCTCCTACAACCAGGTTACCTGACAACAAATAAATGGTTAAATCTAATGTCATAACGGAAATAAAATTGAAGTAGCTAAGATACAAACAAAAGAAAAGCAATATTGCATTGTACACAAAAGATTTTATTAATTTGATGGAACTATGCCTGAAACAAGCAATATTTGAAAGAAAATGAAAAGTCACAAAAAAAAATCTAATGTCATAAAAAGAAATGAAATTGAAGCAACAATAGATAACAAAAAGAAAAGCAATTTATAACGTAATAAAAAATATTTGTTAATCTGAGAGAGCTATGTTTGAAACAAGCAATCTTTACAAGAAATAACTCAAGCAATCTTTGGACAAAAATGAATAGTAAATTTAAAAAAATAAATTAAATGTTCGCCCAAGAATATGAAAATCAATTTGTAATTGAGTGGGGTTGTGGAGCATGAACTAAAATTTTTGATGCGCAAAACAGTATCAAACTCCAATAAATATAGGGGCATACTACCAATGAATAGTCTTTCAGTATTTTTCAAAACTGTGTTCCATACTACCACCTCAACCAATAATCTCAAGTATACCCCTTATTTTTGGGGGGACATGGAGAACAACAATCAACATTGCATGCATCATCCCCATCAAAAAGAGGAATTCCCATGCCACTCAGAGACGACAAATCCAATATGTTCCAAGCCAAAATTACAATGGAAAATAAATTATCCTACAAAATGTCTATTAATAATCTTTTATTGCTAAAGCCTCTAGTGGATTCCATAATTCACTCCAATTGTTTAATAGAAGACTAGACCTACAATGTGGTTTTAAAAAAAATTTCTGTAGAAAGACAAAACACAATGCAGTTGAAAATCATTTTGTTAATCTAAATACAAAATATCTACTATCCTTATATTTATTTCAATCTATAAACATGAAATATAATGATCGACCAATTTTAAAATAGTTATTTTAGATATGTTACATGTATGATAAACAATCAAGATGCATCAACACAACATAATCCAGAAGATCTTTTATAATATTTGTTTAACTCAGTAGTCTCAGGGTTTTTGTTTCATGACTAAAACAGGGAGCTCTCACAAAGGAGACCCATCTTGAAATCCCCACTTGCTTTGAACAAGCTACCACAATACCTTAAGCAGATACTCAAAACGTGTGCCACGTTGAATGTTGACATTATGAATAGAGATTCAGGGGCCTTGTTTGTGTTCTCCCCAGTCTGGATCCCACTGATGGCCTAGATTCACCATTCAAAAAACTATGACTGTTGAAATCTCAGATCCTTCAACAATAATGTCTTCAACATTTCGCAAGCCTTATAATGTTTTCTAAATTCAGGAAGAGTCCACCTATGCCAAGGATCCTGATGTTCCCTAAAACTTGAGGAAGTCCATACCTATTCCAGAGTCCCCGCATCCTCTATTCCCAAAACATGGAGAAATGTAGTTGATGACTGAAATATTGCCATTATGACATAAACAAACTATATTCATCTTTATCTTTATGTTCCATGATCTTTTCTAAAATTTTAATTTTAATAAATAATTTAGGGTATTCAGCAATATTTAGGATTATAATGTTTGAAATGTAATAATAATTGCAATTTGATATGTTAATTATTCATTTCACCGAGTTAATATAAGATTAAAAAATTGAGAAGTAATGATTTTGAACTTTGAGTTACTGTATTCTTTGTATATTTGGGGAAAGATTCCTTATGTAATTGATCCTGATATCCCCTAAAACTTGGGGTACATAAACATCCTCGATACCCAGTCCCAAACCAAGTGACCAATCCTAGTAATTGTTTTATTTTCTGTTTACCATGCTTATATTGTCATGTATCAGCAATTTACATAACTTCTTTGGATTCATACATTAAAAATACATGCTTTAGTTATAAGCTTGGTCATTATAATATTGCAAGCATACGCTATTTTTATATCCAATAAAACCAAATAGAGGAATGAATATGGGCATCTAAGGGGGAAAAAAGGAAGGTTGTGTGCATGTACGTAGATATTGGCAAACAAAGATTTCTTTCAAATAAATGGTGTAGAAGATACATATTACATATTCATAATAGAAAACGGGATGTATACGAAGCTCCTTACCATGTCACCACTTTGCACATACCAATGAAGTTTGTCAACCACCTCTACCAATTAGATTAAATCAATGATCCTCTATAAATATTGAAAAAAATACATCAACCTTGGAAATAGAATTTAAACAGCTTGATGCCTAAAAGATTTGACAAAGAAGCATGTATCATGTTGTTCAAAGAGAAATTGTTATAAGAGATACTAATCGCTTTCATTATATCAAAGATGTATTGTTTTCATACAAAGACTACTGGTGATTGAGGGAAACACATCCAATTGAAATTTATAAACTATCAAGACATTGTTGTAGTAGGGATAGGATGGAGAACACTTATGATTCTTTGAGCCAAAATGACATTTCAATTTGAGAGACATCAACACTGAAGTCTGAATCCTCTTAAATTTACTAGAGAATATACCATAGAGACAATGCATGATATCAATGGACTCTGTGAGTCAAGTGAAAGGATGGAGCACCACTGAAAGATAGTATCTTTTGACTTGCAATGAAGGTAGAGAGTAAATTCTACTGTTATTGTCTAGCATGAACTATGATCTTCCTATGGTTCAATGCAAAGACTAATTCCCTAAAGGTTGCACGGTAGCTACCATGAAGCAACAACTAAAGTATTATAAGTAATGTTGTCTAAGTGTGTATTTTTGAAAATACCCTGCCTTTCAATAGACAAGTGATTTTACTTGCTACTAGCAAGATGTCCTTAATAAGGTATAGGATGTTCAAATAAGTGCTCAAAGATTATTTTAATTGGAGAAGAGTTGATCCAAGTTAAAATGGATTTTAATTTAATGTACGTTTCAAAAAAGTGAGGTATAGGTCTGAAAGAGTTTAGTTTTTGAAAGCTTGAGGACAATCATATGGATCCTCACAATAAAATGAGTCTTCATTCACAAGTATACCCAGTCACAGTGCACAAAAGGCCATGTAAGTCCTCATCAAGGTAGAAAGGGAAAGTTCATATATGTAGAACTGAGAGAGTTCTTATGAATCAAGATATATGGATAAAAGGAAGCAAGCCAAAGTGTCTATTGAGAAGCATAAGCTTGCTGCTTCATTATTTGGGGATTATCATTTTCATAAATGATAGGAATTTGTTGTAGAGGCTTCTAGACCAGTTGATTGGAAGATCAACCATGTCTAAGAATGGAATGCCCTAGGAAACCTTGGTACACACCTTGGGAACCTTAAAATGTGCTTCCCTTTAATGCTCAAACATTTGAGATATCCCCTCAAGGTGATGATTTTCCTTTGAGAAGATTGCTATTGACTATCCTTAAATAAAGATATTTGAAACCATTTTCTCTATTCCTTAAGAATGACTGACTTAAAAAAAGGTTGATGAGGAACAAGTTATTGACACCCACCATTTCACAAAAAAGAATTCAAGAATGAGATTCTATGCCCTTAATTATAGATTTTGTGCACTGATATCATAAGGGTAGGGAGAATAGCCAAGATCATAAAACCAATGTTAAAATTGAAGATCTGTAGGACTATAACAAAGGGAAAAAATAAAAGTAGTTCATCATAGTCCAATGATCAAGGATAGGTCTGTAGAGGGCAATGATTATCATGGTTGTGTTAACTTATGATAGTTTTACCTACAAGCCAAAATAAGGACAATCCATGACAGTCTTCAATGAGCATTGTAAGATGGAGAATACATGAAGATAGCCCTTAATGTCCAAGTCTTCATACATAGAGGAAAGGTAAACAGAAGGATAATGTTTGCATGATGGGCAATGGTCTTCATAGTGAGAAGCCTCTATAGTGACAATGTTTGATTAAGAAATCTAAAAGGCAATGGTATGAGTAAAGGCTTGCAACTTATATGAAAATTGAGCCCAAATTAACTAAATTATAGAAAGACAGTCATCACAAATGGAGTAGTTTTGAAGCTTTAAAGATAGTGTATGATAGTCCAAGGATCATAACTTACAAACAAATTGGAGATAGCCAACAAAAGGCATGCTATGAACAATTTGTACACATATGACAGTGATTTCATAATGATTGAGGACATCAACAAGAGTTCAAAGTCCACATCAACACACACTCAAGCTACCACAAACAAGGAATCACTTAATCAATCTATACCCAACAAGCAACCTTGATAGAACCTAAAGCAACCAAAGTCAAATGAGCAACGTCATCAGAGCACTAATCAATTCAATGGCCCATGACCAGCCTAAATCGAGCCTTAAACAATTAAATGGCTCAAGCACAACATCAACTAAGTCTTCGATAGGTCAATGGCCCATGAGAAACCTCAACTGAGCTCTAATCAATTAGTGAGTCTTGAGCTCATATTTTCTTGAACCTAGAAATCTGGCCCAAGAATTCCAAAAAAAATAGAACGTAGATTTATAGGGGACCTAGGTTGCATGAAGTGCACAAATAGGTATGGTTTTGAAAATGGCAATGCAATAGAATTTTAAAATGTAAAAAATATGGAAAATCTAGCAAAAAAGTATATAAATTTTTAATCTATTATCACCAATAGCAAAAATAATCTTCATCTGGTATTAAATGTACATTATCCATCATCCAATAATTGTCTTTCTATAACAGGCTATATATTCGTCATGACAAATCACAAAATGTACTACATGAAAATACATTTAGCTCTTAGAAGTCATCTAAATTATTATCAAAAAGCAATGTAGAAGCTAAAGAAGATCTTGCTCTGCCCCAAGGTGCTCTAAGGTCAGGAGAACACTCAAATTTGTTGAGATTGGTTATGTCTTCCATTGGCTTATTATTAATTATTGACTGAAAAATATGACAAAATGATTCCTTAAATAGTATTTAAGTCCTAACACAAGAGTACAAAATATTCATACCTCTTAACAAGCCTGTTCTATTGTCTTGCATTCCGAATTACACTCCCTCTTCTTCGTGCTCAACAATCTGAGCACACACACTGTATAGCTAAACTTGTTAATCTTAATAAACAATAAATGCATAATGCAATTTATATCAGAAATGCTTATATGTTTACATTAAACTAAGGAATTCACTAATAAAATCAGATGATGGTGAACTATACACTAACAGTTTAGTATCCTAATTTGGGGTTTTTCGTTGACAATAAGGAAAAAATTCCAAAGAAAGTCCAAAGAATGTATGTCCACATTTTTTAAAGGAAATTCCAAAGAGGAGGATATAAATCAAAGCAATCTAATATCAAACGCCTCACCATGCAATACCTCTAAACTTCTATTTCATGGGGATTCCTTGAAAGACATAGTCGTAGGGCGTTAGAACAATCTAGAGCTAGCATTGGTGCCTTTCACTTTGGAAATAATGGGATATGCTTCCATTGAGACTTTTGGTGATGTGCGAACGACTTCCAAGATATAGCTGCAGGTTTCCTTTAGAAACCCTTCCTTGTGAAGGATAAAGGCAAGGAAATGTTTTACGCGGTACTTTTAATTGTAATAAAATTTTTAAATGGTGGGGAAGAGGGAAATTACCAATTTGTGTGACTAATTATTTAGTCATTTTTATTTGTGTGACTAATTATTTAGTTGTGTTTTTACTCGACGATCAAATTAGTCATTTATAGTTGTGTTGCAAAAAAAAGTAGAATTTAGTCATTTTTAGTTGTTGTGACTAAAAGTTTTAGTCACCTAGTCATTTATTTGTCAAATTCTACTAGTGCATGCACATACTCTTTTGCAGACGCACTGAGATAGAGTGTCATTCAGGTGTATACTTTATGGGGATTTTGCACATCGAGTTGTGCCTTTTGTACTCACACTATGATATAAAGTGCCATGGGGGGGTTGATGTTTACCTTTGGTTTGCCATCAAACCTTTGTCAAGTGAGTGTCCCTTCCATGACAACAGTGAATCCTAGTGATTCTTGCCTCATGCATGTGTGCCTTAGTTTTCACATCCTTTTATTTGTAGGTTGTTTCTCCTACATGAACTTCTTGGTTTCACACAATTTTAGTGTACCTATCATGGCTCTCCCTTTTCAACATTATGGGTGGGTTTCTACTGTTGGTGCTAATGCTTCCTTGGTTTCATGTTTGAGTGATCTATGTATCTAGTCCTTGTTCCTATGTACTTTCAAATGCAACGTACATCAACGAATGGTTACATGCATTTTAGTGAGATGGATCATCTACCATATGGACACTAGATTGCATTCCTATTTCTAGAGGTTCTTCATTTCAACACTATATCAGTCATCATTCAATAGCAGCTACAAATTTGTTCTTTTTTGATGTTCTACATGTTCCTCTTTTTCAAGACATTGTTTTGGTTGGAGGATTATCAGTCCTTCACACCTTGATTTGGAGGCTTTTCAGTCCTTCATTCGCCTTTCTCTCTTTTGGAGAGGAGTTTTCTCCCACAAGGTTTTTCTCCTTTTTTCTCTAGTTGTGAGAGATCTTTTGTTTGTACATTGGTACCTCACCAGGCCTTATTTGTCGGGACCCATCATGCATTCTTTTTAGGGTTTTTAGCTACTCCCTAAGTTCATCTTAAAGGGGGGTGTTAGAGTTATCATGCATTAGCTAATAATTAATTTATTAGTCTAGTTTATTCTCATGCACTTATGCTAAACTTAGGAGTATTTTTATGCTTTTAGGGTTTTGCTCCTATATAGCACTCAACCCTCATTTTAATTATCACTCTCGAACTTTCATATCTTTTGATAGTCCCTTACTTCTGTACCTTTTTTTGTTTCAAGGAATATTGCACATATTGTTTACAAATCTCTTGTGTGGAAGATGTTTTGTTCGTTGTTTGATCTTGTGGCTTGTGGTTTTTCATAATTCTAACAAAATCAACTCAATGTATTATCTAGTAATCAAATGGTTACAATACACTTGTATACTAGTCTAAGATTTTACAAGAGTATCATAGATCTCTAAGATAAATTTTAACTACATTATAGTATTGAAAAAAATCACTATGGAATCTCCATCTCAATCACCCAAAAAATAGGTAAATTCATGAATGAAAGAATCAAATAATAATTAATAAGATAAAGCCACTTAAAATGTAGCAGATATATATGTATGCACATGACCATTAATGGCCTTGGATAATAGTTTTCAAATACACATATGTATGTAGATAACCATTAATGGCACACAATGTAGTGTTGAGAAGATTGATGCTAAAAATCTAGTGAATTACAATAGAAACAAGGGTAAGTCAAAATAATCAATATATATCATTACCTATAAATTCTCATACTAATATTCAAATAGTTTAAAATTTTATTGTTAATAATTAGATTTAGATATTTGTAATAGTGAAATTTGCATACCATGCCATTTCCCATTTAGTTTTTTGACTATTCTGAGGGGAGTGCTTTAATATATATACATATTGAAAAATGGCATAACCTTGCACAAAGTTTGACCCCTTTCCTTATGTTATCCACCTACTTCATTACACACCATTATATGTACCTATTAAGTATCCCCTTTCCTATGCTCACATACCCTTTATATATTCACACTATCCACTTATTTATTATTCTGACACTCATACTCATTCCTATACACATGCAATCCATTATAATCTAGCCCCTTTTCTATTTTGAGACTAGTTTATAGTTGTGGGATTATCCTCAAAATGAATGGCTTGTCTAACTCTAATTAAAAATTTTAAACTCAAATTTGACCAACATCTCACCTTTATCCTTCAGGACCTATGATTGATTAAACACAAATTTGTGTAAAATGTTGTTAATAATGTCTTTGTATATAAAGAAATTCAATGCATTCATTCTAATCATTAAAAAATTAACATCATTAGGTAATGAATATAAAACATTTATCTACACACTTCAATTTGTACTCTAAAAAGAATATAGCTTTGCACAATCATTCTAGAACCACTTGCATGACTAAAGCTTGTATTGTCCTCAAATTTATTTATTCTCAAAGGGTTGATCAAGTGAAAATCCCTCATGAATTGGTCTTACTACAATCTAACAAAGGTATTTATCCATATTGCCAACCCCTACAAATATCAACAATTGTAGAGGAAATCAAGGCACTTAAAGAAAAATGAAGAGAAGTACCTTCCAAAACACACATATCAAGTTTATAAGTGCAAGACAAGATTAGTTATAGCTTATTTCTAGATAGACAAACTAGTCCTTACATAAAGTCAATAAAAGATTCTAATTTTAAGGTGATCATTAATTTGACATGTACTATTCTAAATTCTAAAACTTAATAAATCTAGATCTTCTTCATTCATCTTATATTCATGATTGTTGAACTAAATATACATTTATTTTATATTTACATTTAGCATATTTCAATTTAGTAAATTCAATATTTTCAATTTGTAACTCTCCTTTCTAATTAATTAGTTAGAAGTTGATTATATACTTAATGTATTTAATTTGATTAATCTAATTTAAACTTTTATAAAAAATATCTATAATATTATATAAAAAATATTAAACTAATAAGATTTACTAATTAAAATGAAATTTATAGTTTTTTAAACACAATAAATAACAATCACATATATTTAAAAAACTACACATTTAAAACTCATTAATTTTAATTTTATAAATTATTAAAAAAATAAATTAAATAAACACACCACTAATTTAAAAATAAAATTAATAAACATATTTTTCAATAATTAAATATTATAATAGAATTATGTATTCAACTTTCAATATTCTACGTTCATCTTATAAAAGATTATATACTGGTGAACACTAAAGGCTAATTACCAATCTATTTTCTAATATAAATTAAATTTTTATTATTTATAAAAATAATATACTCATCAATATAACTATTATATTTTTATAATTTATTTAAAATTATTTTATTTTATTTATATTATTTAGTTTATTTTTATTTAAGAGTTATTTTATTTATTTAACATTTATTGTTTGAAAGATACTCTTCACTAATTTTAAATTAATTATTTAATCATGTATTAATTTAAAAGAATTATATACGATTTTATCTATGAAGCATATAGTTATATACAATATATTTTATTTTGCTTTTATTTTATTATTTTTAGCTATTAGCTCTTTAATAATTTGTGTTAACATATTTAGATCATCTTGTAAATCTAATAAAAAGATCATATATTTAAACTATTAGTAAAACCATATAAGCAGATTTATAGTAACACTTAATACTATTTTTATAATTAAATTAAAAATATATATTAATTTTTATTAATTTAAAAATAATATTATTTTAAAGAAACAAAAATAAGTTAAATTGACAAAAAAAAAATTCTAAAATGATCTTATAAACAATTGTTAAACTTATTAAAATAAAAAATAACAAACTCTCCACAATAATTTTTTAATATTTTTTTCTTCATTAAACTGTTGCCCCATAATGATAAATCCGCGTAATATAATATATTTTTTGAAAAAAATATATGTTTACTCAAGACATTGAAAATAATAATACTAAAACAGTTTAATTAAAAAAATGAATAAAAATACTTAAATATTTTCCTGAAACACAAGGTGCAAAATATTACATATTAACTTATAAAATTCATTCTCCAAACAGTATAAAGTGATTTCTTTAAAATATGTCTCTGATGATTTAGTAAAAGGCAGTTCTGATCGATTCACATGAAATAAAAACTAGTTTCATATAAGCTTGTGGGTTTTACATATACTGAGCAAACTAAAAGTTGGCTCATTATTTTTATATAAAGCTTCAAACATATATACTATATTATTCTGCTAACCTATTCAGCAGTATAAGTAGAAGTTATTCCACAAAGCACCAATACTGTTACTAACAGAAAGTAGTATGCAGCAGTTTTCTCCATTCTTTATGGCAGTGTGTAGCCTATAAAACACAGAGAAGAGAAACAGAGAAACTCAGTCATTGTCAAGTAAATTTGTAGAGCTAACAGTTAGCTATTATAAAGAATAAGCTTATAATGGTTATGGGAAGAGGAGTATATGGAATTTTATGTATGTACGATGGTTTTAAGAAAATTCATCGTCAATGATTCATCGTCAACAAATTCACCTCCAACAATTCATCGTCAAAAAATTCACCACCAACGAATCATCAACAGGTGAATTTGTTAACGGCGAATTATTGATTGTTAAATTTGACTGAAGCCATGTAAGATATATAAAAAATGTATATATGAATGAAGGAACTTTGATTCTTACTTCCACACTTGTAGCCTGAGTGCTTGAGCTGAAAGTTGCAGCGCTTTGGAATGGTGAGTGCAGCCTGTGGGTTGAAGGCCTTTTGAGATTCACCAAACTTTATGAGAGCACAAAGACATGAAGGATTGCTTGCCACATCAAGAGCTGCAGCACAGCATTTGGAGGAAACAGAGGCCTGTGGGTCTTGGCTTGCCTCTGCACATGGTGCCATTTTCAAGGCTGCAGCTTCCACTGAAGTATTCCCACATTCTCCTGCACCCATTACCATGTGTGCCATTAAAGCTATTGAAAACAGCATCACAAAGATGGACTTCAACAGAGGCTCCATTGGATTTCCTTTTTCTTTACTTTTTTTTCTCTTAGATGAAGAATGTCTGATTTGTGTAGGATGGTCTGATTGTTTGTGTGGATTTTATAGGACTCTGAAAGTGGTGAAAATAGTGGATGAGAAGGTGGGCAATAATTGATTAGTTACCACAGATAATGCAGGCTTTTTAAGTGTGACTGTTGAGCACCCAACTTAGTGAAAGATGGGCATGAGAGGGATGGAGAAAGGGTGTATTTAAAATTGTTTTTTTCATTATAGTGGGTTTTACAAGTGTTACTTACTTTATTGGTATTATGGATAATTTAAATGTTCTGGACAAATGTTGAGTAGCAGGGTGGCAGTATATGTATATTCTAAGTTGATTGATTGTGATTTTCACTGTTTCTCATCCAAAATATGTCAGTTCATTTTATTTTTTAAGGCTAGTGTGTCACTAGTTTGTGTTGAGCTGGTTATATTCTTTATTTCATTTCAACTTTTATCGGTTCAGCCCTAATGACAACTTTGTAGATATAAATGTTTGAGATCATGCAATAATCACAATGACGACATGGAGATTTTTTCTAGCTTTTATATACACTTTATGTCTGTTTACATTTATCCAGTTTGGTGTTTTTCAATATACATTAGTGCAAGAAAATGAATGCAATCTTTAATGGTAAATTAATTAATTAGTATTAATAAATAAATTTTTAAAAATAAGGATTAGGATTGATTTATAGATTAAAGTAATTGTATTAAATTTAATAATAAATAAAAATATTTAATTTTTAGTTTGATGTTGATTGATTTTGTGAAAATGTTTTCAATTCATTTGTTTTTGTATTATCAAAAAATTAAAAGATATTATGAAATAAAAATAAAATTGTATTCTAGTACTAATAGATAAAGTCGTTCTTTTCAAAGATAGGAATTAACATGCTAAACATTACATTTCTTGATATATTTGACACCATAAAAAATAGATACAATAATAACAAAACACAATACAAAGCCTTCAAAAACTACACATACAAAAAAAATTATATTATTCTATCTTGATGATGATGAACTCTCATACAATTTTAAATCGAACGCTTTGCAATTATCTTTAAAGACTTAAGCTTCCTTTAAGTTAAATAAACCTCTTAACTTTACATACAACTAATAATCTCACCTCAAATTTGAACAATGTATATACTTTCAAAAAATAAAGCACTAATAAATTGTAGATGACTCAAAATATACTTGCATGGGGATGCATGAGCTCTGCTAGAGTTTTAAATTTTTTCTAAGTAAGTTGGTCAACCTTCTTTCAAACTACATCATAGGTGGAAGAATTTTTTGTCCTTCTGCATTTATTGTAGAGTTATTTAGGGTCTTTCCTTTATATGGCCTCAATCGGCTCCAACCCAACAATTCTTGTTGGTGTTGATGATGTGATGGCTCTGTACAATGGCTCCCCTAAATAAGTGACCCAAGAAGTTTTTATCAAAGGTATTCCACAAGGTATGTCCTCTTAAACCCTTGCAGACGTGGTTCTTCCCATCCTTGAATTTGATATTGCTTGTCAATGGTTAGAGTAGTATACTCTTAAAGGTTATTTTGTGGGAAGGACCTCATTTGAAAGCATGCTAAGAGAATGGGAGAATAAATCTTGGGTCTCGCATGGGGTCCGACTTGATGCCGTTCAAAACCTCACAAAGGGTTTTCTCCTTTTTTGTTTTACTGAAATCAATCATGTTCAAGCCTTGCTTAAACATGGTCCTTGGCATGTTCGCTCTTTGTTGTTGGTGTTTCAACCTTGGACATAGGAGTTTGCAATCTTAAATGACAAAAAAATGTGTTCTTATTTGGCTTAAATTCCCAATTCTTCCTTTACCTTGTTGGTGTTTTTTGCATCTAATCACCTCCTCCTTATAGAAAGTTGTTTGCATTGAACCCAAGCACTTCTACTAGCCCGACCTTAGAATTAGGTTTGTGTGGAAATCAATTTATCTAAAGAATTGAAAGAGCTAGTAGATATTCAAATTGGTAGCATTATTCATACCCAAAGGATTCTCTACCTCAACTTGCCTAATACTTTCTTCCAGCGTCAATCCTCAAAGCATAAAATTAAGGATTATCCTCTAGATGCCCCCAAGGTGAAATATCCTCCTCACATAGCTAAGAACTCTTGGCCTTCTGATGCTACCATGAAACAAAATGAAGAATGGACTATGGTCTCACATTGAAAAGGTAAAAAATATAGCTCTAGTGGGCTACAAGGAAAGAAAGACTCCTTGGTTGCTAAATAGCTGCTAGCTAGTGGGCCCAAAGTGTTGGCTTCATCATAACCAATTATGCCGCTTTAGTTTCTCTCATTTCCCAAGCACTTGTGATGGACATGCAACCCTTCTAGGTGACTAAAAGAATGAGAATATGTTGTTGAGAAAAGGATAATTCCCTCACCCAACATTTAGTTGGCCTCATTCTCTATAAAGTTCTTGTAAAATCGCTTCTCCATGCTTGAGGAGTTAGACATTGATGATATGTTGGACTCTCACTTGTGAATTTTCTTGCATGGAATGTTCCAAGTTTCACTAACCTCACCATCAAGTATTCTGCAAGGGATACTTGTTAGAAGCAATTCGATTTATATATTCTATGTTTGCAAGAAGTTAAGATTTCAGGATTCATTCTTTCTGCAACATGTCATGTTATTTGGTCTACTAGTATGATGTTTTGCACCAATAATAATGTTGGTCGTGGAGGGGTTGCATTTACAACCCTCCTCTTTCATACTAGCATACTTATGTTGTTTGTCACGGGTCCAATCCAGCTCATCATTTGATTTGGATTGTCATGAATATTGGTAATCACTTCTTTGAGATAATTGATGTTTATGCTTCCAATGATGTTGTTGAGAGTAGATTGCAGACTCAATGTTGGTAGCCACTTGGTTCTTGTCCTTTGACTTTAATATGGTGGAGATTACCTATAAAAATTTGGGACATTTCCTTTTCACTAGACAACTGGTGAGTGAGAGGTGTGGTTCTACATGCATAATAAATTGGGTCTCCATGATCCCAACTTGGGCCATCACCATGTCTAGCCCATTTGACATACATGGTGCAATTTTTTGGCTGGTTTTGATAAATTCATTAAACATAGTGATCGTGTGATGATCTCTACATAATATTTTTTCTTTTTCCAACTGCTTTTATCTCTTAGTGATGTTGTTGCGAGATGTCTCTTTTTGAACACTTTCCCATCAAGTTTCACATTGAGTGGAAAGTGGGTCCACCCTAGCCCTACAAATCTCAATTATTTTTAAATAATTCCTTGATTAGTTATTAACCCACTTTGACTCATATTAGGAGGATATGGAATCTTTAATGCCATCCTACTCAGCAAACTAGGTGGATTGTGTGGTGGAATATAGCTAGCCAACACATGCCTCGTTTCGTTCACATCTATGGTCCCTAGTTGACCATCTTTCATAGGTATGCATACAAGGCTACCACCTCATATCTCTACCATGCCATGGAAATTTTTTTTGCCAACCCCTTCTCCCTTGTCTTGTAGGTTTGGGTGGTGGAGCTAAGGCATCAAAACTAGATAACCGATAACCATTCTACTAGTGGAGCTCAAATCAAAACCAAAATTCATTAGCTTAAAGTTGGAGATAGGGCTTCAAAGGAATTTTTTTTATGCTCTTCATGTTTGGAATACTTCCCATGGAATCAATAAAAATAAGAAAGGCCAACATGTTCTTATAGAGCTACTAGATATTCTCTAGGCCTTTGATGTAGTACAAGGATGGGGGGTTTTGTTAAACAACCCATCCAAGCAGCCATAACACCACAAACAACCTCATTTCACAATTCCAAGCATGTGTAATTAAAAATCCAATGAAAGATATTTCCAACTTCTTCAAACAACACATTGGGAAAATTCAATGTTCATTAAAATTCCATTAAAATTTTGGAAATATTCTCAACAACTTGTAACTAGCCACTTTTAAAAATTAATTTGAGCCTGCAAATGAGATCCTCTTTCTCTAAATACTTGTGCAATGGAAGCTCCCATATTCATCTACAAGAAAAAAAAATACTCAATTTTTTCTTACCAGCAATACCATGTTATCTTTCAAGCCTAAATTTTAGAAAATCCCTTTTTGCACACAACACAATATGAACTTTGAAATCATTAATTCAAGAAAAGAGTCTACAGCAAAAATCAAATTCAATGGCTCTAAAAATAGCCAAACTAATCAAATCCTGCAACAACAACAAAAATCATCTAGAAAAAATCCAATTTAATGTGTAAACTCCTACAGGAAAGATTCTATAAAACATCAAAAACCAAATACAACTCCGCAAACTCGTCACTTTTTGACCATCACTACTTCCCCATCCGTATGAATCTTTTAAAACAATTTCTGGGTTTTATGCACCTCCTTTCCAGCTTTTTGAGACTTTTTGAATTTTTTGATTTTGTTATGATATGAGAAAGTTATGACCTATTTACTGAGACTTGCCCTCATAGTTATGACCTAGGCATTCTTCCTTTCCCCAAAATGCCAGTCAAACCTCTACCTCCTCCATTATGGCGTGGTAATTCATGCAATTGACCTCTTCTTTGTTCTTTATTGATAATTTTCAAATCTTTTCCTAATTTGACATCCATTATCTCATTCCTGCAACTCCACTACCAAAAACACTTACACCAAAGAAGATTCCAACACTTAATAATTTAATATTGAAGAAGCATGAGGAGAAAATAATTTGAAAATTAATCATGCCTACAAGTCCACAACCAAAAAAAAAAAATTAAAATAATGTTGAAACATGGAAAATTGTTTTCTTTTCTAGGGTTTAGGACCTATAATGACAATCTTCACTCACTTTCATTCAAGAACAAACCCTAGAGATCTCAATGCAAGGAGAAAGAGATCTTGAAATAGGGTTGTCCTAGGGGCTGAATGTAAACTAATGAGGGGTTCACCACCAAGTAATAACTTGGAAAGACAAATGAAATGCAACTCACAATGCTTAACCCTAGTTCAATGCAAACCGTAACTAAATGACCTAAAAATGTAAATGAAACAAAACAAAAAGTTGTAAGATGGACTATGTGCACTTGGGAATCTGAAGATGACTGGAAGGTAGTTTAAAATTATGAAAATTTTGACTTTACTGTTGACTAGGACTCATTCGCCAAGCTGGGAAAATCAGTCCAAAATCTGATTTTTTGTGTGGGAGCAAGAATCTGGCAAATGGGTATCCAAATCTACAAAAAAATGAATTTTGACCAAAACTGGAACTCATTTGCCAGAAGTGGCGAACTAGTCTAGTTAGGGTTTTCTAAAACTTCAAGATCTAAATATACTCATCTTAGTCTGCTCAATTTTCTTCTTCAGGTTTCTAGATCCGAATCTCTATAAATAAACCTGTAGGTGCTCTCCAATGTTCTCCTATAATTAGTGACAACTTTGACACCTTATAAGCACTTTGACAACTTTCTCCAACTTTCTCTTCAATATTTCTTCAATCTAAACCTAAAAATCACACACTAAAGAGAGGGTAACATGTTGTTTTGTTAGTGGATAGGGGTTTGCCATGGTCAAACCCCTTTTTGGTAATCAAACCTTGAAATAGAATGAAATGGGAATGGAGAATGATGAATGGACAAAATATGATGTTTCAACTCACCAAACCCTAGTAATGAAGTGTTGCAAACATGTATGAGATGGTTCCAATGGATGTAGATCTTGACTCTTGTTTGGATATGATAGATCTTGAATGAAGTGCTAGCTTGAATTATAAAACCCTACATCACAATTTTTAGCTCAAAAATAAACATGATGCATGATATCTTTGACATGATGCTTGATGTTTGAATAATGCTATAAAATGCTTGATAATCTACCCTTGAATGCTCTTGTGAATGCTTGAATTCTCTTGTGAACTAAAATTTTCTATAAGAATTCTCATTCAACTTGCTAGATCACTTGATTGCTTGTTAGGATACAATGAGTGAAAGAAACTTGTATTTATACTTAATTATGCAAGAATTCTCAAAATTACAACAATACAAGCCGACATCAGATCTAAGAGGCTAAAATCCTACCAAGAATTTGAATTAATTTTGATTTTGGGCCACACGAGACTTATTCACCCAAGGTGGTGAATGAGTCCCATTAGGCATAATTTTGTAGTGTAGTAAAATGAATACCCTTGCATTTTCACACTTGTTTGAGCCTGCCTTGCTTTATTTATCCTCAGTTATGGCTTAATTTGTCCTATTTTGTGTCCACAAGCCTTATGAATGACATATTTTTTTGGCTAATCCCAACATTCTCCAATGCATAAATGATATTTCAATGATTCTGATCTCTGTGTCCCTAATTTTTGGTCGGGACTAAAATGCCACCTAGGGTGTCTTTGTCCCCCTGAGGTTTTGGGACCCTAATTTTGAGGCATCTTGATTGGGCCCCTTTTTGGTGTGTGTGCCCCAAGTTTCATCACTTGGGATTAAGATGCCACCTAGGGCATCTTAGTCCTCCTTGAGTCATTTTTCAGGATTTAAATTCAAATTCTAGCGAGATTTAGCCTCCTTCATTTAATGAATTCATATGTCGGATTGGTGTGATATAATTTTAGGATATTAAGCAAAGATAAGTATACATACAAGGTTCATTCATTCATTTTCTCATCGAGCAACTTGAGTATTCATTCCTAAGGAAACTTTGTGAGATCAAGTGCATTGAAGAGCAATTCATCAAGTATTTGGAGTTGTCATCAAGATTCAAGCATCATGTCAAAGTCTATGCTTGCACCATGTGTGTTGTTGTGATAAAATTTGTGATGTAGGGTTTACAAGGGTTTGGTGAGTTGTAGCATTGCATGTTGTTCATTCACCATTTCCCTTCATTACTTTATTTCATTTCAAGGTTTAATTACCAACAAGGGGTTTGACCAAGGCAAACCCCCATTCACTAAAAATCAACAAGTTTTTCCCATCTTGCATGTTTGTGTTTGTAGATTTAGGTTGAAGTCTTGAAGATCACTTGGAGTGAAAATTTGTAAAAGTCACAAAGTCACATTACAAATTTGTCATTTTCACGGAAACTCGCCTATGGGTCAAATCCAGAAGTTTCAGAACCTGAGATCCGAGAAGAAGCAAGTGCAGACCTTGGAGCTCAGGACCATATTCAGACTTTTTAGAAATTTAGATTGGGACTAATACACCACCTTGGGTGTCTTAGTCCTCCCAATCACATCTTTCAAAGTTTCTTTCAGATCTGGTTCTGACATCCGAAGATTTTGTATTTTCCCCAAAAAATAGCAGTGGGACTAATACACCATGTTGGGCGTCTTAGTCCTCCAAGGCACATTTTGGTAGCTTCTTTACATTTCTAGAATCCTCACAACATCTCCAGACTTCCCAGGTACACATATCATATCTCCTTGTTACATATTTTCATTATTTGCATCTCTCATTTAGCTTACATAACTAGGTTTTGTAGTTCGAATGTTCATTTGTCTTTTCCAAGAATTTGCTTGGTGGTGAACCCCTTAAAATCTAAAAGAACCCTTCCTAGGTCTTCCTCATTATGAATTGACTCACATTTTGAGGTTGTTAGTCAATCCAATTAGGATTCCTAGGATAAAATTGAATGACCTAGATAGAATAGGAAATCCCCAAAATCCTCCTATTTTATTTTTGGTTCATTTTGGTGAGCTCGATGTCTTTGACCATTCTTCTTTTTTTCTGATTTGGAGTCCATAAAATTCCTATATCTAGATTGCATTCATTGCATCTTACATTAGTGAAAGTGCATCTAGGGTTTCTTTCATCTTGAATTAGTGAAATCACATTTAGGGTTTCCTATATTTGCATTATTGGAAGTGCATATAGGTTGCAATTTTACTTTCTTGCATCATTTCATTTCATTGAAAAACTGAAAAGTGCATTGTTCATCCTCTTAATTGCATTTAGAAACATTGTTATTGCATTGAAAATTAAAAAATTTCATTCAAATCTTGCATTCAATTTCTTGTTAGTAGTTGCTTTTCTTTACATCCATTTACACAGTTTCTTGTTTCCAAACATCAAGTCCCTAGTAGGAAACTTGATAAAGTTGTTATCAAACCATATCTTGCTATTTTTCTTAGAAAAACCTCTGCTAGGACTAAAACACCCTTCTTGGCATCTTAGTCCCTCTCAAGGTTTTTGCTCCAGAATCCTCTCTTTGTTGTTTGTTGTTTGTTTCATTCCCTAGAACTTTAGAATCTCACTAGGAGAACCAAGACGCCCTTGTTGGCATCTTAGTCCTTGTTGACTTTGAATCTCCAGTTTTCAGAGTCTGCAATTTCTTTTTTGTGTTTATGTGGGTTGCTTTCAGTTTTCTATTTTAGTTTCCAAAATTGTTTTTATTCCAATTTCTTTCATTTTAAGTGTAATTGCAAGCATATGATATTGTGTTCATTGCACTTTCCATGGTTTATTCCTTATATGAGTTGTAGTACTTGGTTTCCTATTGCTAATATTGTGGTTAGATGAAGTGCGAGACTCATGGCATCTTGTGATAAGACACTTGTTGTGGATCTTGGGTTATCAAGCTCTCTTACTTCTGGTGTTGGCATTAGTTCACTAGGTATGGAACATACCTTTGACACCTCCTTTTCCATGCCTACCTTACCTACAAGAGTTATGCCATGTGTTCAAACAATGGTTGATCATATTCCTCAAGAAAACATAATGAAAATGTATGAAGAATTAGCTCATTTACAAGATAGTGTGAGTACTAAAAAAATTTCCAACACTGTTATACCTACTATAGATAGTCTTCACCGCATGATAGAAAGTGATGAAGGACTGGAAGTTGTGCATAACATAGCTCAAATCTTTGGAAAAAATCTCCCTTCCACCACTAATGGTGCTCAAACTTCAAACAATGTGCAAGGAGGAAATCAAACTCCTCCCTCTTCAACCATAGCATCCATTCTCACCTATACAACTCCTCAAGTGACCACAATAATGCAATCTACTAGAAATATCCTTCCTACCTCACACATTTCCATTAGTGCTCCTTATACCTATGTGGAATCTAATCTCATACCTCCTCGCACAAGTAATCCATTCATTTATACTTCCAACACATACACACCACCACCATATTCACCTCCATCCCAAACCACAAGCAATGATCCTATCATTAACCACCTCCTACAAAGCTTTTCATCACTTCAATGTCAAGTCTCTACCATAAATCAAAATCAAAATGGTCCACCTTCGTACTATGTAAAAAGCAACCCATTATCCTTGGAGATATTGAGAACTATGGTGCCACAAGGTATAGAGATCCCTACATTTGAGAAATATGGAGGAAAGGGATATCCTATTAATCATGTTAATGCCTTCACCGCTTTGTGTAGTGACTTTATGCTCGAGGACAAAATTTTGGCTTAACTTTTTCCCTGATCGTTGAAAGACATTACCTTGGAATAGTTTTCTACATTACCAAACAACGCAATTCGTTCATTCAATGAACTTGTCGAGGCCTTTATTAACCATTTCCAAGTGCACATGGTTCTTGAAATGACATTGGCTAATTTGATGAGATGCAAGCAAAAAGAGGGTGAAAAAGTCACTGACTTTATTTCACGCTACCAGTCGCTTTATTCCTAAATTAGTGTGAAGATTCTCGATTCCCACCTTCAAAAGATGTTCATAGAAAATTTACAAAGCAAGATAAGGGATAAGATCACCATGATGAAATTTCCTTCCTTCATGCACCTATGCATTTCCCTTTGAGATTATCAAAATTTTGTAAGTGCTAGTGAACCAAAAGCTATCCCTACCTTTCCTGAAAAGTCCGAAACTTCAAACCAAACACTTATCAACCTTTTAGAATACAAACTAAAAGTTTACTTCAACTAATTTCCATCTCTCAACCTACCCAACTAGTTGATACCCAAGTAGCTGCTATAAAGAAGAGTAATCCTTATATATTTGGGGATCCACAAAGAAAATTTACTCCCTTACCCGACACATTCCACAACATCATGACCCAACTTTTAAACAAAAACATGCTTACCTTACCTCCCATATGACCCCTTGATCCTATCAAGCCATTGCCTTCGATCTTTAGATGTAGTGCCTATTGTGCTTATCATCAACAAAAAGGACATCATATGAAAAATTGCAAGCATCTTAAACATCTTGTGCAAGACCTCATTGATTCCAATCATATCCTAATTGGAGGTGTGAATGACAAAGGTAATAATTATATGGCTCCTCGCAACCAAAAATTGCAAATATTTACCAATCTCATGCCCAACAATAATATTTCATTTGTTAAGGCTAGTGAAACTAAGCCCGGTGTAATGAATGTTGACACAAATGATGAAAATATGAGCAATCATGAACAAAGTCCTATGGATGATGATGAAAAAATTCCTATGGATACTAATGAACAAATTCTTATTGATACAATGATAGGAGTGATTGAGATTAAGCCTCGTAAACAAAAAACCATTAACATTACTTTCTCTTTAGAAGAAACAATTCAACATGCACCTAATGGCCCTCTTTACATAGCTGACAAAATCAACAACAATCCCACTCCTGGGATTTTAATTGATTCTATCTATAGAGAGAATGTGATCACCGAAGAACTCTTATATGTGCATGAACTCACTCAAGATAGATATGATAAACCAAAAGCATGGATTAAAACACATGATGGTTTTGCTCATGCTACAATGGGCTCAATCACACTCCCTTTACAAGTAGGACCAAAGAAATCAAATGTATTATTCTCTATTATATCTAATTCGGACCAATTTCATGTGAAGTTAGGCTACAAATGGATTCACTCCATGAATGCGGTCCCATCTGGTGTCCATAAGTGCTTAAAGTTTCTAGTTGGCAATGAAATATTCACCGTAAACCATAGTGGATTTAGACCCCCGTCTTCCCATGGAAATTTATCCTTAGATTATTTTTGGCCTGAGCCCATGGAACCTATAAGACAACATGAAGACTTCATTTTCCTATCCTACCAAAAGTTCAAAGCAAAATGCATAACCAGGTTATCCCTTGAAAACTTGCCTCCACCCATGATCGAACCTCCACCCATGCTTGAACCTCCACCACCTAAACAAAACAATGTTGAGCCTAAAGCCCTTCCAACAAACTAAGAACCATCCATGAATAAAAACTTCCCTATTTCCTACAAGAGACCTAGAGAAAACCAAACAAGTCCTAATCTTCCTCCTAAGAAAATTTATAAAGCCAAAGAGAAAGTGGTTGAACAACCTTCCATGGTTTCTTCGATTCTTCCCTCACAAGAAGAAAAGGAACATATGGTTGAGAAACTTGCTCCTACACAAACACAATTTGAAAACCATAATAAAAGGAACCACAATGCTAGAGAGTGTAGGTGTAGGCATTGTGCTATTGCTCCAAAGATGAGTAACAAGAATAATATTGAAAATCAAAATCTGAACTTGACAAAAGCAATAAACGACGAGCCTCCTCTCTTACCAGAGACTGTAAATTCAACAAAACGAGGATCAGAACCTTCTATGGATATTATCATTTATTCTTTTGTTGTGGTTAACTTGGATGACGATGAGGAAACAGCTAAAATCGATGAGGAAGTAGATAATGAGTTGAATTTGTTATTCTCCTCATCCATGAGCTTAAATGATAACAACCATGATGATCCTCCTAAATCGAGTGATTCACCTTGTGTTGAACCTGGTGATTCTCCTAGTGAAAAACTTGATGTGATCCCTCTCAGTAGTGATATTCATTTCGCATATAATGAACAAGACTGGGATGCAGATGGCCTATTGGATGGTTGATTTGCATGTGCCTTACTAGCCTTTTTCATTTTATTTTTTGCTTTTGCTTACATGTTTGTATAGTGATCCCCCATAATGTTATGTTTGATGTTTCTCTCTCTTTGTGCATTCCTCTACTTGTACCTTCATTCTTCTATATTCTATAAGCTTCTTCCTTTTCATTTATCTTTTTCTTTCTTTTCCTTTCACTTTTTTCTTGTGTTTTCCTTTTGGGGATGACACAAGGCATCGAAACACCCTATGTCTCTTCCATGTTGACCCAAAAGATTTTTCTTTGGTCTTGTGTTTTCCTTTTGGGGATGATGCAAGGCGTCGAGAAACCTATGTCTCTTCCATGTTGACCTAATGGGATTTTCCTTTTCTTTCACTCTCTTTGTGTCATTCTTCCAATTTTGTGTGTATTTGGGGAATGATGACAGTTTCAAGCTCTCTAATATTATTGCAACAAAGATAGATACTGACCCCGAATCCATAGATCCCTTTTGTGTTTCTAAGGGGAAACCCTCTTTTCCTTTTTTATCTTTTGGCTACTTCAAAGTAATTTCTCACAGTATGGTGTTAGCAATTTCTTTAAAGTGGGGGCATACATTGACATTATTTTAGCATTATTTCATTTGCATTTTCCTTTCATGTTCCTTGATATGATTTTATTTCTTTACGTGATGTGTTTTTCCTCTTGGTGGTGTCTTTGGGTTTGACTCCCTCTAAGAGTGTGATATTTCCCTGTCCTCTTGAAAACATTAGATACAATGTTCTTGAGGATGAGACCTTTCACTTGTCCTCTCTTGGAAACAAGATGAGACCTTTTTGCGCATGTCCTCTCTTGGAAGAATTAGGTATGATGTTCCCCAAGATGAGACCTTGTATCTATCCTTTCTTGGAGATGTTAAAGCACGATGTCCCCTAAGAGTAAGACCTCACATGAATTAAGCAAAATCCCTTTGAACATCCCTCTTTCTTGTTGCATTTTCCTTTTGTCCTTATTAAATTCATGGAGGTATGGCTTTGATATGGACTTCTTGGGGCTCACCTAGTGAACAACTAGCTTCACTAACTCGCGTGAGTATGAATTTTTGTACCTCATTAAAGTCATGGAGGTATGGCTTTGATATGGTCCCCCTAGGGCTCACCTAGTGGACACCTAGCTCCCACTAGCCCTTGTGAGCGTGCATTTTGTTTGCATAGTGGAAAATGCATTCCACTTGTAAACCTCTTCAATCTTGGACCCGGTCCATCGTGTTGGGCTTTCAATCAAAGCTTGATCTGTTGCATTTTTTTTCCTTTTGTCTTTTTCCTATCTTTGATGGTGTATGTTTGCGATATGATTTTGGCTTCATATATCATCTGCAAGCGTGTTCCTTTATGCCTATGTTAATATTCCATAGGATCTTGATCCTAGGGGCTTGATCATCCCTCTTGATCATTGTCATCCTATCTTACTAACATTTGTACATTTGAACCCCTCTTGATTGTGTGGTTGGATACTTTAGTGTGAGTTTGAAGCAAGTTCATCCTCTCACTAAAGTGGGGGCTAAATGTAGTGTAGTAAAATGCATACCCTTGCATTTTCACACTTAATTGGACCCGCCTTTCTTTATTTATCCTCATTTATGGCTTAATTGGTCCTATTTTGTGTTCAAAAGCCCTATGAATGGCATATTTTTCTTGCTAATCCCTACATTCTCTGATGCATAAATGATATTCCAATGATTCTGATCTCTGTCCCTGATTTTTGGTCGAGACTAAAACACCACCTAGGGCGTCTTTGTCCCCTTGAGGTTTTGGGACCCTATTTTTGAGGCATCTTAATTGGGCCCCTTTTTGGTGTCTGTGCCCCAAGTTTCATCACTAGGGCGTCTTAGTCCTCCTTTAGTTATTTTTGGGATTTAAATTCAAATTCTAGTGGGACTTAGCCTCCTTCATTTAATGAATTCATATGTCAGCATAGTGTGATATAATTTTAGGATATTAAGCATAGATAAGTATAAATACAAGGTTCATTCATTCATTTTCTCATCTAGCAACTTGAGTATTCATTCCTAAAAAATTTATGAGATCAAGTGCATTCAAGAGAAATTCATCAAGTATTTGGAGCCATCATCAAGATTCAAGCATCATGTCAAAGGCTATGATTGCATCCTGTGTGTTGTGCTAACATTTGTGATGTAGGGTTTTGATTCAAGTAAGCAAGCAATTCAAGATCCATATCCATTGCATCCATTTCACACAAGTTTGTAGAATTTACAAGGGTTTGGTGAGTTGTAGCATTGCATGTTGTTCATTCACCATTTCCCTTCATTACTTTATTTCATTTCAAGGTTTAATTACCAACAAGGGGTTTGACCAAGGAAAACCCCCATTCACTAAAAATCGACAAGTTTTTCCCATCTTGCATGTTTGTGTTTGAAGATTTAGGTTGAAGTCTTGAAGATCACTTGGAGTGTAAAGTCGTAAAAGTTGCAAAGTTGCATTACAAAGTTGTCATCTTCATGAAAACCCACCTACAGGTTAGATCCAAAAGTTTTAGAATCTGAGATCTGAGAAGAAGCAAGTGTAGACCTTGGAGCTCAAGACCACATTTATACTTTTCAAAAATTTAGATCGAGACTAATACACCACCTTGGGCATCTTAGTCATCCCAAGCATATAATTCAGAGATTCTTTCAGATCTGATTTTGACATCTGAAGATTTTGTATTTTCCTCAAAAAATAGTAGCGAGACTAATACGCCATCTTGGGCATCTTAGTTCTCCAAGGCACATTTTGGTAGCTTATTTACATTTCCAAAATCCTCACAACATCTCCAAACTTCCCAGGTACACGTATCATATCTCCCTATTGCATATTTTTCATTATTTGCATCTCATTTAGCTTACATAACTAGGTTTTGTAGGTTGAATGTTCATTTGTCTTTTCCAAGCATTTGCTTGGTGGTGAACCCCTTAAAATATTAAAGAACCCTTCCTAGGTTTTCCTCATTGTGAATTGACTCACCTTGTGAGGTTGTTAGTCAATCCAATTAGGATTCCTAGGACAAATTGAATGACCTAGATAGAATAGGAAATCCCCAAAATCCTCCTATTTTATTTTCGATTCAAATGTATGAGACCAAATTTAAAAATGATTAGGAATGTGTGAAACCAAGTTTGGGACCCAAAAATCTAGGTGGGAATCATTCACCCAAGGTGGCGAATGAGTCCCAAATCAATAAATATAGGGCCATTCAACTTGAAACACCTGAATTATGATTGGGTATTGATTTGTGTTAGGATTATCCTCAAAAAGATGCATTAAATGAGGCTTGTGGATGCAAAATAAGGCCAATTAAAGTATAAAGAATCCCAATTATTAATGATAGCCCTAGAAAAGTGTGAAAGTGTGTTGTAACACTTTACAACACTCCAAATAAGGCAAGATTAAGGTTTATTAGGTTTAGTTAATTAATAAAACCTTAGAAAAGTGTGAAGGTGTGTTATGAAATTTCACAACCATTTATGTTCATTAGTTCACAAGGGTCAAATACCTAATGTGAGTGTGTTAAACACATTTTAACACTAATTCAAGGCATCATTAAGCCCGATTTTGCAAGGAGGGCCCAAAAAAGTTTGAAAATATCACCGACAACATTTTTTGACACTACACTTAGCCCCCACTTTAGTGAGAGGATGAACTTGCTTCAAACTCACACTAAAGCAAACAAACTCACTTTAGGAGGGATTTGAATGTATTGATGTTGGTGAGATGAGATGACAATGATCGAGAGGGTTGATCAAGCTCCCAGGTTCAAGATCCCATGACAAACCAATATAGACACAAAAGGACACACATGTAAATGATATAAAGAGAAACAAAAAAGCACAAGCATACACTGCCAAAGATGAAAAAGAAAAGGTAAAATAAAAGGATCGGATCAAGCTTCGATCATTTTTCCATCGTGATGTGGATAATATCTAGGCTGTTTGTCCAAAAAATGTAAGCTCACTCTAAGGCAATGAAAATTCAAGTTGTCCGCTAGGTGAGGATTTGAAAGAGGTGAGACACATACACACATGGCCGGTATGCACTCACACACACACACGAGTGGCTAAGGTGAGGATCTACTAGTTGAGGAAGTGAGATTATTATATGTTTATACTCATATTCAGGTTCATCAATATCATTGACTTCTTATCTCTTATTGTTTGATTTCCATATTATGAGATTGATCATTTTGTATAGTATCCTTGGCTAATTCTCACATGGGATGAGAGCCATGTTGTAAACACGCTCTTTGATTCGAGAGATCAGGAGGTGAGGTGCAAAATTATTGCATCCTAGAGTGAAACCGATCTCATTTCTAGCAAATTTTTGTTTTAGATTGTTCAATTTTTTGAGGAATTTTCTTACATCCAACCATATGTCATCATCCTGCACCTGAGTATAGTCACCATTTAAGTTGCTAAGTTTATTTGTGGTGGGTCACTATCATTCAATCGATATCTACTATTTACCATCGAATCTCCTTCAACATACACTTTGTAGGTCCTTAATCGTAGGGTATGATTTTGATCTTGGCACATACTGGTAGATCAGCGTCATCACACATTCGCTGGCCTTGGCATTGCCTAAATCAGCTTCATTTGGTACGTAGTCATCCACACATCACATCGATGTACATTGGGTGCTTGATTCACTATTTGGTGTTGGAGGGTCGATAGTCTATTTAGCAGGCGATGATTCACCCGTGCAAAGGCATCTAAATCCTATTCAAGATGATTTAAAGTCAGATTTTGTCAAGCTTGATTCTCTTGGAGTGATTCTCTTGTTTGAGGGCGCAATCATCTAATAGAGGTACCATGATCTGGCATGAACCCTCCATTATTCACCCTTGAAAAAGTATCATTTGTTTGTAGGTCTACCAATAGGTCGAGGCTCGACGTGAAGACAATGCCTAATTAGCAGGCCCTCTTTGGTTATTTTCTCTAAAATTGTAATCTAAGATCAGAATTTTTTTGCTCTTAGCGGCATATTGTTCTATTTTTTTTGCATTATTACTGTTATTTATTCTCTGAAGTCTATATTTTTTCTAGAATCATGGATAAAATTCATGTAACTCTTCTCACTCCCTCAAACTTTCTCGAGTGGAAAACCCAGATGGAGATCACTCTGAAGAATTTGAGGTTGTATTGAGTCACCATGGGTACAAAGCTTGAACCAGGTGCTGCTGTAGAAAAGAGGAAATGGTTCAATAGATGTGATGAGTCTTTTGGTACTCTTTGCATGCCTATCTCTCCCGATCTCTTATTTCACATTCAGTCTTGTAACACTCCACATGAAGTTTGGGCCCATCTTGAGCTCTTGTTTGGTAAGAAAGACACACTTAGGGGTTATTAGTTAGAGAATGAGCTGATATGTCTTAATCCTTCTGATTTTGATAGTATCCAAGACCTCTTCGCAAAACTTAAGTCTTTAAGGTTTCATTTAAAGCAGTGTGGTATTGAGAAGAAAGATGAACAATTGATTCTTTCTCTACTTGCCAAGCTTGGTCCTGATTATTCTATCTTTGTTTCTACATTTTATGATACTAGAGATGATATGGGCTCAAAATTCACATTTCCCTCTCTTAATGACTTTCCCACATCACTCATGCGAGAATAGTCAAATTTAATCCATATGGGTACACTGAAATCTTCAAAAGCATCCGCCCTTCTTGTTTCTCAAAATTTGAAAGACATGAAGGCCTCTACTATCAAAGGTAAGAAACATAAACCAAAGACCACAGAGCATGAGAAGGATTCCAGTTCACATAACACCTCTAATTCACCTTCTCCTAAGGGGGAATCATCAAAGAAAGAAAGACCCAAGTGTGCTTACTGCGAAAAGAAAGGACATGATGAGTCTAAATTCTATGAGAAGAAGATAGATGGATATGCAAAATAGGTTTCAGATTTGACAACTCTTCTTATTAAGAACAATCTTCCTCTTTCTTATTTATCTACATCAGGTGGTTCTTCTTCTTCACCATTGTTCCAGACAGATGGATAGACCAAACACAAGGGTCATGCATTATGTGCAACCAAAAATTCACATTCTTCTAGATGACTACTGGATTTAGGTGCTTCCCACCATATGGAATCTTCTCAGGAAATGTTCTCATCTTTTGAGGTTGCATCCTCACCACACATATTAATGTGTTATAACACTTATATGAGTGTATGTGGGAAGGTTCTATCGACATTGATGACAGTTCATTCAATGATGTACTATGTGTACAATATCTGTCCACTAACCTTCTCTCCATCTATCAGATTTATCACAATGGGATAGGGAAGAAAATTGAGTTCACCCCTGACTCAATGCACATCAGAGACAGTCAGATTGGCAACATTTTTGCAATAGGGATAGTTGATCATTCTTCCTGATTGTATGCATTCACACACTTTGGTCCTCCATCTCAACTGTCTAAGAATCACTCTTTCTTCAAGAGAGCATGTTGTATCTGAGGTGAAGTTTGGTCACTTGATCTTATGTGTTCTTCCATCTATTCATGAGACCAGTGCTGAGACTTCTACACCTCTACCTCATGTTGAGATCACATATTTTCAACATGATACCTCTTCAACTTTGACTTACATTGTAGCTCCATTCATCGATCCATCTAGTGCAATTGTTGAGGACATATTACAGGATATTAATTTCCTCTTAGATGACATATTCAACACATCTGTTATCTCATCTTCTTTGGAGATTCCATTTTAGGATCATCTTGAGTTGTCTGATGTTGATACATTTGATTCAACATCCTATCATTCAAAAACTCATGTTTTAGTTCAGTTCTCCATTGAGCATCATCTAGGACTTTCATTTTCACCTCACATTCATGGATTTCCTCATCATCAACTGTTGGCTTGGTTTCTTCCTTTGGGGAGTCACATTGGTTTGATCATCGGCACATGGGTTCTCTCATTTTGGGGGGCTTTGGAGTCTCCACTCTCTCTTATGGGGGGGTATCTGATTGTATATCTGCATATGTTCTTGAGAGAGTCTCTTGAGACATTTCATTTGCACTTTCTTTCTATTTCTCGTTTGGAGAGGAGTTTTGTTCTCACGAGGTTTTCTCCTTTTCTTTGTTTGTGAGAAAATTTCATGTTGTTCATGGGTACCTCATCAGGCCTTATGTGGGTACCCATTTTGCATCCATCATTGCATTCTTTTCCTTCATTAGTTTTTTCTTCTCCTTAGTTTTCATTTAGGGGGGGTGCTGGAGTAAATTAATCATCCTTAATTTACTCTAGTGCTTAATGCAAACTTAGGAAAAGGTCATCTAATTCTAATTGTGAGTGTTATTGCATGATTCATGCATTCAAATTAGTTAAGTGACCTAACCGATTCATGCATTCTATTATCTCACTCCTCTCTCAGTCAGAACTCCACCATTCAGGGATCTCATGTTGAGTTCATCCGAGTCTACATAAGGATATTCAATCCTTCTTTGTACTCATTCAGTATTCAATCAATCAATATTATTTCATCCCTTTTTGCTGTATTTTCTCATTTGTGTGTGTGATATGTTTTCTTTAGAATATCATCCAGAGCTTGTGGGATCCCAATCACGGATTCTTTCATGGATTTGGGGCCAGTATGTTCTTGCTGCAATGTTTTTAAAGATCTCAAAACTATCATCATTCCCCAAATACACATAGAACTAGAAGAATGGCACAAAGAGAGAAAAAAAATAAAGAAAAACCTTTCGGGTCAACATGGAAGAGATGTAAATGTCTCGATGCCTTGCATCATCCCTAAAAGGAAAACACAAGATAAAAGAAAAAATAAAGGAAAAGAAAAGATTTTCGGTCAACATGGAAGAGACATGAATGTCTTGACGCCTTGCGTCATCCCCAAAGGAAAACACAATACAAAAGATAAAAGAAAAAATATGTACGACATAGAGAAGAATAAAGGTACAAATAGAGGAATATCACAAAGAGAGAGAGACTATCTAATAGAATGTCATGGGGGATCACATCACACACATGCAATAACACAAGAGAAAAAGAAATAGAACTAATGCAAAAGACTAGTAAGACATATGTGAGTCAACCTAAAGAAAGTCTTCTACATCCCAATATCAGTCAGTATAAATGAAAGGCAGACAAATAGCCTAAGGGACAATGATAAATGCATTACTAGGACAAGGCTATCTACCTCTTTCCCCCACCGAGTGCAAGACAAGAATGAGCCAAGGTAGGTGATGGGAAAGATCATTTAATAGTGAGAATACAAGACCCTACAACTATTACATGAAAAGGGTCTAAAGGATCCCGCTTTAAGGGATTAATTCTATAATATCAAGCCTTTTAAATATCTTTTGTAAAGCATGACACTGATCTGTACTATGTCCAAGGATTCGATGGTATCAATAGTATGATGTGTTTGTGTTCTTAGGATTTGGTTTTTGATATTCTCTTATGGGAGATAATTTAATCAATCCTCTATGTAGGAGTATCTGTAAATTACTTTCAATGTACATTGGTGGATAAGGGAATTGAAGTTTCTTTAGTTTATAAGGTCTTTTGTGCTTGCTAGATTCACCAATTTCTTGAGTTGAAGGTTGAGGAGGAAAATTGAAGATGATCTCTTCTTCCTTGAGAAGCACCGATTCTTCTTTAGGAAGGAGGATACTCATATTAGGGGGAGGATCTTGATATCCTAGCCCTTTTTTATTTTCAATTGGAATTTTCTCTAAGAGTTGATGAATTTCATGTTCACTTGTTGTATCACATCCTTGTTTACTAAAGATTGTGAATCCTTTTCCATATATGTTTCTTCTAGATTGATTGGAGTGTCTATTACTTTGTTAACATAGAATGGTTTAGTATTTTCTTGCTTAGAGGAACTAGGTTCACCTATTGTAGGGAGCTTAGGTTCAATTTTTGTCTCAATTTCAGGATGTAAGTAACCAAACATCTCAAGAGGTGGTATCTAGGGGGTGTTTTTTGTTTCATTGATGGGTAAAAGGATGCATTATCTTCAAGGTTGTTAAGACAATCATTTAGGAACTTATTCATGTTTTCATCATCTTCTCCAATGATGTCAACATCACGAGGAGGATATGCATTAGGAGTTGAGTGAGCATGAGTGATTTTGATTTTATTAGAATCATTTCCAAAGGCACAACTTGACACATCTACTAAGGATTTCAAGGACATCCATAGTTTTCCAAAGAAAATATCCATGGTGCAAATTTCAGATTCTAAATTATGCAACAATGTGAAATGAAATGTTGTAGATGCAACTTTGAATATAATCAATGCACAAGATGGACTAATTTAAACTAGATGCAATGAATTGAATGAAACATAAATTTTGTAAACTAGAATAAAAAGGTAAAAAAAGTAAACAGGAGCACAAAAATAGTATTTTAAATGCCAAAAAATGCAGTACAGAATCTGCATTGGGACTGATTTGCCCAAGGTGGCGAATGAGTCCCAATGAGATTTTTTTTCAAAATTTTCAATTGATTTTTATTTTGTATGATCTGAATCCTAAGTGCAAATGCAGATTTTGTTTGATTTTCAATGAAATGAAATGAAAAAATGCAAGCTATATGAACTTTCACTAATGCAAAATTAGAAACCCTATAATTCCAACTAACTAATGCAAACTTTAATGCAAGCAAGATCTAGGATGATAATGCACTCCAAATCAAAATTATGATGTTTTAAATGCAGGTTCACCGAAATGAAAGGTGGAAAATTGTTTGCTTTTCTAGGGTTTAGGACCTAGAATGATAATCTTCACTCACTTTCATTCAAGAACAAACCCTAGAGATCTCAATGCAAGGATAAAGAGATCTTGCAATAGGGTTGTCCTAGGGGTTGAATGTAAACTAATGAGGGGTTCACCACAAAGTAAGAACTTGGAAAGACAAATGAAATGCAACTCATAATGATTAACCCTAATTCAATGAAAACCTTAACTAAATGACCTAAAAATGTAAATGAAATAAAACTTAAAGTTGTAAGATGGACTGTGTGCACTTGGGAATCTAAAGATGACTGGAAGGGAGTCTAAAATACTATTTTTTTTTGAATTTACTACTAACTAGGACTTAGTTTCTAAGATGGGAAAATCAATCCAAAATTTGGGTTTTTGTGCGGGAACAAGAATATGGCAAATGCGTATATGAATCTGCAAAAATTTGAATTTTAACCAAAACTGGGACTCATTCGCTAGAAGTGGTGAATCAGTCTAGTTAAGGTTTTCTAAAACTTCAGGATCTGAATCTGCTCTTCTCAGTTTGCTCAATTTTCTTCTTCAGGTTTCTAGATCTGAATCTCTGTAAATGAACCTGTAGGTGCTCTCCAAGGTTCTCCAACACTTAGTGCCAACTTTGACAACTTATAAGAACTTTGAAAACTTTCTCCAAATTTCTCTTCAATATGTCTTCAATCTAAGCCTACAAATCACACACTAAAGAGAGGGGAAAATTTTGTTTTGTTAGTGGATAGGGGTTTGCCTTGGTCAAACCCCTTTTTGGTAATCAAACCTTGACATAGAATGAAATAGGAATGTAGAATGATGAATGAACAAAATATGATGTTGGAACTTATGAAACCCTAGCAATGAAGTTCCGAAAAATGTATGAGATGGCTCCAATGGATATAGATCTTGAATCTAGCTTGGATAGGATAGATCTTGAATGAAAAGCTAGCTTGAAGCATAAAACCCTACATCATAATTGTTAGCTCAAAAAAAAACATGATGCATGAAATCTTTGACATGATGCTTGATGCTTGAATAATGCTCTAGAATGCTTGATAATTTTCCTTCAAATGCTCTTGTGGATGCTTGAATTCTCTTGTCAACTCAAATTTTTGATAAGAATGCTCATTCAACTTACTAGGTCTCTTGATTACTTGTTAGGATAAAATGAGTGAAAGAAACTTGTATTTATACTTAATTATGCAAGAATTCTCGAAATTACAAAACTACAAACTGACATCAGATCTAGGAGGATAAAATACCACCAATAATTTGAATTAATTTGATTTTGGGCCACAAGGACTCATTCACCCAAGGTGGTGAATGAGTCCCATTAGGCATAATGTATGGGAGCAAATTTAAAAATGCTTAGGAATGTGTGAAACTAGGTCCGGGACCCAAAAATATAGGTGGGAATCATTCAAGCCCAAGGTGGAAAATGAGTCCCTAATCAGTAAATCTGGGGCCATTCAACCTGAAACACTTGAATTATAATTGGGTATTGATTGTGTCACAATTATCCTAAAAATGATGCATTAAATGAGGCTTGTGGATGCCAAATAAGGCCAATTAAAGCATAAAGAAGCCCAATTATTAATGATAACCCTAGAAAAGTGTGAAAGTGTGTTGTAAAACTTTACAACACTCCAAATAAGGCAAAAAAGAGGTTTATTAGGATTAATTAATAAATAAAACCTTAGAAAAGTGTGAAAGTGTGTTACGACACTTCACAACACCTTAACAATGTACCATTTATGTTCATTAGCTCACAAGGGCCCAAGACCTAATGTGAGTGTGTTAAACACATTACAACACTAAGTCAAGGCATCATTAAGCCCAATTTTGCAAGGAGGGCCCAAAGAAGTGTGAAAATGTCACCGACAACAATTTTCAACACTACAAATGCAAATAACTTTGGTGTGCAGGATTGCATGTGTACTCAGATGCTTCTATAGTAGCCTTCATCAAGCATTATGCTTTTTAGAATTTATATACCATAGGGGAGAAGACCTAGTAGTTGTGCACCCTAACTTCGTACTTCTCAAAATCCTACTTGGAAATATCAAATCACTTCCAATTTTTAACAAAAACTTAGTTGGGAAGTCCTCTACTTATAACTAAGGTTTCAGGGCCACATCATCAAATATGATACCACATCACCATTCATTTTTTGATGTGTCCAAAAAGGCCCAAAAAAATGTTAGACTGATAGTTGTATACTAACTCATGTTTTATTAATGTGTTGATCTTGCATCACATGATTTGTTTCTTTTTAGATTGTATAGGGGAAAATAGAGTCCACCAAAATGAATGAACAAGATGATGGAACACTTATTTATCAAGGCCCTAAACACCTCAAATTATGAAAACTAAGATGCTAATTGTAGACATGTAAAATTGACCTAACACCTATCACACACCTCGAACAACATTGAACATCATCTTGCAACATCCTGTAATGTCTCAGAACATCTCGGTATTGTCTTGGAATGTCTTAGAACATCTCAGTATTGTCTTGGAATGTCTTAGAACATCATGGAATCATCTTGAAACATCTTGGAGTCATTTCAGAATGTCTCAGAACATCTTAGAATCATCCTGAAACATCTTAGAATCATCTCAGAATGTCTTAGAACATCTCATAATCATCTCAGAACATCTTAGAATCATCTCAGAATGTCTCAAAACATCTCAAAATCATCTTGGAACATCTCAGAATTGTCTTAGAATTTCTTGGAACATCTCAGAATCATCTCAAAATAGCTCAGAATCATCTCAAAATGTCTCAGAACATCTTGGAATCATCCTATAATATTCTAGAACAACTCATAATCATCCCGGAACACCTCAAAATCATTTCGCAACATTTCAAAATCATCCCATAATGTCTCATAAAATCTTTGAATCATCTTGGAACATCTCAAAATCATCCTGCAACATCTCAGAATCATCCCACAACATCTTGGAATCATCTCGTAATATCTCGAAACATCTCGAAATCATCCTACAACATCTCAAAATCATCCCAAAATGTCTTTGAATCATCCCACAATGCCCTGAAACATCACAGAACATAAAAAAAACATCCAAAACCCTAATTATGCTATTAATTAAATAAAACAACATTATTTGATTAATTCATGTTTCATCATTTCGAACAATTAAATAAATTACAATTATTTAATGAAGTCAAAATATCACTTTATTTTGTCTTGATTGATTAAATAATGCCAATTATTTAATTACATCACTAAATCACCTTATTCCCCTAAGTTGATTAAATTATTAAATTATAATAATTTAATTACAACACTTTCCCTCTAAAATTTGAAAAATTAAATCAAAACTATTCAAATCATTTATCAAAAATCAAATCAAACTAATGCAACTTTGTTTGCAAAAGTCAAACTTGATTTGCACGTTCAACTCCAAAAAGGAATTAATTAATTAAATCAATTAATTCATATTCCTCACCCACTTTCTGATTGAGAAAATTCTGATTGCTGACTGAGCAATATAATCTGTTCACTGAGCAATCTAAATTGCTAATTGAGAAATCTAATTTGCTAACTAAGCCATCAATTTCCTAACCAAGCCATCAATTTCATAACTAAACCATCTAAATCTTGACCGATCGATCTAAAATCCCAACTGATCAATCTAATCCCTAAAGCCAACTATTCCTCAATCACACAAATTGTGCAATCAAATTTGCACAATCTTCTCATGTCTAAATCCTCTCAACACACTTTGACCATCAATCTAGATATTCTCCAACACGATCCTGATCGTCCATTTCAAATCTCATTTTCTATATAACAAACCCCTTTCCCCACAAAAAAGGATTAGAGAATCAACATCATTTGCACAACAAAGTACTGTTGAAATTCACAACCACCATTGTTAGAGCTTCAACACCATTTCTTCGATCAACCAACCAAGGAATTGTTCTTCAAGATTTTGCACACAAACTATGGAGGATTCATGGTGATAAGAACAACTGAACATTAGGTGAATACACTCCACTATGGGATGGTAATGTTGTGCTTATGTTTTTCATTCAATTTAGTAGTCATTAGATTTCTTAATGTGTTTTCAATAGCATAGTTTCATTTCGTATGTGTAGGATTAGATCAAGATTTAAGTGTTTTGAATTAGCTTAGATTCTCATCTCATTTCAAGCATGTTTAATCTTGTTTGCATCTAATATTTTTCCCCCTCACACATTATTACATGCCTGATGGGACCCTTGTCCCCTACATTAACGTTCGTATGAGCAATGTTTGAAGTTGCAAGTTTCGAAAGAACATTTAAAGAAGTTCACACTTGACTGTCAAGAAAACTGTGGACTTGCTCTAAGAACTGAGCATCTGACACAAAAACCACACACTTGCAATAAGATCCTCGCATCTACTTCAAAACCCTTGTATTTTATTCTAACAAGGGTAGCATCTGCTCGGAGATTTAAGCATTTGATTCTGACATGGGTGCTTTTGCATTTTTTTCTGAGCATTTTCTCTAAAAACTGAGTAGTTGCTCTGACAAACAAGTGCATAGATCCTGCACTATTGTAATGGATTTATTTGCTAATGTTTGCTTTTTTTTGAATGTGTAACAAGTACTAACAAATTTGAATGCAAGATTTAAATGACTTTAACTCTTTTTTTTGTAGGGAAGATGATCAGTCAAAGATTTTTAGATCCACAAATATTTTTAATTAATTTAGGAACTCTTGATTTTGGTGCTCTAAAAAGAACAACACAAAATCACATTTGGTTTTGGTGTTGTTAAAATTCAACCATTTTTGAGCTTTCTTAACTTAGGAAAATTTGATTTTGGTGCTCTAAAAAGAACAACACAAACTCACATTTGTTTTTGGTGTTATTAAAATTAAACCAATTTTAAGGTTTCTTACATTAGGAACTCTTATTTTGGTGCTCATAAAATGAACAAAAAATCACTTCAATTTGAGTGCTCTAAAAATGAACACATTTCATGTTTTCATAATTAGGAACTTTAATTTTGGTGCATAAAAATAATGCAAAACGATTTCTATTTTGTTGATGCACGCTCGATTTACTTTTGTTGACCATGTTGGAACCAAGATTGATTTCTTAGAAACACCCAAGTTTGGGGCTTAGAAATGAACAAGTTATTTCTTTTGTCTTGCACCATTGCTATCTTAAATGAGTGATATCTTGAAAACTTCATATTGGTGCAAATGAAAAGAACAATTTGTTTATGTTATTCATATATTTTTGGGGATAACATCGCTCGAGGTGTTTAAAAATAATGAATTTTCTATGAAGTTTCATTTTGCATTCAGTTATTGGAAAGCTAAAGAGTTTTATCTTCTCCCCTCGCACCTTTTGGCGATCTTGGGTGAGTGAAAAAAAAAACAAATTTTGAGCTTTGCATTTTATTTTCAAGTTTTACCTTAAAGAGGGGGATTTATTTAAGACACATCCCACACTGGAGAACTCATTGCAAGGTCTTGAAGAACGTTTACTAGAGAGCTATATCAAAGGTTGTGAAATCGTAAGAAAGTAGCTTCAAGCCATGCTGACAACAGACTGCACCTAATCCCATGTCTTAAGTGGAACGAGAATGGTTAAAGAGCCTTAAGTGGCTAGCGGGTGAGTGTTAGATTTTTGCATTCACAATTATGACTAAGAACCAAACTATTTAGAAGCCACCCTATTATCCAAAAAAAATATTTGAAAGTGATGCATCAAAATTTACTTCCGATAAGTTACTTTCCAAGTCCGACTACAGGCCCACACCATAAGTTGCATGTAAAATCATCTCTTCGGAGTATGAGGTAGGACTACCTAAAAGAATGGTGTCTATCCACTAGGGTTGTAATTGCTTGTTTATGTTAAACTTGCCAAATACATTCAAAAAAATTTGACATAAAAATTATGTGATTGATTTAAAGAAAAAGAACACATTCAAACAAACACTGAACAAGATGGTTGAATCACAAACCCTTTGACATAGTGCATACTTGTGAAAGAAGCCTTATGTTTGCACTCCTTGAAAGGATTTTTCCTTAAAGGTTTCTGAATATTTTGGCTTTTATTTCAAGTTACATTAATCAAAGAAAAAATTTGGGAACTGTGGCTTAGGTGTTGTGATTTCACAACTTAATCTATAGACATGAAGGTCACATAAGTCTATGCTTGTTGAGTCAGTCCAAGTGTTGTTTTATCACTTGCCATATTCCAAACACGGAGAAAGTTTAGAGTTGTTTATAGGATCATTGTTCGAACCAAACAATTGAAAAACCAAATTAGTCACATAGTCTCTCATCCATTATTTCCATCCTAATCATTTGAAATCAAAATCAAATGAACCATTGGGATCATTCCTTCACTCAGATGTCTATGATATCAACAATTACTTGGAACTCACAAATAGTTCAAGTAAGCTTTCTTGCAACATATCCTCTAGAAAAAGAAGTGAAATGTCGACCCTAGTTCTACAATATTTTGATTTTTGAAAAGTAGTACCATTCCAAAACAACACTCAAACCTTAGGGTCTTGAGCTTCACAACAACCATATCAAAACACCATTACACTTTATGACCATCTAGTGACCAACTGCTCCAGTTCAACAACTAAACCTTGTAGCACCGATCCTTCAACCTAGTCTCACATACATTGAAGGTGAACAAAATAACATCACAAGCAGTTTGAGAACCTTCATATTTCAAAAGAATGAAACACCCTGCCAGTTTCTCATCACATCAATCATTTTACTACCATCTGGAAGACTCGTGTTACTACCATCCATGTGGCAATAAATATCCTCTTTCCTCCATGATCTCACAAAAAATTAGAATTCCCAAGAGAAGATCTATAGGTCGCCATTCCAAACTTAGGCATCTTAGTCCTTTAGCTCTCAAGAAACACCTTTTAGCACTACACCAAAATAGAACTAGGTTGGTATACAATTTCTACAAATATGTTTCAAGGAATAACCCAGACTTGTATACATTCTTTTTCAGTCAAAACCTTGCAATTTTTCATGATATAGAACTCCTCTAGATGATCTATCACACAATCAAAATCCATAGGGGAAGATCTACATCTCGACATTGCAGATATAGGTATTGTAATTCCAAGTTTGGTAGGAATTGGGCCTTAAAACTTTATTGCAATCATAACCTCTTGCTAAGAAACTATTATGATCGAGCTAGGAGGAACCGAACATGCTTACATACCCAAATCTATCCTCTCATTTAGGACAACATTAGGTCTTTAGGATTTTAGTGAAATAGAGATTTTGAAGATTACACCACTCTCCCACAAGGGACCCAAGTTGTTTATAAAAACTACAAGGTCACAACATAGGAGAAAATGGAAGCAAGCAAGAACAATACCAGTATCCCACCAGCAAATAATATGAACGATGAAAGTAGCCCATGGGACTATATGCCAAGTGACCTTGAAACAACTCAGAAGAGATTGGTGTATAGAGACACCTTCAGTGAGGAAGAACTAAACCACAAAGAAAAGGAGGTGATATAACAAAACAATCAGGACCCAAACAAAGTGGTTATAGAAGAGGTGGGTACAAAAGAGTAAATAAATGATGAAGAATTATTTGAACATTCCAGCAACCCCAAGGTTCTCAAACTAATGTACAAGTTGTTGAGAAAGGACCCAAACTCATATTTCTTCAAGCTAGCACAAAGTGGTGCTAAATTACCAATGGACTTCAATGCAAAGGCTCTCAAAGATCCCAATATTATTCCCTTAGGGGATAAATTAGTTGTGAGACAAATAACCCAAACCCTAGAGAGTCCAAACATGCCACTCATGTTCTCACAAAATAGTGGTCAACCCAAAGAGAACCCCTTGTTCAAAAAACCAACTCAGATTGAACAAGCAGTAGTGGCACAAATGTATCAAGTAGGGCCATCTCAGTATGGACCTCAAAACAAAAATCCACCTCCTAGACAATATATTCCTCATAACACTTCAAGCATAGATCATTTCTAGAATAATAAGTACCATCAACAGGGTGCAATACAAGGCCCCCCTCTGAACAATCAGTACTACCAACAAGGTGGACAACAAGGTCCCCTTCCAAACCAACAATACCATCAACAAGGTGTCTCGCAAATGCATCATTAGGGTAACCTTCAGTTTAGTCCTATCCAACAAGGTGTGCCACAGAGCACCCTTCTTCATTCATCCCATCAACAGGGTAACCCACCAATGCATCATTAGGGGAACCTTCATTATAGTCTTTCCCAACAAGGTGTGCCACAAAGCAACCTTCTCTAATCATTCCATCAACAAAGTATCCCACAAACGCATCACCAGGGTAACCTTCATTATACTCCTGCCCAACAAGGTGTGCCATAGAGCACCCTTCTTCAGTCATCCCATCAACAAGCTATCCTACAAACACATCACCAAGGTAACTTTTAGTTTAGTCCTACCCAACAAGGTGTGCCACAAAGCACCCTTATTTAGTCATCCCATCAACAAGGAATCCCGCAAACACATCATTAGGGTAACCTTCAGTTTAGTCCTTCCCAAAAAGGTGTGCCATAGAACACCCTTCTTCAATCATCCCATCAACAAGGTTTCTTGCAAATGCATCATCAGGGTAACCTTCAATTTAGTCCTACCCAACAAGGTGTGCCACAAAGCACCTTTCTTTAGTCATCCCATCAACAAGGTAACCTGTCAATGCATCATCAGGGAAGCCTTCAGTATATTCCATCCTAGAAACAAGGATATAACTCTCCTTACACACAACAAGGATTTGTCCCTCCTTACATCCCATATGGCTATCAAGGTCCTGTACCTTCACAATACCCGATATATGACCAAACCCTAGTAGGGAAACAAGGTTATTATACACAAGGCTTGCAAACACATATACCAAAAATAGAGATGGAACTAAAACTAGATGCCATCACCCAAAAAATAGTAGACATGTAGGTAGGAAAACAAAAGAAGACCTACACTCTTCATTCAATCGTTCTATTACCCTTTCCAAAAAACTTTGAAAAATCCAAGTTTGATAACAAGTATAGAGGAAAAGGAGATCTAGTAGAGCATGTACAAGACTTCTCAGTATCATGTATGGAGGTACAAAACAACAATTCCTATCTCATGAGGCTCTTTCCACGCAACCTTACAAGTCATGCTATCAAATGGCTCACCCATCTACAACTAGGAATTAGAACTTTTGATGAGCTATCTAGAAAGTTTATAAGCCACTTCTCGTTTAACATAGAGAAAGATGTCACCATCACAATTTTGTCCAATTTCAAATAGAATCAAGGAAATTCCTTTACCTCCTACCTACAGAGATGGAGACACAAAGAGAGTCGATGAAAATGGCCCATTCCAAACAAAGAGTTGGTGGATATTTTCATCACAAATGTACTACCTGAAATAAACTACCACCTCACTATGCTATGTCCTGTAGAATTTGAGGAAACAATCGAAAAGGGATTACACTTTGAGAGATCCATCATTACAAGAGGATTCCTTAAAACAAATAGCTCAAAAGATAGTCCTTTTAGTTCAAATGAGAAACCTAAAGTCTAGGCCAAAAATAAGAACGTCACAAACGATGGAGTGGTACATGCTAGAGCAGTATGGGATACATAGAAAACACATCAAAATAAACCACAGGTGGCTTAAACAAGCTATGGTCCCAACAACACACAAAGCAACCAAATTACCTATCCCAAGAACAATCAGGTTGTAAACCAACAAAAAAATCAGGGAGGGCAACAAAGGTCATATGATCAACCCAGGAGGCAATTCATAGTACTAGGTGAGTCACTTGAAACATTCATGCACAAACTAGTACAACAGAACCTCATCAAAATGAATGATCACCCAAATTATGAGGAACCTAGCTTTAAGACACCATGGTAGAATGAGAAAGACATTTGAATTCCATAAGATCAAAGGACACATGACCAACAATTGCATGCACCTCAAAAACATCATCCAAGACTTGATAGATAAAGGGGAAGTAGACGTTGAGCATCGTCTCGAAAAAAAGGACCTTCAAATATACTCAAACCTGATCCCAAACCATGCTAAGAGGAATGATAAAGGAAAGGAACAAGAGTAACACAATGGTAACTACACGTAGGGTGACACGGTTTTAGGAACCCTCTCACAAGTTGATGACAATAGGGAAAACATAGTAACAATACAAGGAGGAGACAACAACTACAATGTAACTACTTGTCGAGGAAGAGTTATAATACAAGGAGCCCCTCCCAAACCCACAATCAAGTCAACAAGTGACTAAAGCATTATGGAATAGTTGAAGAAAATGCCTGCCCTAATATCAATCCTAGATCTATTAAAATTGTCACCCGCACATAGGGAAATATTGGAAAAGGCATTGGAAATGTCAGTCCCTAATGACCTTGATCCTTGTCAATTCCAAGCCATGGTTGGCAAGGTCACAACAAGTAATCATTTAGTCTTTTTAGAGAAAGATCTACCACAAATAATATTCCACAATCAAGCTCTATACATAGATGTTGGTGCTCACAAAACCATGGTCAAACAATTATTGATAGATAATGGTGCACGTTTAAACATCTATACCTTAAAATTCATCAAACACTTGGGGTGTTCTAATGACGTGATTGAAAAAGGAAAGAGTATCACCATAAGGGCCTATGATGACCTAGAAAAAAATTCTGAAGGAACAATCAGGTTGCCAGTGTAGATAGGATCAACCATCATAGAAACTATTTGTCAAGTACTAGACCTTGAGTTTCCATACAACCTCCTCCTAGGATGCCCTTGGATCCATGCATTACAAGCAACCCCTTCCACCTTTCATCAATGCCTAAAGTTTCCCCATGAAGTAAAATAAGTAACACTATATGTCGATCATGATCCTTTCCATTTTTGTGCAAAGTTGGAGGAGAAGTACAATAAAATCCAATGTGTGCCTAGCAATTATATAGCCTTCCATTCCTTTTGTTATGTCAACCCTTCCATGCTTCCTTCAACCTTAACCAATAACACATCAAGTGAGAAACCAAAAATGGAAGCCAAGATTGAAGTACTTGACAAGGGTAATGGGAATTACCATTTTAACCAAGTATTCTACATCAGCATGCTTCCACCAATGCCCAAAGTATATGGAGGTCCAAAAGAGATCAAGATAGTGCAAATGATAGCAAAACCCACAATCTTTACTAGATGTGGAGACATGAAAGACGAAGAAATATTTAAGGACTTCTCATCCATGATCTACAAAGAGGACCAAGAAGAACCAGAAAATCCACAACCCATTTTAATTAATCTTAACACTAGAGGTTATAAATTAGTTAAACAGATGGGATACAATGGAACAAGTGGCCTTGGGCTACATAAACAAGGCCGATTAGAGTCATCATAGGGGAATAGAGGAAGAAAAATATGGGGCTAGGTTATAAACCAAAAGACGTGGTTATTCCAAAAACCGGATGAACCTCTTGGAAGAAATGAGAAAATTCTACTAGCGTTAAGGCATTGGATATCTATCATATCATGGACAACGAGTTACTCATCGAAGAATTATTCGACAACTTTAGAATTGATAGGTTCCCTCTCTAGTACATAGAAACCATTCTCAACATCTCTTACCATTCTGAAACGAACTCTAATGAATACGAGTGGGATTCTCCTTCCTTCATCACTCGATATGATTCCCCTACTTCTAGTAATGGTGATGTAGATACCCAATGGGAAAAAGAAACCAGAGCCATACTAACCCTTTCGCACCTACTTTCATAAGCTTTGTAGACCAAGATGATAGCCTCCCACTCTGTTACCCACAACTCATAGATTGGGATCAACAACAACATACACCTAAACTGGATCAATTCCAGAATGATGAGGCAATTGCGAAGTTCATGGGACTTCGAACAAACATACTAGTTGGAGATCACAAAGTAGGGTTCATCATGGAGCTCGAACACAAGGCATGCTTTGGTGGAGAGATTGAATCTTCCAGTCCCAAAAATGAAAGAAAAAAGATAAAAATATGATCCCCTAGGGAAAACCACATTGTGGCTCTATTGGATCCAAAAAAGAGGAAAATAAAGGATGCATCCGAAGGTGAAAACCTCCCAGAGGCACTCGAGGATGGAGGTTTCAATATCCCCATATCAGAATATCAATAAAGGTCAATGCTCCTAGTAGAAGAAGCAAAATCCATAAATTTTGGCACAACAAAGGACCCAAAGATAACATACCATGCAACATCACTTGATCCTGAGGAGAAGGAAAATTTTATAGCATTCATCAATGAGAGAAAGGTAAACTTTTCCTGGACCTATGTTGACATGCTTGTACTAGATCCAACATTAGTGGTACATCATCTAGCTATCGTCCCTAGAGAAAAGCCTGTCAAGCAAAACCTAAGAAAAATGCATCTTCAGATAGCATTACTAGTAAAGGTAGAACTAAAGAAACTACTAGATGTGGGTTTCATCAGACCCATCGACTATCCACAATGAATATCAAATCTAGTACCAGTGTCCAAACTTACTAGGGGCATAAGGATATGCACATACTTGAAAGACCTAAACAAGGCTTGTCCAAAGGATAACTTTCCATTTCCAAGCATCAACATGATTGTGGATCTAACAATAGGGCATGAGATGCTATCCTTAATGGATGGTTTCTCTAAATACAACCAAATAAATATATCTCTAGATGACCAACACAAGACAACATTTACCTGTGCTTGGGGGACTTTCTTCTGGAATGTAATGCCTTTTGGTCTAAAGAATGTAGGATCAACCTATCAAAGAGAAATGGTGACCATATTCCATGATATGTTGCACACAATCATGGAGGACTATGTGGATGACATTCTAGAAAATTCAGTCAAAAGGGCAGATCAATTGACAAATCTAGCAAGGGTGTTTGATAGACTTGAACAATATAATTTGAGACTCAACCCTAAGAAATGTGTGTTCGAAGTAACATCTAGAAATCTGTCGAGGTACATAGTGTTAAGAAGAAGGATTGAAGTGGATCCTGCAAAGGTAAAAGCTATAATAGAGATGCCTCCTCCAAAGACACTAAAATAGTTAAGGAGCCTACAAGGGAAGCTACAATCCATCAGGCAATTTATCACACAATTGGCAGACAAGCGCCACCCTTTCACTCATCTCCTACACAAGGACATCACCTTTAGGTGGGATGGGAGATGCGACCAAGCATTCCAAAAAGTCAAGGAGTACCTACTTGCTCCTCTTGTACTCATGCTACCTATTCCAAAAAAGGAGATGATACTTTATATGTCTACCACACAAGAAACGTTGGGAGCTCTCTTGGCCTAGCTAGATGATAACAATAAAGAAAGGATGGTCTACTATATTAGTAGAACACTGGTGGGATATGAAATAAACTACCCGCCCATTGAAAGATCATGTCTCTCAGTCATGTTTTCAACATAAAAGCTAAGACATTACATCTTAAACAGAAAGGTGAAGCTGATTTCAAAAGTAGACCCACTCAAATACTTACTAGTAAAGGCAGCCCTAATAGGTCGAATATCTAAATGGGTGATGATCCTAAGTGAATTTGATATAGAGAATGTGGATAGGAGAGCTATCAAGGGACAAATCATGGTAGACCAACTGGCCGAAGCACCCATAGATGATCATAAACCTCTCACAGTGGATTTTCCAGATGAGAGTGTCTTGATGACAAAACATACAGTCCAATGGACTCTATACTTTGATAGGTCCTATACTCAACATGGCTTTGGAGAAGTTATTCTATTTCTCACACCATAGGGAGATAGTATACCCAAGGCCTACAGGATTGCATTCCCATGCACAAACAACATCTCAGAATATGAAGCTCTTATCATAGGGATCAAAATGGCTATTGAATGGAGAATAAAAGAGCTACATGTCTTTGGAGACTCTCAACTAGTAATCAAACATGTGAACGATAAGTATCAGACAAAAGATGACAAATTGATACCATATAAAAGGATGATGGACAACTTCAAGAAATAATTCATCATAATTACCTTTGAGCAAGTTTCTTAGATCAATAATAGAGATGCTGATGTAATGGCAACAATAGGCTCACTACTTGATATTCTACAGAATGTACCTAATTATGATTTCCTTGTGGAACAACTACTCATGCCTGCATTCGACATCTCGGAATCGAAAATGGTACATATTGTTGGTCCTAACTCCCCATGGTACTAAGATAATTTTGACTATATCAAACATGGTATCATACCACTTGACCTAATGACCACTCAAAAGAAAACCTTCACCAATAGAACTTCCCGATTTATGATCCTAGGAGAAACCCTACACTATCATAGTCTAGATGGTATGTTACTCTGGTGTCTTAATGCAGAAGAAGCATAAGTATCCTTACAAGAGGTCCACAAAGGTATTTTTAGATCCCACTCTAGCGGACCTAACCTAGTCTAAAAGTTGCTCAAAATGGGATACTATTGGCCCTCCATGGAGTAAGATTGCATTCAACATTCTAGAAAGTGTCGACAATGTTAGCAACATAGTGACCTGATTCATGTGCTAGCACAAGAGTTGAGACCCATCACGACACCATGACCTTTCTCACAATGGGTATTAGACCTAGTAGGTAAGATATCACTCGCTTCATCCAATGGGCACAAATTCATTATCACAATAACATGGTACTTCACCAAATGGATAGAGGAAATTCCATTGACCTATATCACTGGAAAGCAAATATCAAAATTCATTTTTAATTATTTCATTTCTAGGTATGGAATTCCACAGAAAATCATAACGGACAATGGCACCCCATTCAAGAATCAAGATGTCCAGGAACTCTGTTCCAAGTTCTCTATCCAACACATATTTTCCATGCCTTACTATCCTCAAGGAAATGGTTAGTTTGAGGCATCTAATAAAATAATCCTAAAAATACTAAAAAATACTATCAATGATGTCGGTCATGATTGACATTTACAGCTAAACCCAGCCTTATCGGCCTATTGAACCAACATTCGTACCTACTAATACCACACCATTTTCCTTGGTCTATAGATCAGAGGTTGTCTTACCTATCAAGGTTGAAATCCCCTCATTGCGAGTCTCGTTAAAAGGCATGGTCAACAATGAAGAATACAGGATATCCAAACTAAATGAATTAGAGCTCCTAGATGAAAGGAGTTTAAGCGCGTTGAACCATCTACAAGTTTATCAAAATCGGCTCAAATGAAGCTATGACAAGAGAATCAAAGTCGGGAACTTTCAAATTGGTGACTTATTCCTCAAGGTGAATCAAAAGATACAATTGAATGAAGATGGAAAAGGAAAATTTGCACCCAACTAGTTAGTCTCGTTCATCATCACAGTGAGCTACGGCTTTGGGGCCTATCAGTTAGCTACTCCCAAAGGATAACATCTAGTAAGACCATTGAACAACAACCACCTCAAGAAGTTTTACACATGAAGTGTGTTAGAATACCCTAGGAAAAGGGGTAAAAATCCAAAAAAAGAAGAAACAAAGCAAGAAAAATAGTAAAGACAAATAAAACGTTCTTTGAGTGAAAACCACTTTGTGGCGCTCCTAGAATAGGTACGATAGTAAAAACCGAGAAAATAGGTGTTATGTGTGAATAAAAATTGCATCATTATCTATCAATACTTTTTCACAACATCCACCCATCTATTTCATAAAACAGTGTATCCATCCATGGCTTGTAACTGATTAAGGAAAGTCATTTTATTGGGGGAAACTTTCTGAAGCTGGTTGTGGATTAGATCTTGCAACATCCAATCATGGTCATAAAAGCAACCAAAATCAAAAACATCAGAAAAACCAACAAAAGTAAAAAACATCAAAAAAAGAAAATCAAAAACATGTGAAAAACATTAAAAAAAAAAACATCGTTGGATTATTCCTTCACTCAAATATTCTAAGGTATCAACATTTTCTTGAACCTCATAGCTAGTTCAAGTATATTTCCCACAACATATCCTCTAGACATAGAAGTGGAATATCAATCTAGATTATCAATGTTGCTTATCCAAAAATAGTTTATGCTTTGAGTCAAATATTTGAACTACGTGGTCTCTGCATGTACAATGTAGGCAAGGATTATTAGCCCCCGAGACCCTAGGTCATTCCCCTTAGGTTTCCAGCATGCTTTATTTCAACTTAGTCAAAAAAATTCAAAAAAGCAATAAAAACATTCACAAAATAGAAAAAGGTCAAAAATATTGAAACCAAGCAAACTACGAGCCTTTGCATGTACAACGTAGGAATTTCTTATCTTTTGATGAGCCCCCGAGGCCCTAGGTTAGTCCCCTGAAAAAACTAAAAAAATATAATAAAAAACTTAGAAAAATAAAAAAGAAGACCCATACCATCTTCAAAAACTCCAATAAAACATCAACCATAATAAACGAATCATCATCCTCATACGTTGACAAAAAAAAAAACAAAAACAAAAAAAACATCAAAATCTAGAACCTTAAAGCAACCAATCGCACAAATTTGATCATAAAATAGACGAAAACAAACCATAGTATCAACTACCTATCTTTTTGACAATTCACCAACAACATCCTGAGATATGACTTAATGGATTTGTTCCTACGATAGACATGATCAACAATGGATAATAGTATTGAAACCCCAAATAGATATGGCAAGTGATACTGCAACCTTGTTTTTATCTTTTTTTTCTAGTCTTATTTTTATGATTTGTCTTATTGACTCATTCCCAGGATCTCTCAAGGATGTCCATAAGGATTTAGAGAAGAAGGAATGGGGGCAATTGAGCATCATTTCAATTTGATGTTTGTAAGAGATTTTTGCAATACTACCATGGTGAATACTTGCCTTATTGAGTATATGAAAGTTGTGTTGAAACAATTTGTGAAGCAGTTGCATGTTAGGTGTTCTATACCTCTTTATGTGACTAGTCTGAAAATTTTCTAACACAACCTAACTATACTTTAAACAAAGTTCTCGTATGTCTGGTATGAGAAAAAATACTTTGCTTTTAGAGTCAAAGTCTGTTGGACTCAAGGGAACACTAAGAGGGGGGGTGAATCAGTGTTCAACAAATTTTGACTTTATTAATTCGATATTCAAATCATTTCAGCATTAAACCAAAGAAAGATGCAAACATAGAAAGTAATCATCCACAACACCATAACACAAAGATTTTTGTGTGGAAACCCTGTTAGGGTGAAAACCATAGTGGAGGTTAGTACACAATTTGAGTACTCAAATAAAGTTTTATAAAATAGAATACACTTGCATTCAGGCACACTGCCTAGTGCTCACTGCTCAAAGGGAAGGCTCATTGCCTTACAAAAATTTAGATTAAAACCATTTGAAGGATGAACTGAGATAGTAGCATCTATTCATGCCAGGTTACAGTTTCGGTGAAGCTCATAGATCGGATTTTGAGTCCTCTATCTAACTCTGCACTTCTCTCTACTCTACTATGCTCTTATCTTCTCTTTGCATCAATTCACACTATTACTCTGCTAAATTTCACACCACACACTGATACACTTTTCTCTTGCACAATTCAACATCCAAAATGATACAACCGATCTCACATATATATTCGCTATCAAGGATTTAAACATTCTTATGTCGGCTTGATAAAATATTAAGCACTTTACAACTGTCGGCTAGATCCACCACTAATTCTTTATGTGTATCCTCCAAATTCGGTTAAGACATAGAGATGACCCAAACAAACATAATCAAGCACAAAAAAATTTAATCAATTGCTCCTAATACATCTGTGATTACTAAATCCATCGGGTCGGCCTTCAAGCACAGATAACAAAAATATTTGTGCACTGGATCTCCTAGATCACATACCAATGAATGTGTAGCCAAATAATTCTAGATTAAGGTATTATAGATACCTAGCAATCATCCTTGATGTGCAACATGAATTGATAAACAAATGATGCATATCGATTGATATCGTTACCTTTAACTAGATGTCCTGTTCTTCACTCTATTTAGATGCATGACTTAGGTTGCCATTAATGACAAAAATTACAAGCCATATGCCAAAAATCTCCCCCTTTGGTATTGATGGCAACACTTAGTGAAAAATGACTAAGTGTCAGAATCATTATAAAACATTGCTAAACTGTTCTCTCTCCCCCTAAAATTTATAAGACATTTTTCACTACATTCTCTCCCCCTTTGATATCAATGACAAAGAATAGAAAGCATATGCCAAAAAGACGAAACATGTGTTCAAAATCTCCAAAACTTCAAAATATATATGTTGACAGTTCTCCCCCTTAGACCAAAAATTCAAAAATTTGAAAACAATTGACTGCTACTTTAGAAAATTATCTTATGATTTTTCTTCATTTCCGGAAGGAATTTCTTCCAAGCATCTATTGTGATCCCAATGATAATGATCAAACTATTATTCTTGGATGTCATTTTAATAATTTCAGTAAGGGATTCCAGGATTGTAATTGCTTCTTCTAGTTTCTCACCTTTCCTTACTATTTCCACCATCTACTCCAATCTGCATTCAGTTAGATCCTTCACCTTCCAAAAAGTGTCCACAAGAGTGTTCTTGGTGAATTGAAACTTTGAGTGCTCAGACTGTAGCTCCCAAATTCTTTTCCTAATGGTACCATCTTGATCTTGAAACATTTTTGAGCTTTTTCCAATCCCATTCAACTTTGTTTCAATCTGCTCCAATTCTCCTTGTAATTACCAACAACATGAGGCCAACGAATGCAATAGTTGTAGATATTATTAGTTGTACTTATACATTGCCTTAGCTCATTCATTTTCTTCTTCAGCTTGGTGAGTGATAGTCTGAATTGCCCCTTTAAGTGAGAGATCACTTCACCTTCTTCTTTGTCTTTATCCTTATAGTTCATTGATTCTTTGATGCATTCAATCATTTCTTCAGGTAGGATATTTTGAAAAATTTCCAATATGATCTTACAGTGCTCAATATGAGCATTTAGCACACTCAGAATCATATCCTGATCATATGATGGTCTAACAGACCATAACTTAGCAATTTTCTGCATTCCACCTTCTTCCTGAATAAGCTATTGTAGCTTTTCCTTTGTTAGATCATCTTATTCCTCACTAGCTTCTAACATTTTATTTTCTAGTTCTGGTTTATTTTCCTGTGGATTCTTAGTTCCTTCATCAAATTCTTCATCTGGAATTTCCACAATTTCCTTTTCTTTTCCTTTCCCTTCAGTTCTGGGAGTCTTGTATTCCTGAGGGTTGTATTCCACAATTTATGTTTCTCTTTTTTGCTTTCTCTCTATGCTATCGGAAGAGGAACCAACCTCAATTGTTCTTACTGGAAGAGAAATACTGACTGAACCACACTTTCCAAGCACATTCTTAAAGAAGTTTTTTAAATTTTAGATCCCAATCAGCCAAGCTCCTAGAATATGAGTATATTTGTTTGCATACTGGTTTGTTTTCTTTCCACACCACATTGTCCATTTTTGGCAAACAATTCAAGAAATAAATTACTAAACATATCATCAAAGTACCGAACCTGAAGGGGTAGAATTGTTTCTTTTTTTAGTTGCACATTATCCATCAATTGATCCTTTATCAATCTGCACAGGTCAAAGTCCTAACCTTCCATTATCATCTTGTGAGCAATGTAAACTGCACCAGTCGATGTCGCTCCTTCTCGATTTCTGAAAAAGACTTTTTATGAAATTTTGTGCACAATATAGTTCATGATAGGATTCTTGATTGTCGTAATTATCAGTGCCCTATAATCTTCGACTATTCCAGTTAGGGTTTTAACTTCTTTGTTTCAAATGGATTTCTTCCTCGGTATATCTCCAACTTTGCATAATCTAGTCAAATATTCGATTGCCTCCTTTGAAATGGTGTAGGGTTTGTCCAAAGTCAAAGTATCATCATGAAATTTGCTCAAGATGAATTTAACAAATTTTGTGTTCTTAAAGTATGAAAACTCATTCCAACTATCCAAATTCCTGTGTTTGGCTTCATTCAACCTCTTCAATTCATCGAGCAACAACAAGTTTCTTATGGACCTAGTTTTTCCACTTTTATATTCATCCAAAATGATTGACCCTTTAATTTTCTCCATTTACCCTTTTGTACTTAGGTTTGACCACACACCAAATTATATGATGATTTCGAAAATAATTGAAATACCTGATTGATTTTGAGAATCATCGACGAATTTCCTTCTCTCCTTCAAAATTCTACCACTGAGTGCTCTCCTTCTCTTCTTCTTCGATGCAAAGTGACAAATGAGAGTTCCAACTTGACTTTTATAGCTTCGCACACTTGCAATAAATGCATTTGCCCTAAGTTTTCTGAATACTCTATTTTCTCAGGCAATGAGAGAAAAATTCTTCTACGGACATATGAATTCTTTGATTTTCCTTGTGAAAATTCTCCAAAACTTTTGCATATCATAAACACAGTTTCTTGACTATCCTTCGCATTTCGGCACCATTCATAGATAGGGGAGGAAATATTTTCTTGAAAAACTCCCCCTAGACCAATGACCTAAGATCAATTACCAAAAGAATTACCGGAAGCAGGTTCCAGTGCTGAACCATTTCCAACATCATATTCACTCTTCTTCACCCATGTCTTCTTCATCTGATCTCTTATCTCATCTTTAGTCACTTTTATTTTTCCCTTGTCATCCTTTTGTGTATATATGTTTCTGTATACCGGACCTCTTCTATTCATATTCTGGTTTTGGCAGAATCTTGTAATGTGACTGTATCTATTGCAATTGTAGCACATAGTATTGCCTTGTCCAGACCAATCATTCCATTGATTTATTCTTGATTTGAATTGATTAGCAATATGCCCAATTCTTCCACATGTATAGCATTCAACTTTCCTTCTACTGACAAAATGGTTTGACATATTTTTGCATTCAATTGATTTATGACCAAACTTCTTACAATTGAAACACTGACCATAAAATGATGACTCTCTTGATTTCATGTTAGTTCTACACTGAGTAGCCATGTTGGCAAAAAAAAAAGATACAACTGAGAGGGGGGGTGAATCAGCTGTCACAAAATTTATAACTTTAATCAAACTATTAACCTTTAATTCCAAATCTGATGATTAACAATGAAAGCAAGAATTACACAACACATCATAAACAAATAACACCAATATTTTTGCGTGGAAATCCTGTTAAGAGAGGAAACCATGGTGGAGGTTAATCCACAATTATACCCTGTTAAAAGTATAATGAAAAATTAATAGGGAATGCACTTGCATTTAGGCACACTACCTAGAGCTCACTATTCAAAGGAAGTATCACTACCTTACATAAGACAATAAGATTAAAACCATCTGAGTGGGATGAACTGAGAAATTAGCTTCTGCAAAAGCTTGATGACAGTTCTGGTTAGGCACAAAAAATCTTCATACACTTTGCTCAATCTTTGTTCACACTCTACTCTGCTCTTGAATGATTTTATCTTTATTCGCACATGTATTTCACACTTATACACCGAGCACACATCCACACACCTTTTCATACCACCAAACAACCTTACTTATATATCTGCTATACAGATTTACAACAACAACTCTGTCGACCATAAATAATAGATGAATTATAACTATCGGCCTCAATACATGAATAAATCTTAATGCACACCAACACAAGTTGGTCACAACATAAAGAGGACCCAAAATAATATCCTCGAACAAACCAAACAATAAGAAATTAATCCATAAGGATCCTCAACATGCTACCACCATCATGTCGACCAAGAACATGAAAACCTGAACATACATCGGAGAAATATTTGATTATGATCACACCAAATAGTGCAGACATACAACAAATATAGAACATGATCTAGAATCATCCACGAACATCATAGGAACATATGCAACAACTGGAATTTCCAGAATTCTAACTTCCTCTTCGAAGAACAACTGCTACAGTACCAGAATGACTGTAGGAACACCAGAACACTTAACTTGCACAAATATTGATGTTTACCACTGAGACTTCCAGAAAATATACTAGATAGGTTCAATAATAAACCCATTAGAGTGCAACACCTGAAAATCAACGTATAGAACTTTACACCATTCTGACCTTCTTCGCTTCATTGGCTGCCAGAAGATATATTTATTACAATTTTTTCAATCTCCTCGACATATACAACCTTAAGCATCACCAATGCTAATAGTGTTGACATCAATGACAACCACATATCAACAACACAACCACAACATCCAACAATCTCCCCCTTTGGTATTGATGGAAACACATGATGTGAAAAAGAATACCATCAACCCAAACTAGCTCTTCCATCTTCTCCCCCTTTGTTCCATAAAGGTTCTTCACTTTACACTTCTCTCTCCTACTCAAGGTTTTTCACATTGCACTTCTCTCCCCCTTTGACATCAATGGAAAAGGTACACAAGCTTTGAACCACATATTTAGCACATCTGACTACTCCCCCTGAGTAGCAGCCACCACAACGTCAATCCAGAGTAAGATATAACAATGAATTCACGGACTGATGCAAACACCTGCATCATTAGCTCTAATCAGGAGGGGAAATCACCCCTAATTTTCCTATGAGGTACTCAAAAGTATCCTTAGGCAACGGCTTAGTGAAAATATCTACAACTTTCTCTTTAGTAGGTACATATTCTAGTTTGACTTCTTTGTCACTCACTTTATCTTTCAAGAAGTGATACTTGATAGAGATATGCTTTGTCTTTGAATGCATCATTGGATTCTTAGAAATGTTTATGGCACTTGAATTGTCACAAAACATGGTAATAGGCTCTTCATACTCAATCTTGACATCACTTAGCATTTGCTTCATCCACATTACCTGAGTACAGTTATTAGCAGTAGTAATGTATTCTGCTTGAACAATAGATAAGGAAATTGAGTTTTGCTTCTTGCTTCAAGTCCAAGACACCGGCTTCTTCCCTAGGAAGATTGCACCACCACTTGTACTTTTTCTATCATTAACATCACCTACCCAATCTGCATCAGTATAAGCATTCAAAATAAGATCATCATCCTTTGGATACCATAATCCAAAATCAATTGTTCCTTTCAAGTATCTGAAAATTCTTTTTACAATAGTTACATGTGATTCCTTTGGATCTACTTGAAATCTAGAAACCATGCATACATCATTCATTATATCTGGCCTTGTCTGAGTTAAATACAGTAGTCCACCAATCATTGACCTGTATCTTGTTTGATTTTCTTTAGGAGATTCATCCTTCTATGTGAGTTTGCATCCAGTCACCCATAGGTGTACCAACTAGCTTTGAATCATCCATCCCAAACTTCTTCAGTAACTCCTTTACATATTTGGACTAAGATATAAAGATTCCATCTTCTAACTGAGTAATTTGCAATCCTAAAAAGAATTTTACTTCTACTATAATTGACATTTCAAATTCACTTTTCATTTCATCAACAAACTTCATACACAAGTAATCATCACCTTCAAAAATAATATCATCAACAAAAACTTCAATTATCAGCTCTTTATCCTAATCCAATTTGAAATATATATTGCTATCTACAATACCCTTACTGAATCCAAGCTTCAATAAGTATTTATCCAATCTAGCATACCAAGCTCTAGGGGCTTTCTTAAGTCCATATAGAGATTTCTTCAATTGACACACCATGTACTTTTCATTAGTCAATTGAAATCCATCTAGTTGTTCAACACAAACTTCTTCTTCTAGTTCACCATTTAGAAATGCTGACTTTACATCCATCTGATAAACTTTGTAATTATTGAAAGTAGCATAAGCAAGAAATAATCTCACAACTTCTATTCTAGCAACAAAGGAAAAAGTTTCATCAAAATAAATACCTTCCATTTGTAAATACCCTTTGCAAACCAATCTTGCTTTGTTTCTGACCACTTCACCTTGCTCATTAAGTTTATTTCGAAACACCCATTTTGTACGAATCACATTTTTGTCCTTTGATCTAGGAACAAGTTCCCATGTCTCATTTTTTTGTATCTGCATTAGTTCTTCTTTCACGGCTTCCATCCAATATTCATCCTTGCATGCTTCATTGATATTGTTAGGCTCAACTTTGGAAATCAGACAATGTTCTTCTAAGATTATCCTTCTAGTTTGCACACCTTTACTTTTATCACCAATGATCTGAATATTAGAGTGATTTCGCCTTACATACCTTGGAACTGTAAAGATTTCTTTGACTTATATCTATTCTGCTTTTTCTTCTACATTTTCACTAGTTTTTACTTCTTGATTTCCTTGGTTCATCGAAACAATTTGTAGTTGATTCTGTGTCTAAACATTCTATCCATTAGTAGAATTATCATGATTATCATCTGAATAATATCCATTACATCTGGATGGTATATCAATATCTTCATCAACTTTGACATTAGCCCTCTCAACCATTTTCTTCAACCTTTTATTAAAACACCGATAAGATTTACTCCTAGTAGAGTAACCTAGAAAGATTCCTTCATCACTTCTAGCATCAAACTTGCCTATATCATCATCTCTCTTGATGTAGCATTTGCTTCTATTTTTTTTGAAATACTTCACAGTAGGCTTATAACCAAACCATAGCTCAAAAAGAGTCTTACCAGAATTACTGTTGACATTTACCTGGTTGATAGTGTACACAATAGTGCTTATTGCTTCTCTCTAGTAGAAATGAGGAACATTTGCTTCCAACATCATGGTTCTAGCAGTGTCTAGAATTTTTATGTTATTTCTTTCAACAAATCCATTCTGTTGAGGGGTCCGGGGAGCAGATAACTTTCTTTGAATTCAATGCTCTTCACATCAAGTATTGAATTCCTTGGAAGTGAATTCTCCACCTTTGTCTGACCTCAAACATTTGACCTTCAGACCTGTCTCATTCTCTTCCATAGCTTTGAAGCTTTTGAACTTTTCTAATGCTTCATGTTTTTCTCTTAAAAAAGCAACCCATATCATTCTTGAATAATCATCAATAAGAAACATAAAGTGCCTTTCACCTTGTAGACTTCTAATTTTGGAGGGACCACATATATCAGTATGTACCAATTCCAATACTCCATTAGAGTTGTACTATTTGCTTCGAAAATAATTTCTAGTTTGCTTTCCATCTGACATTCCTTGTATATAGTGTTAGTAGTCTTCACTATCTTAGGAAGATCTCTAACCACTTGAGAAGAACTTATCTTTACAATGTTAAATCAAAGTTCACATGACACAACCGTCTATGCCATAACCAACTTACATCAATTTGAGCAATCAAACAACTTTCACTAGCAATACTCAACTGAAAGATATTACCTTTTGTCTTTGTACCTGAAGCAATTACCTTGCTTGTATTTCCCACTATCTTGCATTTACCATCCTTGAACTGAAGATTGTATCCCTTGTCTACCATCTATCCAACACTCAAAAAATTATGCTTTAAGCCTTCTACATAAAGAACATTATGTATTGTGCTTACCACCAAAAGAAATAGTGCCTCTGCCACAAATCACACTAGAAGTGTTGTCTCCAAATCTTACAATTCCACCATCATAATTTTCAAGCTTAAAAACTTGTTTTTGTCACCAGTCATATGATGTGAGCATTCGTTGTTAATAACCCATTGATCCTTTTCTTCAACTTTGGCTACAAGAGCTTTTTCAACATTCACATTACTAGTAGATTCAGTGGACACTTGGCTATTTTCCTTAATAGCAATGAATACCCATTCGTCTTCATTTCCAGTTTCTTTATCAGATTCATCATCAGTAACACCTTCTTCAACATAATAGCATTTCTTATGAAATCTAATGTCTTCAGGCTTGTACTTAGAAGTTCTTTCAGGACATCTTGATGCAAAATGACCTATTTTACTATAAGAAAAACATTTAATAGTTAGATTTCCTTTGTACTTATCATGGCCTCTGGATTCTCTTCTTACAATTAGTGCTTCCAACTCTTCTAGTTCTCTTTCTTCATCTTCAATCTTTTTCATCTCATCTTTGTACTTTAATGTCTTCTTGGAACTTTCTCCTATATCATATTTCTTTTTCCCGAATACAGTGGCTTTAAATGCAAACTCTACTTTAGGAGTAGATTCACCAAATTCACTTAACTCAAAGGTTGCAAGTTTTCCAATTAGCACATCTCTTGTTATTTTAGTTATTGACCTGAGTTCATCAATAGCACGAGCTTTCGATTTGTAGGAAGGAGGCACAGATCTAAGTATCTTAGCAATAATCTCTTCTTCACCCAAGACACCACCTACACATCTAATTCTCATCACCAGTTCATTTACCATCTGAGAGAAAGAGTGGATGTTCTCATCTTCACTCATCTTCATGTCCTCCCATTTTCCTTTTAGACTTTGTAGCTTAGCAACTTTTACTAGTGGATCTCCTTCATACAATAACTCCAACTTTGTCCATATCTCATGTCCAGTCTTCAGACCCATCACATTTGACATCTCTGAATCTGTCAAGGCACTGACCAATGCTTCAATAGCTCTGGTATTTATTTCAGATTCTTTGATCTCATTAACAATAGAGGGACTATTCTAAGGAATAGTATATGTATTCTTTGTAATCTACCAAAAGGGTTCACCAATGCACTTCAAATGACATTCCATTCTAACTTTCCACATAGTGTAGTTTGTACCATCGAATCTAGGACTATACTTCTTGTAAGATGCCATCTCAGATCACCTCAATCTGTTAGCTTCACCTTCAGAGGAACTAGCTCTGATACCAATTTTTGGAAAAACAAGAAGATACAACTGAGAGGGTGGGTGAATCAGTTGCCACAGAATTTACAACTTTAATCAAAATATTAACCTTTAATTCTAGATCTGATGATTAACAGTGAAAGCAAGAATTACACAACACATCAAAAACACATAACACCAATATTTTTGCATGGAAACCCTATTAAGGGAGAAAAATATGATGGAGGTTAATCCACAATTATACCCTATTAAAAGTATAATGAAAAATGAATAGGGAATGCACTTGCATTCAGGCACCTTGCCTAGAGCTCACTACTCAAAGGAAGGCTCACTGCCTTACATAAGACAATCAGATTGAAACCATCTGAGTGGGATGAACTGAGAAATTAGCTTCTGTAAAAGCTTGATGACAGTTCTGGCTAGGCACAAAAAATCTTCATACACTCTGCTCAATCTTCGTTCACACTCTACTATGCTCTTGAATGATTTTATCTTTATTCACACATGTATTTCACACTTATACACCGAGCACACATCCACACACCTTTTCATGCCACCAAACAACCTTACTTATATATCTGCTATACAAATTTACAACAACAACTCTGTCGGCCATAAATAATAGATGAATTATAACTATCGGCCTCAATACATGAATATATCTTAATGCACACCAAAACAAGTCGATCACAACATAGAGAGGACCCAAAAAAATATCCTCGAACACACCAAATAATAAGAAATTAATTCATAAGGATCTACAACATGCTACCACCATCATGTCGGCCAAGAACATGAAAACTTGAACATACATCAGAAAAATATCTGATTACGATCACACCAAATAGTGCAGAGATACAACAAAGATAGAACATGATCTAGAATCATCCACGAACATCATAGGAACATACACAACAACTGAAATTTCTAGAAATCCAACTTCCTCTTCGAAGAACAACTGCTACAATACTAGAATGACTTTATGAACACCATAACACTTAACTTGCACAAATCTTGATGCGTACCACTGAGACTTCCAGACAACATACTATATAGGTTCAACAATAAACCCATTAGAGCGTGACACCTGAAAATCAACGTACAAAAATTTACACCATTTTGACCTTCTTTGCTTCACTGGCTGCCAGAAGATATATTTATTACAATTTTCTCAATCTCCTCGACATATACAACCTTAAGCATCACCAATGCTAATAGTGTTGAAATCAATGAAAAACACATATCAACAACACAGCCACAACATCCAACAAGCCATATGTCCAAATTTATTGCAGGAAAAATAGTATCCATTAAATTTTTGAGCATTAGGTTGTCTTACCAGATATCTTCCTCTTTGATTCATCTGATTTCCTTGCTTGAAATTCTTCTGTCCAGACCTAGAGCTTTCTCCTTCCTCATATCCAAGGCCTCGCTTGTCTTTAGAATTCTTCTGTCCTTGAGTCAATTCATCTAGCTTAACAAAGTTGATCTTAAACTTCTCCTTATACTCATTTGCAGTGGTAAGTTCATTCCTTAGAATGACAATTTGTTTACCAAGTTCTTCTTCATTGTTTCTAAATTGTAGCAGTTCAATTTCCATCTGAATGAATTCTCCATTTACTCTTTTGCATTCTTCAAATTTCTCCTTTAAGGACTGAGCAAGGTTCTCCTCATTCTTCTTCCTTTCTTCAATTTATTTAGTCAGCTTCATCACCATAGATTCCATCTCATATTTCAAAGTAGCATTGTCTCTAGCAAGCTTTTCACATTCTTCAGTTATTTCTTTCAAGGTCTGATTCAGGTGAGCATCATCCAATTTTTCGCTCTCTTGTTGCTTAATCTGGTCACAAAGATCCTTTCTCTTTTCTCTAGATTTAACAATCTGATCCTTCAATGACTGAATGAATTTCTCAACATCCCTAAGACTTGCTTTCAGTTCCTAGACTTCTACTTTAGACTGATCAAGGTTATCAAGTGCCAACAAAAGTTGCTGCTGAAGACTACCAAAGCCCATTACATTCCAAGATCCACCTCAAGCTACTAAACTTCTTCTGAGGAACCAGAAGCTATGATACCAATTTTTGGACTCAAGGGAACACTAAGAGGGGGGTGAATCGGTGTTCAACAAATCTTGACTTTATTAATCCAATATTCAAATCCTTTCAGCATTAAACCAAATAAAGATGCAAACAAAGATTTTAGCGTGGAAACCCTCTTAGGAGAAAATCCACAGTGGAGGTTAGTCCACAATTTGAGTACTCAAATAAAGTTTTATAAAAGAGAATGCACTTGCATTCAAGCACACTGCCTAGAGCTCATTACTCAAAGGGAAGGCTCACTACCTTACAAAAATTTAGATTAAAAGCATCTGAAGGATGAATTGAGATATTAGCATCTATTCATGCTAGGTTACAGTTTCAGTGAAGCTCATAGATCAGATTTGAGTCCTTTATCTGACTCTGCACTTCGATCTGCTCTTCTCTACTATTATCTAATCTTCACATCAATTCACACTATTACTTTGCTAAATTTTGCACCACACACTGATACACTTCGCTCTTGCACAACTTGATATCCAAAATGATACAACTGATCTCACATATATATCTACTATCAAGGATTTGAAAATTCTTATGTCGGCTTGATAAAACATTAAGATCTTTACAATTGTCAACAAGATCCACCACTAATTCTTTATGCATATCCTCCAAAGTTAGTTAAGACATAGAGAGGAACCAAACAAACATAATCGAGCATGAAAACATTTAATCAATTTCTCCTTATACATCCGTGATTACTAAATCCACCGGGTCGGCCTTCAATCATAGATAACAAAAATATTTGTGCATCGGTTCTCCTAGATCGCATACCAATGAATGCGTAGCCACAAAATTCTAGATTAAGGTATTAAAAATACCTAGCAATCATCCCTGAGGTGCGTAACACAAACTGATAAACAAATGATGCATATTGATTGACATCTTTACCTTTAACCGGATGCCCTGTTCTTCACTCTGTTCAGATGCATGACTTAGGTTGCCATCAATGAAAACACTTACAAGCCATATGCCAAGAAAGTCCACACAATAGATACAAAGTCACCTTGGTAATTCATACCTTGGTGCATTTTATCTGTTTGCTACATCAAACATAATTGTTCAAACTACAAAGTCTCTAAAGAAAAGAAAAAGAAACTCATCAACTACTAACAACATCATATTTCTATCCATTATCAATACTTCTTCTACTTAACATCATATTTCTATCCATCATCAATATTTCTTCTAATTAACATCCGTCCTGCATAGGAACATCATTAGCACAATATCCAGACTGCATCCACAAATGTTGTCAATATATATCATGATGATAATAAACCAATAAAAAACATCATGTATCATGTATGGGGAATTCATTAATCATATATCAACACCACATAAACAAAAACATGTGAGACAAGGTATGATTCATCCATCCACATCAAATTCAATCATCAAAAAAGCACAAAAACAAATATATAAACATACATCATCATACATCGCCATAACATAAGCATAAAATGAGGTTAAATCGAAGAAGGTATATCTCATATATATGATCATCAAAAAGGGAACATGTCATAATTACATCATCCACAATGACACAAGCGTGATAGGATAATACAAAATCATAACATATGTACGAGGTCTCGATTAGACAAATGGATATATATATATATATATATATATATATAACACATGTCTACAACATGCCTCTACGTAATGAAACATCATGAAGATCAAGTGCCAAAAAAAGTAAGGCCCCAATAGGAAAGACATGACACTATAGACCACCAAAAGGATCTAGATGTCTCATGGACTGATCATCTACACTTGAACCTGCACCACCATTGCCGCCATCGCTCACAACACTAGGCTCTCCAAACCATGGATGTCGAGCAGTCCTAAGAACAATAGCATCATATAAGGTCTAATAATAAGTGGAAATATATATAAATTGATCTCACTCGTCTCACATACTATCACACTCTTCTTAGAGAGTATCTCTCTCTCTCTCTCTCTCTTACATAAGCAACAATATTTGAGCCTCTACATGTTGTTGACTGCTCCCACTATCTCGCTCAACCCTTAAAATGTCTACCTAAGCCTCCATAGCCTATCACCATACTATCTTTGCATCTCTAGCAATAGTCAGCTAAGCTAACAGTATATCTCCATCCCTAGCCAATGGAGGAAGACTTGGAACCTGTCTATGACCCTACACCAGAGACATACACTCATCCTAAGCACCCTGTGCCCCATCATGTCAGGCTTGATCCAACTTCTCTATGAGAACCTCAACACATTTTCGCTCCTTGTGACGACCTATAATACTTGCTTTTCCCACAACAGGATCACCCCAAGGATCGGCGAACCTCAATGGTCTGCACCTAGCCCACCACTCATCATAATCAAGGGTAGTACCTGGATTTGCTAAACCATTCATCCAACCCCAACCAACTGGGGAAAGTGCTCTAAACTCAACAACAACAATATCTATATCCACCTAGAGACCCCATACATGGACCTCTCGAGTGGTCCGACCGAACCGAGCCTCACAAGCATCAGGAACCCACCCTGTCTCTCTCCGAATTGGTGACATACTCGGTTTGGTAAGTAACGCTCTATCACAAAATGAGAATGGAGAATCAACCAATGAGTTTGTTGACAGTAAACAAGATGATTTGAATCCTCTGGCTAAGCCTCACAACCTAAATAAGGTCTCCACACAAAACTTGGCATCTCATCAGACATACGATGCCAATAAGGAGGATCCGTAGGTAACGTGTAGTGCATGAAATCCCCATAACGATAAGAATACAAATCATTAGGAGAACGATCTTGTATCCTTCTTGGCTGAGCAACTGCAATATGTTCCCATGCCCAAACACGCAAAATCAAAATACCTACAAAAATAGATTTCCCACCCTGATACACAACCTCGTGCATATCTATGTAAAGATGAGCCATGAGACAAGTACACCAGGCATACATTGTCCCATGCTGAAGAATTCTCTCAATACATACACCCCAATGCACAAAAAATTGTCGACCTCTCCTGTCAGGAACAACTAGTCTTGAAATTAGACCACATAGAACAAGCGAAATAGGATCTGCACTACAAGAAAACCCGAATAGATAAATCTCTGACTGATGCACCTCCAAGTGTGCAACACCTAGCACACACTACATGGCATGGGTACCACATCGAACATGATAAGTAACAAGCTCACCATGAATGGGAAGGCGAAGTATCCTCCACACATCCTCAAGAGTAATGGTCACCTCTATTGTAGGAAAATGAAATGAGGAAGTCTCGGAATGCCACCTCTCCACAAGTGCAGTCATCATAGTTGTGTGAGTCCTGATAGGAGGCATGCAAAAAATATAACCTAGTCCAACAACATCAAGAAAGTCTCGCTCCAACACACAAAATAGGAAATCAGATCAAACAGGTGTCGAGGACGTCTTTCCCTCGGTTGCAGTGGTTTGCGACTCACTTGCAATCATTATAAACCAAGATGTTAGGGTTTCACTCTAAATGTAAAGCAAAAAAAAATGGCACGAAGCACGATGAAACATGATGTTTAGGATGACAAACAAAAACATGCGAGGGTTTAGAGAAAATGATAAAAGAAAATACAGGAGGAAAAGTCAAATGCAAGGGTTTTGAGCAAATGCTCAGAAAACACAAAGCAAAAATGAGATTTTTAGGCAAGTGTGAGCTTTTAGGTCAAGTGCATGAAACAAGGGCAAAGTTTTAAGTCAAGGGAAAATTTTTAGGTCAAGGGTGAGGAAACAATGGCAAAGTTTCCAGTCAAGGGTGACATTCTTGATGAAGGGTGAGGTTCTTAGTCAATTGTGAGGTTTTAAGTCAAGTACTTGAAACAAGGGAAAATTTTTCAGTTAGTTGTAAGGTTTAATGGCAAGGGCGAGGTTTTCAGTGTTAGGTGTGAGGTTCTTACCTAGAAAAGGTGAGGAAAATGATGAAAGTACTCATAAATCACTAGAACTTCTCTATTGACTTGAAGAACCTTATACACATATAAAGAGAATGTAACGAAATGAAAACATGAAGTAACAAGGTAAATATCAGACCACCGACACCTAGAGGCTGTCCAAAGTCCTGAACAAGGTCTGAACAATGTGGGGCTCCCTCAAATCTCGACATTACTCCTCAAAAAATGATAGAATGGAAAATCCAGAGTCAAGAATTAGCAAAAGGATCGAAGCACAAATGAGCTAACTAGAGGACTAATTGCCTATATTAAACCTCAAGAAAACCCTAATTTCATTTAAGAAACCCTAATTTTACCTAGGGAACCTTCCTGCTATCAAATTAGAAGCTCGTAGAAGCATTGAAACGAGAAACAAAGAACCTATTGATCTAATATTTCATTTAAAGAACATGGAAACTGAAATACAATAGTGTCAAGAGCCTAACCTCAAAGCTTCAAGTTTTCAATCAACCTCTTGAGGGGTCACCACAGAGTCCTACCATCATTCCACAAAATGCCAGGGCACAATGGGGCATAATTTTTTTTCAAAAATAATTGATCTTAGAAAAAAAGAATCTTTGAAACAAAGCAACCAGTACTTTGTATCACAGAGGGGAAAAATGTAGACATGTAAAACTGACCTAACACCTATCACACACCCCAAAAAACATCAAGCAATGTCAAACAACATTAAACATCATCCTGCAATATCCCGTAATGTCTCGAAACATCACAAAATCGTCTCAGAATGTCTCGAAACATCTCAAAATCATCTTAGAATGTCTAAGAACATCTCAAAATCATTTTAGAACATCTTGAAATCATCTTAGAATGTCTCAAAATCATCTTGAAACATCTCAGAATTGTCTCAAAATGTCTTAGAATATCTCAAAATCATCTTAGAACATCTTGAAATCATCTTAGAATGTCTCGAAACATCTTAGAATCATCTTGGAACATCTCGAAATCATCTCAGAATGTCTCAAAACATCTCAGAATCATCTCAAAACACCTCAGAATCATCTTGGAATGTCTCAGAACATCTTGGAACATATCAAAATCAACTCGTAATGTTTGAAAACTTGGAATCATCTTGGAACACCTCAGAATCATCCCGCAACATTTTGAAATCATCCTGTAATGTCTCAAAACATCTCAGAACCGTCCTGAAACATCTCGAAATCATCTCGCAATATCTTAGAATCATCCCGCAACATCGTAGAATCATCCTGCAACATCTCAGAATCATCCTGAAATGTCTCAGAATCATCCTGCAATGCCCCGAAACATCACACAACATCAAAACAACATCCAAAACCCTAATTTTTCTATTAATTAAATAAAAAAACATTATTTGATTAATTCACATTTCATCATTTCGACCAATTAAATAAATTGCATTTGTTTAATGAAGTCCTAATCTCACTTTATTTCATCCCGATTGATTAAATAACATTGATTATTTAATTAAATCATTAAATCACCTTATTCCCCTACGTGGATTAAATTATTAAATCATAATAATTTAATTACGACACTTTCCCTCCAAAATTTGAAAAATCAAATCATTTCTCAAAAATCAAATCAAACTAATGCAACTTTGTTTACAAAAGTCAAACTTGATTTGCATGTTCAACTCTAGAAAGGAATTAATTAATTAAATCAAGTAGCTCATATTCCTTACCCACTTTCTGATTGAGAAAATTACGATTGTTGACTGAGCAATCTAATTTGTTGACTGAGCAATCTAATTTGCTAACTGAGCAATCTAATTTGCTAACTGAGCAATCTAATTTGCTAACTAAGCAATCTAATTTCCTAACTAAGCCATCAATTTCCTAACTAAACCATCGAAATATTGACTAATCAATCTAATCCCCGACTAGTCAATCTATTCCTCAATCACACAAATTGTGCAATCAACTTTGCACAATCTACTTTGCACAATCTTCTCATGTCTAAATCCTCTCAACGCACTTCGACCGTCGATCTGGATATTCTCCAACACGATCTTGATTGTCCATTTCAAATCTCATTTTCTATATAACAAACCCCTTTCCTCACAAAAAAGGATCGGAGAATAAACATCATTTGCACAATGAAGTACTGTTGACATTCACAACCACCATTGTTAGAGCTTGAACACTATTTCTTCGATCAACCAACCAAGGCATCGTTCTTCAAGATTTTGCACATGAACTATGGAGGCTTTGCACAGTGATAAGAACAACCCAACATCAGGCGGATACACTCCACTATGAGATGGTAACATTGTGCTTATTGTTTGCATTCAATTTAGTAATCATTAGATTTATCAATGTGTTTTCAATAGCATAGTTTCATTTCATATGTGTAGGATTAGATCAAGATTTAAGTGTTTTGAATTAGCTCAGATTCTCATTTCAAGCATGTTTAATCTTGCTTGCATCTAATGTTTTTCCCCCTCACACACTAATAAAAACTAGAAATGCAACCTAACAATTATAGCAACTATGGGAGATGTTTTTAGAGTATAAAAAGCTATGTTCTTGGGAAGAAAGTTGTTGTTTTTGAGCTATGGAGGACTCATTCGCCTTCCGTGGAGAATGGGTCCTTTTAGGGTTTCAAAAAACTAATTTTAGGATCTTGTTCCTTGATGTGTGCACTCTTTAAATCTTGGTTATCAAGTTCTAGAAGCCTGTAGTTAGTTCTGTAGATCTCTTTCTATGGTCTTGCACTTTGAATGACAACTTTAGCAACTTTGCAACTTTGACAATATTGCTCCAAATCTTGCTCTACTTGATTTTCAACCTGTAAAATATAGAAACACACACTCAAGGGCAACAAACTTGTTGATTTTTTAGTGAATGGGGGTTTTCCTCAGTCAAACCCCTTGTAGGTAATTAAACCAAATGATGAAATAGATGAAATGAAGCATGCACATGAAATAATGTAATTGATATCACCTTGGATGATGTCTTGTGAATCAAATATGCAAGCTATCATGTAGTGGCCATGAAGAATGTAGATCTTGAATACTTGAAAATGATGTGAATGATAGTTGCAAGTAGATCTTCAATGCTCCATCCACCTCTTTAGCTCAACAACATGAATGCAATTATCAAACCCTTGAAATGTTGATATGATCTTGAATTGCTGCAAGAAACACTTGAAATCTGCCTTGAGATTCCTTATGAATTCATTTGAAATGCTCTAGAATTTTCTTATGAAGTATTAGGATGATCTCTTGAAAATATTAGGTGAAACAATATGAATTAACCCCTTAATTATACTAAATTAGGAGATTAACCCCAAAATTCAAAGAATTAAGGCCAACACCAGATCTGGGAAGAAACATAATTAAATTCACGCCATAATGAAATTAAAAAATTAAGGTCTCATTAAGGGAGGACCCATTCGCCACCAAAGGCGAATGGGTCCTGGCTAAGTTTCCATGTTCAAGCTTCAGGGAGTTGAAAGAAGGCCAAAAACCCATTCCAGATCACTAGAAAAAGGGGGGTCCTGTTAAGGGATGACTCATTCACCATTAAGGGTGAATGGGTTCTGGCTTAACTTACTAGAACCAAATTTTTCCCAATGAAATAATTTGATATTTAACTTATGATTGTCAGGAAAGATCCTCAGGAGGTATCAAAATTAAGGCCTAAATGTGAATTAAAAGAGCGTTAATAACTCCAATTAACCACAATGAATTAGGATCACCTAGATAAGTGTGAAAGCATTTTAAAACACTTTACAATACTTAAACAAGGTACACATTATGTGCATTTTTATTGAAAGGGGTCCATTTGGCTTAAGTAAGCAAATAAGTCCTAGAAAAGTGTGAAAGAGTGTTACAACACCTTTACAATTAAAGCATTTTTTAGTTAAATAAAGGTCCTAGAATAGTGTGAATGTGTACACGACATTACAACACTACTCCAAAGACACCATTAATTTAAATTTATGTCAATTATTCAAACAAGTGTAAGAAAGGATTACTTTTTTTGACACTACATTTTGCCCCAACTTTAGTGAGAGGATGAACCCATGTCAAATTCACACTAATGTAGACATTCACGACACTTAATTATATAGAAATAACAAAGATACATGATCATACCCTATCAAAGGTCAAAAAAGAAAGAAAGAAAAAAGGATCAAGCACAACCAATTCAATGCAATGTGAAGCAGTGGTTGTTTGTCCATAACAAATGTTGCTCACTCTGGGGTAGTGGAACCTCAGTCTATCCACTAGGTGAGTTGTCCCAAAGAAGTGGTTTATTGAGAAATTCATACCAGTGTGTCACCTTCCCACCATATAATGAAAAATTCATGCCAATGTATCAAATTACCATCATACTAACCCTACCTATCCTCTTGATAATTTTAATAAGTCACTACAATGAAAATTCTTTTGAATGTCATGTAAAAATTTTGCTTAAAGGGGATTTTGATTTGTTCGTGTAATGGTCTTATCTTAGGGAGCATTGTGCTTAATGTATCCAAGAGAGGACAAGTCAAAGAAATTTAACGATCTCAGAGGAAATCAAAACCAATGTTACCACCAAGAAAAGGATGCATCACAAGAATAAAGAAAATTGCATAGTGAAATATGAGTGTCGATGTATGCCCCCACTTTAAAGCGGTTTCTAACACCATTGTTGTGAGAAATTTCTTTAAAGTAGAAGGACATGAGAGATTATTCAGAAAGCCCTATGCTAAGTCATATGTTTCCAATAAGCTATGCCATGGAAAGGGAAGGGGTTGCCCCCAAAACTTACTACATAACATGCAAACCAACTTAAGGCATGTTGTCCACATCCGAAGCTTACTCTTATGTATACATGAAAGGTGGTCAAATAGCCAAAAGAGACAAGTGACATACAAGGACAAGGATACCTAACCCCTTGCCCCCACTTAGTGCAAGACAAGGATGGGCTGAAATGATTGATGAGATGCATGCTAGAGTGAAAATCAATATCCATTAGAGGAATTAGGTTCCCCCACATAAGGGATGGCACCAAAATCCTTAATTTTTTATATTTTTCTACTCAAAGCCTTACATTAGTTAGTACAATGACCATGAACTCTTGTAATAAAATTTCTTTCGTGTTCTTGGAGGGAGGGATATCAAACGATCTTTGAGGAGTCTCAAAAAGATACTTTCTTGATCAATAGTAGAAGATGTTCCTTTATTTTGTGACAAAGATATCCCTTGATTAGTATAAGATGCCATACTTACACAAGACTCTTTAGATTGAGAGATTTTGTACTCTCTTTGAAAGGAGAGTGTAAAATCTAACGAACTCCAATCGTTAGTGTTTTGCATGATGACATTGATATTAAGTGAGTCTTTCAAAGGATAATAATTAGGAGCATTAATGTCTATCAGTTTAGGATGAACTAATGTTAAAGTTTTCTTAGAAGATTCATTTTTAAGGTTGTTGACATTAAGTGAAGGCTTGTTTGATGCTTGTATTTCTATCAAAGGACAATAACCAGGACCACGAGTTATTTCTTGCATTTTAGGCTCTATAGGGACACATATAACTTGTTCTCTAGCACCACATCCTTTTCCACTATAACTAAGTTGCTTCATAAGTTCGTAACATATTCCGTAAAGCTTTCGAATTTGGTGGTTGCTCATAATCAGCTTCATCAAAGTTTGTTGTGTAGTTTATTTGATATTCTAAAGTAGTTGAGGTGGATGCTTTCGAATTTTGTGTTGAATCTTGTTTTGACATTACCACTTTTTCTTTTCCCTTGTAAGACTCTTTTGTTGTGATCTTGTATTCGCTCATGAATGTAGGTGTGAAATCTAAGGAACCCGAATCGTCTTCCAATAACTTAGTGTCTTCCTCAATTTTCTTCTCATGTTCTTCTTCCTTTGTGATTTTTACTTTTTCAGTTGTATACAGTGCTTCTAAAGGATCTCCTCCTTCTTTTTTGGCCATCAAACGACTTTCGGGTTCAAGATCGACTTTTAGCGTGTAGACTTTGTTGTTATAGACATACTTCATGACACAATACAAGGTAGAAGGCACACCATTCATTTCATGAATCCACGGTCTCCCTAAAAGGATGTTGTAAGAAAGATCATCCACGAATAACGTGGATCAGAGTTTGTAATGTTACTTCCCCAACTCTGATAGGTAATGTGATGACTCCGAGTGATTGTTCTCCTATGTTATCAAATCCACAAATAGATAAAGAATATGGTTTAATATCATTTTTAATCATTTAGAGTCTTTTCAAAAGGTTCACACTACACACATTTAGGGCCGAACCATTGTCAACAAGAGTTCGTTTTATCACAATTTGACCAATGTGGACTATTATGTTGAAAGCTTCATATTTCTTCTGAATTTGTAATGGAGGTAACTCATCTTGATGGAAAGCAATTTCCAAGTTGGTCGGAGTCATAGCTTGAATTTGGGATGCTACATCATTTGATTGCACATTAGGAGCGGTAAAGACTTGTAAAGAACCGTGAAGCATGTTACAATAATGAGGGGAAGCTTGAATAAGATCCCATAAGGATATCTTAGCAAGATTATTCTTTAGTTTCTTCACAAGATCATACTCCTTTCCGCTTTTTAAAGGAAAACAAGGAGGGCCAAGTAAGATAGGGTTAGGCAATGGGAGGGATGTTTGAGTTTTTTTGTCTTGGTTGCAGACTGTTCCTAGTGTTGGATGTATGAGCAACAGTTTTATAATTCGATTGTTATGAAACATAATTCTTAGGTGGTTTGAGGATAAGCACAAGTTTTTTTTGAACTTGAGGTTTTTGTGAGGGTGGGTAAATAATTAGAGGATTCTTAGGATGCCCCACAGGGTATTTAGGAGGTCCATTAATTAAGGGGGATCTAACAAACACATGCATTCATAACCTCAGTGACTTCAGTTTGATGTATTTCTAATAAAGGGCAGTCTAGTGTCATCTCTTTACCATCATCTAAGGAAGTCACATCACTATCATTTTCATTTTCTTCCACCATGATGTCCTCCCTAGGAGGAGAGTTTTTAGGAGAACTACAAACTAGATGTGCATGACATTTAGAGGTTGGTTCTTCTAAAATGACTTCATCGCTAGTAAGGGAGCTATTAATGGTTGGATTGTCTTGCTTATGAATGATGGAATTATCTTGTTCAATAATGTCTTGCTTAGGGGGAGAGAGGCAACTACAATTCTCATGTCTCTTATTGCTTCAATCTTCTAACATCAAAGTATCTTCTTTACAAATAGGAGAATCAAAAATTTGATTGTTATGATTATCCATGATTTCATCCTTTTTCTCTAAAGTATCATTCTCTTGTGCCATAATATCTACCCTAGTAGGGGATTTTTTAAGATGTTCATCACATATAGGAGAGGTGTAAAGAGAAAGATAATCATGCTTGTCATTGATTGGATCCTTTTGTTAAAATAGATCTCCCAAATGGTAAGAGCACTAGGAAAGGGAAAAATGAGATTTTTATGACTTTCAAGTGTTTCTTCTAACACTAATCTATTTTCTACATGACAAGGAAGAATATTATGAGAAGAACCAATGTGATTATCATGATCATCTATAATTACATCCCTATGTCCTATAATGTCTCCCAAAATAGGATAGGTAGGGGAAGAAACATAAAGAGGGTTGTCATAGATCTTAAATATTTTCTTATCTAACACCAGAATATCCTCATCATGTATAACATTATCACAAGAGGGGAAGATGTTGGGAGATGTGTTACATAGGTAGGTTTCAATGGTCTCCTTTTGTATCATGTGATTGTCATGATTACCTATTGTTATGTCCTTTTGTTTAGTAATGTCTTACCTAATAGGAGGGGTAAGGGGAGAGAAACCAATAGGATTCTCAAAACTCTCATTGATTAGTTCTTCTAACACAAAAATATCTTCTTCACAACTAGGAGAGATATTAAGAGAAGAAAAAAAGTGATTGTTTTGATTACCCAAGGTTGTATTCTCTTTCACTAGACTAACCTCACTCATAGAAGGGATATTAGGAGAGGGATCAATGATGAAAAAAAAGAGAGGGGAGAGGACCTCATATTCATATGAACTTAATAAAAATTTCTTACAAAATTCAACAAGATCTAAAAATAGGACATGAAGTCTAATGACCATAGATTTTTGCACTGAAAACATGATGTAATGATTGTCCTACAAATTTGAGATGCAAAAATGATAGAGAAAACATGTAAAAGGAGAATGCAATGATAATTGACCGATTATGCTATGTAACAATCTGAAAATGAAGTGTTGTAAATTCCATTTTGACAATGCACTCAACGAAGTAAACTAAGCTAAATGCAATGAAATTGATGAAACAACAAATCGGGAAACTAAAACAAAAAGATATCAGCACCAAATAAAAGCTAAAAATTGAGATTTCAATGTCCTAAAAATGTTGATCTGTAGCTAACATGGACTCATTCGCCAGTAAGGGCGAATGGATCTTGGTTAGGTCTTTTTGGGATTTTTCTATGGAATTTAGAGTTAATTTTAATGTCTTTTTAGATGCCAGAAGGTATAGACCAGACACGAACATGGACTTATTTGCCAGTAAAGGAGAATGAGTCCTGGTTAGGTATTTTTAAACTATTTTTTAATGATTTGCAAACTCTCACTTATAACTTTTAGTTCCAAGTTATAGACAGTGAAATGTAGCTTCAAATTTTCCAGAAATTTAATGTAAAAATGAAATGAAAGACCTAATTTGAAATCCAATTTTGTTTTGATTTTCAAATGCAATTAAATGAGATCTAAATGAAATGAAAAATGACTAATTTGTTTTTTTAATTTTTAAATTTAAGAAGTGCAAAACAATGCAAATCTAAATCCTATATGGTATGCAAGATTTCAATGCAAAAGAAGAAACCCTAATTCAATGCAAATCTAAATGCAATGAATGCAAGATTTTCACTTAGGATACAATGAGAGACTCCAAAAGTCAGAAAATAACAATGTTGAATGAGTCGGGCTCACCAAATAATGTATAGGGGAAAATAGAGTCCACCAAAATGAATGAACAAGATGATGGACCACTTATTTTTCAAGGCCCTAAACACCTAAAAATATGCAAACTAAGATTGTAATAACAACCAGAAATGCAACCTCACTGTTATAGAAATTATGGGGGATGTTTTTAGAGTATAAAAAGTTGTGTACCTGGCCAAAAAGTTGTTGTTTTTGAGCTTAGAGGACTCATTCGCCTTCAGTGGCGAATGGGTCCTTTTAGGGTTTCAAAAAATTGATTTCAGGATCCTATTCCTTGATGTCTACACTCTTGAAATCCTGGTTATCAAGTTCTAGAAGCCTATAGTTAATTTTGTAGAGCTCTTTTCATGATCGTGCACTTTGAATGACAACTTTAACAACTTTGCAACTTTGACAAGCTTGCTCCAAATCTCGTACTACTTGATCTTCAACCTATAAAATCTGCAAACACACACTCAACGACAATTTTTTTTTTTTGATTTGCTAGTGAATGGGGGTTTGCATCATTCAAACCCCTTGTAGGTAATTAAACCAAATGATGAAATAGATGAAATGAAGCATGAACATGAAATAATGTAACTGATATCACCTTGGATGATGTCTAGTGAATCAAATCTACGAGTTATCATGTAGTGGTCATGAAGAGTGTAGATCTTGGATCCTTAAAAATGATGTGAACAATAGTTGCAAGTAGATATTCAATGCTACATCCCACCTCTTTAGCTCAACAACATGAATGCAAGCATCAAACCCTTGAAATGTTGATATGATCTTGAATTGCTACAATAAACACTTGAAATCTACCTTGAAATGCCTTATGAATTCCTTTGAAATGCTCTAGAATTCTCTTGTGAAGTATTAGGATGCTCTGTTGAAAATATTAGGTGAAACAATGTGAATTAACCCCTTATTTATACTAAATTAGGAGATTAACCTCGAAATTCAAAGAATTAAGGCCAACACCAGATCTAGGAAGAGAAATAATTAAATTCATGCCAGAATGAAATTCAAAAATTAAGGTCTCATTAAGGGAGGACCCATTCACCACCAAAGGTGAATGGGTCCTTGCTAAGTTTCCAGGACCAAGCTTTGAGGAGTTGAAAGAAGGCCAAAAAATAATTCCAGATCACCAGAAAAAGGGGGGTCTTGTTAAGGAAGGACCCATTCGCCATTAAGGGCGAATGGGTCCTGGATAAGCTTACTAGGACCAAATTTTTCCCAATGAAATAATTTGATATTTAATTTATGATTGTCGGGAAAAATTCTAGGGAGGTGTCAAAATTAAGGCCTAACTTTGAATTAAAAGAGGGTTAATAACTCTAATTAGCCACAATGAATTAGGATCACCTAGATAAGTGTGAAAGCACTTTAAAACACTTTACAACACTTAAACAGGGTACACATTATGTACATTTTTATTGAAAAGGGGCCCATTAGGCTTAATTAAGCAAATAAGTCCTAGAAAAGTGTGAAAGTGTGTTAGAAAAATTTACAACTCCTTTGCAATTAAAACATGTTTTAGTTAAATAAAGGTTCTAGAATAGTGTGAATGTGTACAAGACATTGCAACACTACTCCAAGAAACCATTAATTTAAATTTATGTCAATTATTCAAAATAAGTGTGAAAAAGGATTACTTTTTTTGACACTACATAGATATAACGAATACATTTCATTGAGTTATGGGTACTCATCATCAACACTAACAAATTTAAATTCACATTTATTGGTGAAATATTATTAAAAATATTGAGCATTAAATACAAAATGTTGTAACAATTATTAGGACATGCTCAACTACTGAATCTTTTTTCCTAATAGAATTAAAAGTCATAAAATCAAGATATACCCACCCTCTAGACCGGATGTGAAGGTCCCCCTTCATCTGGTTCTCCACAGGGGGATCTCCAGTCATTGCTTCCCCCAATATTCCCCCTCTACCACATCATGGGGAGGTTTACAGGAGATCCATAGGCTCGCTAAAAAAGGTTGCTTAATATAGTAGTCTCGCTACTCCTACGTAAATCATCACTATCCATTATATAAAATCATATAACCCCATATGTTGAGAAATGCATAGCCATCACTCAAAATTAAACAACACAAGCCAAAGAGGAAATAGAGGTATACCATAATCACCTTCACAAAAATTTTCCCATGTGAAGCATAATGGAAGAAAGAGCAATCAAAGCTAGATAAGGAAGGTGTTCCTACTTATATATACTAGGAAATAATTTTTCAACTACCAGAACTGACACACCTTGAACAATGAACTGCAAAATCAAACAAATAAGTGAAACATACATTATGGAGGGATAATAAGAGACAATAATTTCTTACGGATCCACTCTAGAGAAAGGACAACCACCCTAACACACTATAAGTAGAAAGTAGAGAAAATCCTACAAATTTTAGATGATTGCTCAAATAAACAAGTAAATAGACTTAATCAATATTTTTATGTACACCTGCACTAAAAAAGGCTTGTGTTTTGACCATGAGTAAGTCAAAATTTTAACAAATTTTAAAAATAAAAAATAAAAAAATGGAAATGATTGTAGAGACTAGCTACAAACCCCATTCAAATTAGTAATAACAAACAACATTTTGAAATCCAGAACTGTAAAATTTGCATTTAAAGCAGTCTAGTGAACAAAATTCCTCTCTTTATTCAAATTCTTTGTTTTGTAAAATGTCATGAATTCAATTCACCATTGCTTCTATCTTTTAATTGTAACTGATTTTTAAAAAAATCACCATATAACTCAAGTAAATTAGTGAAAAATCACAAAATCGCAAAACACATATTCATCTATACTGATTGTTGCCTTGTCTTAATTGCAATTGAATACATAATTAAATTTAATAATAAGAGATTTGTTGGTAATAAGCCAAACTCAGACCAAAGATGGGTTGGTATTATAGGGGCTAATAACTTAGTTGGTAGAGCACTCCAACAACAAACAAAAGGTCTTAGGTTTGAGTCATTTTTGGTCCATGAAAGCTCAATTTGGTATCGAAGCTAGGACAAGCTAGGAGTCTCAAGAATTCTATTAGAGTGGCTTAAGGGGGGGTGTTGGTAATAAGCCAAAGTTGGACCACATATGGGCTAGTACTATAGGGGCCAGTAGCTCAGTTGGTAGAGTGCTCCAACAAAAAATGGAAGGTTGTGGGTTTGAGCACTTGTTGGTCTATGAAATTTCAATTAAAAAATAGAGCCATACAAAGTTCCAAGGAACTCTTCATAATAAATTTTGGTATTATTTTTGGGATTGTATGTTTGCTACAAAATATTTTAATTGAGACTTATATAAAAACATAGAGGTAGACTATTAATAAGGTTCATAGCATTTAGAAAAGCCTAAAATATGCTTAAACTAAACATGCATCTAACATGCATTATTTTCCTATCATGAAGATTAGCATAGCTAAAAATAAACCAATAAAAACTATAGCTAAACTAACTAAAAATAGTGCATGAAAATGAAGTTGATTAGCATGGTGACGCACATGGTAGTTAAGATGAGTTGCATGTGGTGAGACTCATGCATTACTTGTAAACATACTCCCCCTTGATGCTGAGAGGGCTCACAATCTAATCTTGGAGTGTCAAAAACTAGACCTTTGGAATTACCTTAGCGCAACTATCTTCTAGTCGTTCTTGATTGTCAATGTATTTCAATTCTAATTCCTTCTTTTGCACCAAATCTTGAATAAAATGATACTTTAAATAAATTATTTTTGTCTTGCTATGATGGATTGGATTATTGGCTAATTTGATGGCACTTATTTTATCATAAAAATATTGTAGGTTGAATTTTCTTCTCTCCAATTTCTTCAAGAAATTTTCTAAGCCATAATGCTTGTGTACCTGTCGAGGTGATTACAACATACTCTGCTTCTGTGGTAAAAGGGGAAGCTATAATTTTTTTCTTTAAGCTCAAATTAATCAAACTAGAACGAAAAGAAAAGCAATTACTAGATGTAGAATTTTGGTCATCCAAACTACCTCCCTAATGGAAATCACTAAAGCCAACAAGATTGAACATTTTAGAAGTGTAGTAATGAATACCAAAATTTAGAGTGCCTTTCACATACCTCAAAATTCTCTTACCTGCCTTGATATGTATTTAAATGGCTCGATCATGTACCTTGAAATGAGAGAAACTGAATAAGCAATATCAAGTCTTGTGTGGGTTAGAAACACCAAACTTCCAACAATGATTCTATAAGTTGTCTCATCAATTATTTCAACACCATCATCTCTACACAAATCAACTCCATGAGAACTTGGCGTGGAGGCTGGTTAACAATCAACCATATAAAATTTCTTCAACCTATCTAAATGGTGTACTTTGTTTGAAAAATTAAAATTTCATTCTCACTTTGATAAGCCTCTAGATTACTAGAAAACATTGCATGAGACCTAAATCGTTCATCTCAAATTCATTCATCATAAATTTTTTAAATTCATCCTTTATCTTAAAACTGCTACCCGTATACAAAAAATCATCAACATACAAACTTACAATAATAATATCATTACCTTCTTGTTTGTAGTAAAGGGTGGGTTCATTCTTACTTCTTTGTAATCCATTCTTCTAAAAATATCCATCAATCTTAGCATACAATGCTCTTGGTACTTTCTTGAGGCCATACACATCTCTCTTCAATTTGTAGAATTGATGTTCTTTTCCTTGCACTTCAAAACCTTGTGGTTGTTCCACATAGACTTCCTTAGATTCTAAGTACCCATTTAGGAACTTTTCACATCCATGTGATGAATGCTCCATTTCCCTTGAGCTACTAGTGAAATCATCATTCTAATAGTCTCTTGTCTTGCTACTGGTACAAATGTCTCTTCATAATCAATCCCATACATTTGTGTGAAGCCTTTAGCAACTAACCTTGCCTTTTGTCTTTCATCACTCCCATTGAAGTGCACATAATCTATTGAAAGGGGGAGGGGTGAATCAGTGTATCAAATTTATTCAAAACTCTTTAATTCAATATGCATATCCAAGTATAAAATATGAGTCAAAACAACTACTATCAATCAAGCAATCACATAAACACACATTCACAAAATGAACACCAAATATATGTGAAAACTCAAAATGGAAAAACCACAGTGAAAAGATCTTCTTGGAGCTATTGTCCAAATCCAACTTCACATCAATTGAAATAACTACTATCAATCAAGAACTCATATAAACACACATTCACACACTGAACACCAAATATATGTGAAAAATTAGAATGGGAAAACCATAGTGAGAAGAGCTTCTTGGAGGTATTGTCCAAATCAAACCTCATAAAAAATAATGAACAAGCTACATTCATGAAGTAGGCACCAACCTACCAGAGACACCAATCCCCTGAAGTATATGTAGGCACCAACCTAATGGAGACAAAAATCACCTATATAAAGATCTGAGCACCAAATCAATGAGTAGAACATCACTCCTACCAGATTGTAATGCCCCTTTTCTTGGTGTCGTCTATTTTGGCTAGTTGGAAATTTGACCCACTTGCTATTTTTGATAAGTGTTATTTCAGTAACTGGTCCTGGCGACAATGTAGTGTAGGGTTTCTTGTTTGGGTAGTGTGTGGTAGTTGTCTAGTGAGCTTTAATTTTTTTATGTTAGTTTGATATTTGGGAGTACTTACTATTTTAAGTAGTTCTTATTTATAGTAGGTCTATTTTCGGTAAGTAGTCCTGACAACAATGCAATGCAATGTTTCCATTCTTGGCAGGAGATGAGTTTTCTCTATAGTCAGAATTATTATTTGGTTAATGTGTCACTCAAGTATTAATGTTTCTTTTTAATAAAAAAGGAATATAATCTTGGGTTATAAAAGGACCCCTTAGCCAAGTTGCACAATGTTGTTTTAAAAGAGGGGCTATTTTACTTTTAGTGGATGTCTTATAATAGTTTATTTTTATAAAGTTGAGGCTTAATTTATGCCTCAAGAGGTGGATGCCTAGCTTGGGAGACATAAGGATTTTAATAAATAAAATAAAAAGGATCATGAAGGGGGTGTGGGGTTTTGGAGGGAAAGTAAATTCAAAATGATGTTGCCCTAATTTCTCCCCCTTTCTTTATTTATTCATTTGGAGATCTCATTTGTAGGTATGGATATTTTGACAACTTAAGGAGACTCTATTGGAATGATTCCAGATTTTGATTACAATTGATTGAGGATGAAAAACCTCATTTCTAGTGCTAGTTTCGATGGTGAGAGATACTTCCTAGCTAGTTGGAGTGGTTCTACTTCAAGGATTACCATTGTGCTTATAGAGTTCTTGATTTTTTCACTTTTGGGGATGAATAATGAAGATTTTCTTAGTGTTTTGATGGGGGCTTGAAGATTTTGGTGTGTTTGATCGCTTTAATATTGGTGTTGTTTGGAGGAGATTTGAAGCCATTTTTAGAGGTCTGATTGCATTTCCAAAATTTTGGAAATCACCATTTTTTATTGGGTCTGAAAGAAATCAATTCATAGCTTTATGCATGCTTGGTCTACCATTATGGGTATTTTCTTATTGGATTCCTCTAGTTTGGGTGTCCCATTTCAATTATCTATTTGCATTTATTGGTGAAGCAATGATTTTTAGAGCCCAATCACTCTTTCTTTGGAGTCGTTTCATTTCTAGGTATGTTGAAGTTCAAGTCTATTGCTATAGAGGTCTGAATCATGCCATTTTGGGGTTGTTATTATTGTTTCTTTGCATTAATGAAGTCTAGGAAGGTTCCATGTATGTATATTCTCACCCCATGATGAAATATTGCAATGTATGATGAATAAAATGACTATGTTGGCTCAAATAAGGTCTTCAACACATTTGCATTAGGTCTGATATACATTTCTTCAAGTCCGAAAATGCTAGTTTTCATTGCTTCAATGTCTTGTTATGGATCTATTTAAAAAGGAAGTTATTTTGTATTATGTATTTATGTTCTATTTCCTATGCACTCTTGTGAATAATACAAAACACATGAAACAACAAGCATTACAATCAACAAACAAAATCATTAGCAAATAGAGAAATTCAAAAAAAATCAAGGGTGTATATTAGACAGATTACAACTTGATAACGCTCACAAATCTTCAATACTGATAACATAGCTTACACAAGAATTGAGCTTGCATCAAACACTCTCCTACACTCCTTATGATATTATGATCATGGCACACAAGGATTGAGAGATGGAACTCCCATCACAAAACCCGAATAACACTTGCTCGAACAAGTTCGCATCCACACATAATTTTTCACACACATATCATGTGAAGTGAGATGATGATTATATACAAGACATTACATTAACAACACTTTATGTTCATTAGGGATTCGTAATTAATAGGATGACATAAGGTGGACCTAAATTCAAATTACATGAAACGTGTAGTAGGTAGGTTCTAAATCAAATTTGTTGTCGTCAAATCAACATGATGTCATGCACTTCTAGAAGAACCTTAACTTGGACCTATTTTAGTTTCCCATGCTATCTCCAGATGTCGCATGCTACTAGTCGTTGTTGCATAGTTCTAAAAAACCAAATAGTTAATTGTTGGAAACTCTAGAATATGATAGAACAAGTGTAGGCATACTCTCCTTTGAAATTGTAGAGAAAAATTTGCATCTAGAAGGAAATATAGAACATGACTATATTACCAGAAAAAACCTTTCTATCTTGAGTATTAACCTCCAAGATTTTGGATTAGACTTCTAGATTACCTCTATCAACATGAATAGATGTAGGCATGATATTGCAAGCATACTGTAAGTAGTAAGATTCGTTGTTCTTCAAAATGCATAGATAATGATAATTCAAGTATGATTACATTCACTGTTCAATTAACATTACACATTAGACACCAGTGAGCACTACTCGTCATCAAAGATGCTACTCCTTGACATTATTTCTCTGACATCAATGATAATTTATGCTCAACAATATCCCTTTTTGTCATTGATGACAATCAATAAAATGTTGGCCACACAAGAAGTTAAATCTAATACGAAACCACATCACTTGACTTCTTTCTCCCCTTAGATGATTTATCATTTTGAGATGTATTTCTCCCCCATTGATATCAATGGTTTTTCTTGTCATCTGCAAGCTCTGTAAGCTCCCAAATATGATTTGTGTGAATGGAATCTATCTCTTCTTGCATTGCTTGCACAAGTAAACCTCATTAGTACTTACATCTTCAAAACATGATGGTTCAAAATCAACCTTGGAAAGGAAAGCAAAATTTACTATCGCACCTCTTGGATTTTTTCATGTGGTTGATTTGAACTCCTTTGATTAATGTCACTTAATCTTCTTACTTTCCTTGTAGAACTTGGACTTGAAGCTGAACTTGCACTTGGAACTAAAGAACTAGATGAGGGGCTACTTGGTGGCCTTGTAGCACTTGGAGCTGAAATATTAGTGGGCTGCTCATGCTCAATATCATCAATAATACCACCATTCAAAATAGATTTTGACATCTCAACATGGTCTTTTCGATATCATAAACTCCCATTTTATCAAAAAATACATCTCTTGACACAACAATGCTATTGGAGAGAGGATTATACAATCCGCAAGCCTTAATTTGCTCACTATATCCAACAAAAATGCATGACTCACTTTTTGGATTACACTTTTTTCTCTTTTAATTAGCTACATGAGCATAGGTTAATCAACTAAAAACTTTGAAATGATTAACATTAGGCTTTTTTTATACTGGGCTTCATAAGGAGTTCTCATGTTAAGTGCACTAGTGGGACTCCGATTGAAAATGTACACTATTGTAGCAACTGCATCACCCCAAAAAGAATTATGTAGTCCCTTAGTTTGTAACATATTCCTTGTAATTTCCACCACTATACGGTTTTTCTTTTTAGCTATTCCATTTTGTTGAGGTGTGTAAGTAGTGGTGAGTTGTCTTTTGACAACATTCATATCACAATAATTCTGAAATGTGAACATCCTATTCTTTGACATAGACACATTATCAACAAGATTTGTCTTTTAAATTCTTAGCCAATCAATAATAATTCTTTTTCTAAAAAAATAAAAATTAAGAGAATTAATCTCTATTGTATTGAGACGACACGTACTAATGAACTATTAAACTAAATTTTGAAATGTGAACATCCTATTCTTTGACATAGACACATTATCAACAAGATTTGTCTTTTAAATTCTTAGCCAATCAATAATAATTCTTTTTCTAAAAAAATAACAGATAAGAGAATTAATCTCTGTTGAATTGAGATGACAGGTACTAATGGACTATTAAACTAAATTTTGAAATGTGAACATCCTATTTTTTCACATAAACACATTATCAACAAGATTTGTCTTTTAAATTCTTTGCCAATCAACAATAATTCTTTTTCTAAAAAATTAACAGATAAGAAAATTAACCTCTGTTACATTGAGATGACACGTACTAATGAACTATTAAACTAATTTCATTCCTACTGTATAATGGAGTGCATTAAATGAGTGATGCGGTACAACTAAGACTATTTTCCTCTACCACTGTAAGAATCTGAAAGCTTAGTTGTAAAAGAGTACCATAAAATGCTGCCATTGCAGAAATGCCCAAAGTTGCGCAAATTTCCAGTCGGCTGTATGGAATGCGTCCAAGCTGTCAGCATGGAATCTGTATCTTTCACGTTTCAAACTAGGAGATATTTTTCTTAGCATTCAAACTAGAGATCGCATTCAAACTAGTTTCTTTTAATGTAGTGAATCTCCATTTAAGCTCAATCATCGGCAATATCCTAGATACCCGTCTTCAACGCCACGGAAGTTTCCTTCGTTAGGGTTTCTTTCCTGGGCACTTTCCTACCAAGTTTAGGTGAGGCCATGCGGAGGAATAGCCTGCCTTACCCTTTTTCAGTGCACCCCACCGGCCATAGCCCAATCTCCCCTATCTCTAGTAGCGGGTGGGTCACATCAACAACGTTACTGGGTAATCTGTATCTTTCAGATTTGGTAATAGAGTACACAAGTAGGAGATATTTTTCTTAGCGTCTCTAATTAGATATCGCATTCAAACTAGTTTGGTTATCGGCAATTGCCTAGATACCCGTCTTCAACGCCACGGAAGTTTCCTTCCTTTGGATTTTCTTTAATAGGCACTTTCCTATCAAGTTCAGGTGAGACCATGCGGACGAATAGCCTGCCGGAAGTTTCCTTTGTTCGGGTTTTCTTTCCTGGGCACTTTCCTATAAATGAGACCATGCGGACGAATAGTTTGCCTAATCCTTTTTCAGTGCAGAAACCCCTTTTTGTTCTGAAGAAATTGGCTCTGGACGAAGTTATTTAGTTGGTTCAGCAATAAGATGGCATCGGGACTCTCCAACAGCACCACAAGTGATGGGGAGAAGGAAGACAGTAAAGATGTTATCATAGTTACGTAAGAAAAGTTTTTATGCAAAATCTGTATGTTCCCTTTACAACTGTGGTAGAGGAAAGTAGATTAATTTTTTCTGGTTTCCCATTAAAGACGTATTTTGTGATAGAATGGTCAACGGGGTAACTGCTTACCATATTACATTAAAGATTGATTTTATACTGAAAAGGAACATTGCCAAACGTCCGCAGATCTAGGTTTTGAATCCTAAATACTCTGTTTATGTCTTTCTGGAAATATAGAATAAACTAAACTAGCGCTTGCACCTCAATGAGGTGCAATGATTACGCCGATAGTAGGATATACTTTTGCAATATATTAAAAGGCAAGGGTTAAAATCGCAAGAAAATGTTGTTGTTGCTCATATCTCTGTATCACAAAACAAACATTCAAATCAAAATAATAATGTAAATGACTTTAATCACAAACATTTCCAACTTACCGAATTAAAAAAAAAAAAGAATTTTGAAATCAAAAGTGATTTCTTACAAAACTGTCACAGTGGAAAGACTTGAAAGCTGGTAGCCCAATGATCCTGTCAGCCCTAGGCCAAATAATTTTATGTCCAATTCAACCATCACACTTATATCTACTTCTATTTTATTGTTTACAGGTCTTTTATGACAAAAAAAAGAAATGGACAATGTGTATCATCTTTTCTAAGCTATTCAAGTAATCCTTCAACTATTTTATTAAAAAAAGATGGGTTTCTCAGGAAGCACGGTTAACTACATTGTTGTAACAGCGGATCCAGAACAAGACACTCTTTTCCATGACCGACCACAAGGATCTCCTCCACTTGCATTCCACCCAGTAAGTTGAGACGGAGAATTTAGATTGGTATAAAGGTTTGTCAGAGCAGAAACTGAAAATCCATCCAAAACATAACATAAATCAGAAAACTACAAATCGAACACATTGGATTAACAAAACCATCATTGATGTAATCTTTTATGTTAGAACATTGTCTTTAATTGATTCAAACAATAGAAAACCTATGGATTTCCAATGTAATGAAAAAACATTCATTAAGCCAATTTATTAGTTATATAAAGGGCACTATTTATAAATAACTGTCAATAGATATCATTTTACATTGTCCCTGTCATTTACAACTTTCTAGTGGCAAAGCAAAAAATTGATGCGAAAAAAATACGTGGAAGTGCAAGAAACAACACGTTTGAAATATATCATTAGAAGTCAATAAGTTATCTTGATGATGGATCACGGATTACCACGGAGAGTAATCTGAAATTGTAAATCAAATATACATAGTTTTTACCAGAAGCTATTTACTGCATCTGAAAAGCTGATGTTCATTAATCATAAACTACTTATTTGTCCAGGTTAAACTACACTTTAAAGAGTTCGATGATACTCCAATGCACCATAGTCATGGATCAGGAAAATAAACAATTTGGCACACTATATAACATCAATTACACTCATTACTCCACATACCCTTAGTACTCCCAAAAACCTTATTACTCCACAATTTAGCAATTTTGCTTTAAAATGTTAAAAACAAAGTCCTTTATATGCAAAATTTTCAAGTAAATGACACCTATTCCAGTCTATAATGTATTACCCCAAATATCCATTCTCATGGCAAAAGGAAACTGAAAGATATGCATTCAGTAAGATTCTTTTGGTCCAAGTATGCTCAGTGTCATCTTAATGTCACAAATAACCCACACTGGCTTCGGATTGCAACATAACTGTTTATCTGAAACTATCAACAACAAATCTGACCATGTGCAAAGATTGAACCACACCACAGTTTAGGATGCAAAAGACATTTTGAATGCCTGATTGCCCGTGAAATATTCTGCTTTGTTCACACAATTATTTCATGCAAACTATACATTTAAAACAAACATTTAGTCTCCCACATAACTCAGAACAACTCAAATGGATCCACATTTTCACATTTAGATCTTACCAGTGAATCACTCGGATGATGTAAGGATTAAATGGACTTCTTCAACCATATCTTTTCTTCTCCCCAAATGCCCATATAACCTATTCTTCTGCTATGTGCATGGTACATTCCTATTCCAATTTTGTGTTTTGTAATTGTGGCGGAATTATAGGGCAGATTGTCAATTTATATCATGCGGGAAATTATCATGCATGTGTCCCTTGTTTCTCTTAAGAATCAGCATCAGTTGGAATATCAAAACTACAAATGATTGGTAACAGCGTCATTCTCATGTTCAAGCTTCCTGATTAGCAATTGGAGTAGACAAACTTTGTCATGGAAAAAAAAGCCTGATTAGCAAACTCGACAAACTTTGTCATGGTAAAAAAAGTGAATGTCAACAGAGTCTAGGAGGAAGTCATAACTGCTGATAGTACCAAGTTGACCTTGATTGAACAGAGACTCACATACATATGGCTGCTTGAGCTACAGGTGCTATTGTGCACACCAAAGATAGAGGTAACTTCCAAGGACAGATATGAATAGAAAGCTATAATATTTGGAACCTCACATTTTAAGTAAAATAGGGAAAAAGTTGAAGCTAGGTATCAGGCCCTAAAGACCAGAATACACAGTTTAAAAAGTTGCATGCTTCAAGCTGGTATCAAGTTCATTTCCTGATTTTTTTATTTTGTGCTGGTTAAGCTCAAGGCTCAAATTTTAACAGATGGTTAGAGTAATAAGTATGGCAGGGTGCAAAAGTGGCTGCTGAGAAATTCTCTAATAGGGCATATCCACCTCTCACAGAAATCCACATGATTATTTTGATCCAGGAATTACATCTAAGTGCAGAAGGAATTCCCTTGCCTTGACCCAGGGATTACAGGTAACTGCAGGAGGAATGACCCCAGCCCTGCGAACAATAAAAGCATAGGTAATGCATACCTAACATTGGAGGCCAGGTGATTCATTATACATACCTGTCATTGGAGGCCAGGTTTTCCTCGTAATAGTAAGGTTGCACCTAATTTGTGGAGGAATCAATCCCGCCATAGTAAATGGTATAAAACCCAACTGTCTTAGCTTTGCATTATCATGTCAGCACCACTTGGCGCACTTCTAAGAGCGTTTGCCTAATGGCATTCTAAGAAAAAAAGAAGTATATCTATCAGGTTTAAAGAAACCAGAATAGTTCCATTTGGCAAATAGATTGTAAAAGCTTCTATGTTCGTCTGCTCTTCCCCTCGAATTTAGACCATATTGATCTGTGCATCATTGGGGTTCATTGGGGTATGCATTAAATAGTCAAAAAATGGGAATCTCAAAGTGATTTTTGTGACACCCAGCAAAAATAACGGCCTAACATGTAAGTAATTCTGTTTTTCTAAATAAATAAGTGGTAAGAGTTGAATGCATTCTACCGTCTGGTCCATTGGTGACTCCACCAACTGGCAGGGGCGCCACAATCACCGCTAAACTGGAGACGATAAAGAGCTAAACCGTCGATTTCCGTCTCCCCATCTTCTGCCAACTGTGCCCCTCGCCTACAGACGAGGTGCTAAAAGGAACCTTGCATTTTGGTTTCATCTCAAGAGCTTAAACCATTTCCCAGGATGCCCGTGTATTACTACCTAGAATTGCTGAGTGAATCCCATGATAAAATTTATTGCAGTCTCTGCACCCAACTATGGAAATATTTGGAATTTCTTTTATCAACGAAACCATAAGAAAACTAACAGCGAATGTTGCTATTCGACATTGCTTAAATAAAATGAAGACAAATTTAGCAAGAGAATGGATCAAGTGAAACAAATAACCTTTTGGGTGGTAATCACATCTAGGGTTGTTGCCAAACTGTCATGCCCCACTCCTATTCCCTCCTGCAATCTTCCTCAACTCTGCTTCTTTCTATACATCTCGCCTTCTTTGTACTTGATGGAAGAGTATTCCTTTTCCCTTATAGCTGAACTCTCCTCACGCCTTAAGGGTCTTATGTCCCACGCCCTGCAATTTCTTTCCTTCCTCCCACGTGATTCTCTTCATTTTCTCCTCATCTCATCACCCTACGATGCATTCCTTCCCATTTCTTTTCCTAAGACTTTGTTCCTTATTCTTTCAGTCTCCCACGCGTCTGATAAAATTTCCTCTCCTTAAAGCTTGATGGGAAGCCCATCGCTTGTGCAAGAGCTTTGATTACGGCACAAGCAAGGACGATGTTGGCATCAATGTGGAATTTGGCTTTAAATTTGCCATTTTGCATTTGCCTAAAAATTTCTAGAGCCTTTTCAACAAATCCATTTCTGTTGCGCCTCCTCTCAACACCCTCCCTCTCTTTTCTCCCCTCTCCACCTCTACCGCCCACCTCCTCTAGTAAAAGATATATATCACACCGCCTAAGAATGTGCCTTCATGGAGGTTGCGGGTCAGAGTTCCTCTGCAAACTGACCTTTCTATCCTAGCAAATGGGTCACCATGCCATATTAATGGCACGGCCACCCCTTTTCTCTGCGGGCAGATATTGCGTTGTCTTGTCAACAAAACATACACGACTTTCAAAACCATCTTCGCATCCTTCATTCACACGCATCCCATCGGAATAGTCTTTCTCGACGTCAAACAACTAATCTGGTGGGATTCAACAATCCGGTGGGATTTCCCACCCAGAATAGCCTATCGGCTAAATAGAACAACATGAAATAAAATATTAGCATATTTGATTTTGATGTGACATTCTAATAAAAATAAAGTATTTTCTTATTCCACTGAAAAGTTAGACTCTCTTTCCTTGCTTCTTTTAACCTCTGCCACTTTCCACTTTCACATAGAAACTAATATGGATACCAACTAGCAATCGCACCTTAGTGTGCAATGGGTACGCCGAAGAAGTGTGGAAAGTCAATTAGGATAAATAAAATATATTATTATATTTGCATTATAAATTATATAATATATTTTAAAAATATTATTACATTTTAAAAATATAAATATTTAACACATATTTATTATTAAATTATATGTAAAATGTAAATTATGTTTATATTTCATATAATATATATTATTAAATATAAACATAATATATAATATATTTAATATAATATTACTTAAATAAATTTATGTAAAAAATAACAAAATCAATTCAGAAAAATACAAGCCTATTAATTTAAATTTACTAAAATCGTAAATTGTTATATGTAAAATGTAAACTATATTTATATTTTATATAATATATATTATTAAATATAAACATAATATATAATCAATATATAATATTTTTAATATAATATTTACTAAAATCAATTTATTTAAAAAAAATAAAAATAAAAAAATAACAAAATCAATTAGAAAAATACAAACCCAGTAATTTAAATTTACTAAAACCATGAATTTTTATATGTAAAATGTAAATAACATAATATAAATAATATATAATATAAATTAATATAATATTATTTAAATTAATTCATTAAAATCAATTAAAAAAACAAAAAAACCCATTACAAAGTTAAAAAAAACAAAACAAAAATTAAAAAATGAAAAAACAAAACAAAAATTAAAAATTAAAAAACAAAACAAAATTAAAAATTAAAATTAAAAAACAAACAAAAATTAAAGATTAAAAACAAAACAAAAAAAAATTAAAAACAAAACAAAAATTAAAAAATTCCTACGGAGTGTTTGAGTTTTTGAAAAACAAAAAAAAAAATTAAAAACTTCAAAACTTCCTGCACAAACAATGCCTACGCAGTACTTGCGTAGGTAATGCCTGCGCAGTACTTGCACAGGGAATCCCTGCGCATAGTTGCTGCGGGTTTTTAAAAAACCAAAAAATAATATTTAAGCACAAAAAAAAAAGGCGAAAATTGATGAACGGCTGAGATTCTTTGAACGGCAAACAGATTAATATCAACCACTGATAGGCAAAATTAGCTCGACCATTTCCAAATAAGATACGCCTTCGACGTAATTAATTCTCCGTTGAACGATCAAAATCTTTACTCTAAAAAAGATATAGGGGAGAGGGATCAGTAGTCGTGGGGGGTCCAATAGTCATGCATTCAATTGTGATTATAATACCCAATCTTACCACATATTTAAACTATATATTGTAAATAAATAGTTCAAATGTAAATAAAAAAATAACCAAATGTTGATCAAAAGTGAACCAATACTTGAACACATGTGAACCTCTAAATGTTAGATTAAAAAAACATAAATACATTCATGAAGAAGTGAAATAAGTATATTTTTGTCTCAAATAAAATATCATAACTATCCACCATAAGTGTATCATTTAAAAAATAAAATGCTCATTTAATAAAATAAGACACTCATTTAAACAACTATTGTTATCATAGTGAAAAAATATTGTTCTTATGTGTACAACTATTGGGGTAGCAATGTACAAGCATTGGAGTATTTTATATTAATAGTTTGTTCTATCACAAATATAAAAGGTGAGCACAGCAAATAACATGTATTTTTCCATTAAATGTGAAGGATTTTCAAAAAAAAATAGTGTTCAACTATTGGTCCATTTTTGTTTAATATAAGATGTATTTTAAATAATTATGTGTTGTTTTTATAACAACAAATAGTTGTTTTGCGTACAACTATTGGTCCATATGTGTTGAATATGAAAGTTAGAGATATCAAAGATTTGTGGTTATCAATAATTATTTGGTCCATTTAGGTTGTAAATTAATTTTATTTTAAATAAAAATATGATATTCTACAAACCACACATGATATTTTTTTGTTCAACTATTGGGGGTTCCATGATTAAATTTTGGTTGAACCTTTAAAAAGTCAAATTTTAGACACTTCTCAATAGATGTGATGATGTGGCGAGTTGCATGGTGAGTCACACCTCCAAACCTTAGTTATAGATAAATAAGAGGCCAGTCTACATTTCAAAAAAAAAACGAAGGTTCTATGATATTCTAGTCAATCGCTACATGCTAACAAAGTTAGCCTGCACGACTACTAGCCCCTCTCCCCTATTGTGAATCCCTTTACAACACAATCTTAAATTCAAACAAGAGATTATTTTGTTTAATTTAATAATATAAGCTATTAAAAAAAAAGTCAAAATTGATACGATAAACTAGCGGCAAGGAAACAAAGAGTAACTCGCTGTAACATACAGCCAAAGTTAAGTGCAAGAGAAAGAGAGAAGTGTTTTCTTTTTTTGGTTATCTAGTGAGAATGCGGTATTTTTACATTAAATTGTTATTGTATTGGATTTATATTATTTAGTTTTAAAATTAATTAAAATTAATTTTATTTTTATTTATTTAATAATTATTTTAATTTTTAAATATTTGTAAATAAAATAATAATAGGTACATATATATTTATAAAAATAATTTTAAAATAAAATAATTTTCAAATAAGTAAAATAATTTTAAAAATAAATAAAAATAATTTCTCAAACAAAAATAAAATAAAATCTTGATGATATGTTTATACAATCATTTTATAAAAGTGCTCTTCCTATTTTCTGACAGCTCTTCGTAGATTAATTTTTTTATTGGATGAAGCAAATCAAATAACCTATACAAATGCAAATTTACAAATCACCTCTCTTAGAATTGTAATTATCATTGTCCAATTATTGACTAAGTTAACAATGCTTAGCTGTACATATGAGTGCAAAGGTTTTGCAGAAAATTTCAATTGGAACCACTTTCGAAAATGTACATTTGTTGACGGAAACTAGAAGCGTCTAGGCATAAAGAGACTAGCACTTTTCACATGTTACTAGCCAGCAATGTGCTTTGCAAAAAAATTGGTTGTTGTGCTTAAATTAGGGGAGAGGGTCCAGTAGTCGTGCGGGCTAACTTGGTCAGCATGTAGCGATTGACTGGAATATCTTAGAACCTCCATTTTTTTTTTTGAAATGTAGACTCGTCTCTTATTTATCTATAACTAAGGTTTGGAGGTGTGACTCACCATGCAACTCGCCACATCATCACATATATTGAGAAGTGTTTAAAATTTGACTTTTTAAAGGTTTGACCAAAACTTAATCATGGAACCCCCAATAGTTGAACAAAAAAATATCATTTGTGGCTTGTAAAATATCATATTTTTATTTAAAATAAAATTAATATACAACCTAAATGGACCAAATACCTATTGATAACCACAAATCTTTGATATCTCTATCTTTTATATTCAACACATATGGACCAATAGTTGTACACAAAACAACTATTTGTTGTTATAAAAACAACACATAATTATTTAAAATACAACTTATATTAAACAAAAATGGACCAATAGTTGAACACTAATTTTTTTTGAAAATCCTTCACATTTAATGGAAAAATACATGTTATTTGTTGTGCTCGCCTTTTATTTTTTTGATAGGACAAACTATTAATATAAAATACTCCAATGCTTGTACATTGCTACCCCAATAGCTGTACACATAAGAACAATATTTTTTCACTATGATAACAATAGTTGTTTAAATGAGTGTCTTATTTTATTAAATGAGCATTTTATTTTTTAAATGATACACTTATGGTGGATAGTTATGATATTTTATTTGAGACAAAAAAATACTTATTTCACTTCTTCATGAATGTATTTATGTTTGTTTTATATAACATTTAGAGGTTCGCATGTGTTCAAGTATTGGTTCATTTTTTATCAACATTTGGTTATTTTTTTATTTACATTTGAACTATTTATTTACAATATATAGTATAAATATAGAGTATTATTTATTCCCTATAATTTCTATTGTCATCTTGCCATTAATTGTACATAAATTATTAGTGATTTGACTTAGTGTTTTTATCATAAAAGACTATTGGAGTTTTCCCATCAATTGTAGACAAAGTTTGGTGTCCATAGACAAATATATATATTATCATTTAATGATTTTTTTGATTGATAATGAAAAGTATAATCAAGAGGTAAAAGTTTAAGTCAATTAGATTGCTAATAATAGTTTATTTATAGTGAAGACAATAATTTTTTTACAGTCAATTAGATTGGCAATAATTTATTTAAAGTCAAGACAATAATTCATTTACAATCAATTAGATTGGTAATATTTTTAAAAAAGAAAGTATTTTTAGTTAAAAATTTTACATTTTAATTACAAAGTATAGATATTTGTTTTGGATAAAAAAATACTAACATATAATTTGTTCATAAGTACAATCAATAAGTTAATAACTAGTTAAAACAATTATTTGAGTATAAGAGGCTACAAAAAGTTAGTTTGTCTTTCTATTTAGTTTAAAATGATAAATTAAAAAATATGGGATCAAATAAGAAAAGATGATTCCTTTTGAGACTTGAATTTGGGTATCACTATTAATAATATTTTTAATGCGGAAAAGATTTAATTCTTGACTTGAAAATAGTTTTTATTTTCAAGATTCAAATGTGTGTTGTTGAAAGAGACTCTAATATCTTGATTAAGGGGATTGATGCCCAAAAAATGTTGACTAAGATTCTTTATCTCAAACCTTAACTCATAGATTTGGACGTTCAACATATTATAACAAGTAGGAATAAGGTGACATATTGGCATGCCAATTTAAGCCTCACCCCAAACTTTTGCAAGTTTATTACACCCTTAACCTATAGTGTGCATGGGATATGTGTATCTAATTTGTGGCTATCAAAACTTTTAATTAACTTGTGGGTATATATATATAGGTTTTTATAGTTATGGTAAATAAAGGGAGAACTCTTATATTTGAAAATTATTGAAATTAGTGGCCATAATTGGAGGATAACTTGATTGATGAAGGAAGATCCTTATCTACACTAGCATATACATAGAATCTTGCATAGATCAATCTTTTCATAAACTTGGTAACATCATCAATCACCATAAGGTGCTGGAATGTTTTTTTGGTGCTCATCATAACTTTTTCTTCCTAATATTCAAAAGGTGGGCCAAGAAGCCTAACCCAAATGGGCCAAGATCTCAACCTAATCTTTTAGTTTCTATTTCCTTTAGGCCTAGCTCCTAAAGATATCTATATTTGGCTTAGAACCTAGGAAGGATCATATTTTCCATTGTACTTGAAGACTTATTAGCCACCAAATTAGGTATTGTAAGATGGATGCCACCATTCTCTAGGAGTGATTCAAGAGGAAGAAGAATATCATAAGAAATGAGATGGTCAAGCCTACGAAAATATTTATCTATGAGTCCCTTCTCTCATTGCTTGGAGTAATGGGGACCTTGAATTTGATTAGATTTGCTTGGGAGATTGACACAATGATAAATTTAGGAGAAACATGCACCTTGTCCTTTGTCCAAGAGAAGAGGGTAAACTATTTTCTAGCCACTACTCCTACTTGGCCACTTGAGAAGAGATTATTCTTGCAAGCCAAAATAACAACCTATCTAGATCCTTGAAACCCCTTAATAGCCCATACTGGGAGAGTTCATACATACAAGGACACCCTTCCCTAGCCAAGTGAGCCTCTAATATAGAATTGTAAAAATCAAAACATCATGAAATGGGTCAATCTATTTTTACAATTAGTTACAAGAGGATGCCACTCCACGTTTTCCATTGATTTCTAGCATATTGAGCTAAGAAAAAATCCCTAGAGAGTTATTCCTTCACTCCCAATGAAGCCTCTTTCAAATTGTCTTTATCATCCTTATCCTCTTATGCAACTTCCACCAACCAATCATAAAAGCACAAACCCTTGCTTCTAGACATCTTGGTGTGAGGGCGCTTGTTTGAAAAGCCTCCTCTAATGGTCTTCCTCCTCTTCCCACTTATCATTTCCCTCTCATTAAGCTCTAACTTAGTTACTTTGTCATTTTTATCAACAAAATCTAGGTAATTATAACATTGTTTTGTCTTTGACTTTATCTTTGCTGATTTAACAATTTTATTTGTAAAGAATAATTAAAAGACTAGTAATATCTTAAATAATCATGTTTAATCTCATGAGGAATTTAGGGAAAGTAATATCTCCATGCTTTGTGGTAAAATGATTCTTACACTCATCATGTAGAACATGTTTTGAGAGGCTACTTGAGATTCCTAAAGTCAACATGTCATTAGTCAACTTCAAAATTATTTGTGGAACTTCTAATTCAAAACTTTAGATAGATGATTGACATGGTTCTAATATGGAATTAAAATTGCCACCATAATCCCCTATCTCATTGAGTTGATTATTTTCATGTGGTTCAACTCCAACTTGGATACTATAGTCCCTTTTGTCCTCATTGGTGCCATTGCTATATGTGAAAATTACATTTAAAGCAAGTGTTATTGTCTCCTTAATTTGTGTTTTTTTTGAAAAATGAAGAAAGGTTTCAATATCATTATGTGTATTAAGTATGATTGCACAACTATTAATATTCTTGGGCTTTCTAATATACCCAACCTTTGTAGGTATTTTTGCAAGGTCACAAGCTGACATATCATTTAAATATGACACATTCTTTCGGCATGGATTGTAGTCATCTAAGCTATGGATTCAAACATGCTCAATTTCCCTTATACCTATTGAATTCTTAATTTTATCATTAAAATATCATCATAATCAAATAATAAGTTTCTATACTTTTATTATTGAAGGGAGAAGTGTTTGAATGTATATCTTAAGGGGAGACAAAAAAAAACATGGTGGCTAAAGAGTTGAATATTGATCACACTTTTAGGAAACATGGTCTTGATGGGAGAAACTATTGGTTTGATCTTTTGCATATTTGATGGGTAGATTTGCATGGACAATCTTTTGTAACTCCCAATATTTTAAGATTGGTTGTGGCTATAAGTTTTGATTATATTTATAAATAACTGCCATCTCTTACATGGTATCGAAGCTCCTCCTCTTGTTCATCTTTCTGGAGAGTTTCTGCCAAAAAGATCCGGGCAATTTTTTTCTTAAAATTTATGTTTCGCCTTTGGAGTGGTTTTGATTGCTAGTGAATACTGGCGTTTTTTTTCTATTCCGCAAGTGAGCTTGTGCGGTTGCCACCTTTCTTGGTCGGGACACAGGGTCATCTAGGCAAGGGCTTGTGACACTACTCCTGCCATTACCATTATATATTTCCTTATAATGTCTTTGCTTCTCCTCTCGTGCTGTGCGTTTTGATCGACCGTGAATTGCTGCATTGTGCAAAGGGCGAGTGAAGCCCGACATCACTATGTAAAAGGTGAAATCATTGCACAAAGGACAATTGAGGGCACAATTTTGTAGCTGGAGACATTCGATTTGCAAGAGGAGATAAATATTTGCAACGGTTTGTGAGCATGTTGTGACCATTCATCTGAGGTCGAATCTGAAGCCACCATATCACCTCTAGAAGAAGGGCGCTTTTCTCATTGTTGCGGTGAATTTCATATCAGTGCAGGATCTCATTCTATTTGCAGGCTGAGCAAGCCATTTCTAGGCCGTGCAAAGCCATATTTGGTGTTGAAATCTGCCCAAGCACAATTTGAAATCTGTGTGGGTTTTAAAACTTCAAATACGGTTGGCATTGTGACATGATTTGGGCATCTATAGGGCATTTCATGGTAAATTGCATCTGTATGCATTATTTCACACTCTTTCTTGGTGTTCGAGCTGGCTGTTTCCACGTTTGTCCTTGGTTTGTCACGCGTTGCAAAGTATTTGGAGCTTGCAACAAAACTTCCTCTGTTTGGCCTCTGCTGAACGTTTCTGTGGCATTCGATTTGTTGGAAGCTGGTTATTTGCGTTGATCAGGGCACCCGATGCTGATTGAGGTAAAGGTTTTGCATCAAGCTAGGGTTTTCGATTTTCTCATCACCTTCTTGCTGGGCGCAATTTTATTCTTGCTGGGAGTGTAAATTTTTCTTGTTGTTTTAACTTTGGCGGCGGGTAATTATCCCACATTTGTTGTGAAAGTTTCCCTTTGGCCTTTATATGCTCCAACGCTCACTTAAACATATTAAGTGCTTGTGTGTTTGGCGAGTTGATTTGGCGTTTTGGTGCGGGAAATCACCACAAAACACTTGGTATGATGTACAATTTTTTGCTCAAATTTTTTCACTTTCAATTACATAATCAACTTTTTTGCATTTCAATTACATAATCAACCCTTTTTGCATTATTGCTTTTTAAAGTATTTTAAAAAGGTGAAATGTAATTTTAAGAGGCTTTATCAGTTATTTTTGGTGTTTTAGTATAATTTAGTGTATTTTTGTTTGCTTTTGGTGCAAATTGTTGTCATGACTACTCTTGATTCAGTTGAACTTTTAAACCCTCATAACTATCATTCCTGGAAGATTACAATGCATAGGTTGCTCCAATCTAGGGGTTTTTGGTCCACACTGAATGATACACAACCCACTTTTACCAGGGAGTATGAAACATTTTTTCACATAAATAAGTGTGACGAAGCTATAGGTCTGATAGCTTTGCATGTTTCTGACAGTCTTCTTTTCCATATTGAGGAGTGTAATATACCCAAGGAGGTATGGGATGAGTTCAAAAACCTATTTGGTCAGATCAGTGAGTTCGATTCTTTGCAGCTAGAGGGAGAATTAACTTCTCTTTCTCCTGATGCATTTCCTTCCATTGATGATTTCCCAGTCAAGTTCAAATCTGTGAGGTCACAATTGGCTAGATGTGGGAAGGATAAAACTAATAAGGAGTCCATTTTTTCGATTTTTTCTAAGTTGAGAGGTCCATTTGTAGTTTTTTCTTCTACCTTCTACTCCACCATGGATTCTTTGGGCAATGCATTAAAAAGGCCTTCTTTTGAGACATTTTGTGACCATTTGACAAGGGAACAAGTCAAACTTGCCTAATTAGAGGGAGTTTCTATGAATCATGCATTAATTGCACAAGCATCTCAGAGCAAAGGAAAGAAGAAACCTAAGGTTAAGATAGAGTCTAATGAGTCCTCCACCTCTTCAAAAGAGGATCAACCTAAGAAGTTTAGTTGTGTGTATTGCAAGAAGAAAGGTCATGATGAACACCACTATTGTACGAAGAAGATCGATGAGCTTTCACATCTTCAGAAGAACAATATTCCACTGCCCTCATTTGTGACCCCTTCTTTTATAGCTTCTCCATCTGCATCACCTTCACCTTCATCCAAACCTACATAGTAATGGAATGCAGGATTTACAAGTGGAATGAAAGGTAAAAAAGATAAATTCAAAGGACATGCATTGGTAACTTCTACAGTTTATTCTGGTTGTGGTAGATGGTTTTTGGATTCAGGAGCATCTCATCACATGGGTTTTACTCCATATCCTTTTTTGGGACTTCATCCTATTGATAATTCTAAGATTTTGCTAGGAGATAGTATGTTTTTAAATGTTGCGGGGATAGGCAATGTTGAGATTGGTGATGGTTATTTTAGAGATGTAATGTGTATTCTTGATTTACACATCAATCTACCTAAGACTGTAGAGTTCACTGCAGATTCTATTTTTATTAGAGAGGTTGATACTGGCAAAGTCATTTCTATTGGTGAAGATGATCACGAGTCTCGTCTCTATGCCTTTTCTCATATTTTGATGATGATGATTATGAGCCTCACACCCCTCTTGCTAGTGTTGATAGCAATTCCTTGGGAGAGATTGGTCATTTGAATTTGGAGTTCTTTAGACCTATGTTGATTCATCACCTATTGCTTCAGAGGTTGGTTCTTCAACATAGCGGGATGTTTTTGATCCTTTAGATCAGGGTGATCCCACAATACTCATTTACAATTTTTGGGCAAACTGGACACTGAATTGAGTTTTTTTAACTAAATCTTCACTTTCGGGCTCCTATAGCAGCTAAACCGTGAGGAATTTGAAGATGATGCAAACTAGTGATTTGTGATATTTTGTTTATAGATTCTAAATATATTTTTTTCAAAAAATTTGGAATCAGATTGCACTTTTTTTTCCATCTCCTTCGAAAACTAGTTTTTATCAGTAAACAACATTTTTAAGAATCGATTCTCACTGTATACAACATAAATTTTTTTGTATGAAAGATAAAATTATAATTTTTTCGAATTTAGATTTGTAACTATGATATCTAACCAATTCAATTGGTTTGATAGTGTTTTATTAAATATTTTTTCATTAATCAAGTTTCGAAGTCAAACCAATTACAATCCAAACATAGGCGAACTATATACAACATAACGTTTTCTGTATGTATTGAAATTGATTTTTTTTTTTAATGGATCAAGGACATCAATACCCAGTCTGAACATATTTTTCAAAATTTTATTTTGATAATCTACTATTTTTCCACATGTGCAGAACAAAGAGCTTGATTTTCGGTGAAAAACCTATGTTTAATAAAACTTAAAAACAAATACATAATAAAACCAAAACATATTAAAATTATAATCGTTGGATAGCTCGTTCCGAGGACTACTTGATTCCAGTTGGGTCTATGAAGTCTTCGCCATTTTCATCTTCAACTCAAGCTCCGAAGTGCAAAAATTTTGATTTTTTTGTGACAAAGAGTAAGAATCAGGGAAAAGGGGGGTTCAAGCGAGCCAGGGTTCACTCGAACCCTGGTTCGAGCGAACCCCCTTTCAAAAAGGGGTTTTCAATTTGGTTTGTTGGTGGGATGCATTGAATGGGTTCACTCGAATCTGGTTCGAGCGAACCCCCTTTCAAAAAGGGGTTTTCATTTATTTTTTTGGTGGGATGCATTGAATGGGTTCACTTGAACCTAGGTTCGAGCAAACCCTCTTTTGGTTTGTTCGAACCAATGAGTTCATTCGAACCCCAAGAACAAATTTTTTTGGCATGGGGTCATTTTTTGCAAGTTTTATTTCCTCATTTGAATTGTAAACCAATTTTATGGGTTTACCCATAATTCCTTATGGGATAGTCAGTTGACAGGTCTTATAGAGTTATTTTGTGAATGTCACATTTCTGATTTGGATGATGCATTTGAGGGTATATCCCCTCTTTTTGATGACAATATTTGTACTATTGTCACACCATCTGTGTCTTTGGAGATTATTGCTTCAGATTTTCCACATGGTCTTGTTGATCCACCTTCTTTAGTTGAGGTTGCCCCTGATCATGATGTGATATTTGGTTACATGGAGTCACCGAGACAGTTTTCAAAGGCATCTTTCATGTTGATTCTTTCTCTCCCTTCTCTTGTTTCAGAGTTGGAGTTTCTCTTGCATCATTGGTTGTTTCTCCCTAAAGGGAGTCATGTTTTTTGCAAACATGGGATATTCTTCAAAATTCTAGGATCAACACAGGAGTTTCTTCATCATGGGGGGGATCTTCAACATTTCTACTCTTTTCTATGGGGGGGCTACATGATCTCTCTCTTTTTGTATTTTGCTGAGATCAGTAATGGAGTTGTCCTTGGGAGGTCTTGTGAAGTCCTCCTGCTTTCACTTTTTCATCCTTTTTTTCTCTCTTTTGGAGAGGAGTTTTCTCCCATACGATTTTTCTCCTTTTCTTCGATTGTGAGAGATTGCATTGCATAACAGTTGTGCATGGGTACCTAACATGGCCTTGTAGATGAAACCCATCTTGCATTTCATTTTGCATAATAATCTCCCTAAGTTTGCACTTAAGGGAGGACCGTGTTAGTGTTAAGTTTTAACTTCGGGATAATTATTTAGGTAGTTTTCCCGTATTAGGTAGTTTTTCACCCGTCACATTTTTCACGCCTTTAAAAGGGTTGTACACTATGCATTATCTCATCTCATTTTATAAATATTATCTTGATATATTTGGTAGAATAGCCTTTGTGCTTCTCTCGTGTATGTATGAGGGTGATTTATTTTTGTAGGTTGAAGATCTTGGGGAGGAGCTGCCATCTCCTACAAAATTCACATAGGGAATCCATCCAAGCGAAGGGAATCATCACTAGACATAGAGAACCTTACCAAACACAAGTCAACCTTTGTGAGAAGTTGATTACAAATACTATGCTAAGAAGTGGAAACTTGACAAGCAACCTCCTTTAAGCATTATTGTCTAAGAATGTCACAATATGGAGTATATATTTTGAATATACTTAAACTCTTACTCATAATCTTGAACAAAGGCTTGAAGAATATTTGGAAGCTTAGTATAGAGTTTTTGAGCCTCCTTAATATTGTCAATTGGCGGGGTCACATTCCTCATCAACTAAGGTGTATGCCACCTAAGAGAGAAAGGTAACAACACTACCATTACCCATTTCATGACTACTACACAAGAAATTACTAGAAGGATAGATAACATGACATGGTACGAAAATTAAAATAACAAAAGCCTTAACCCCTTTGTAAATAAAAGATATCTAGATCTAGAAATCTTTTTCAAGTGTCACAAACATAATACTTTTGTAGGAGGTTTGTTAGAACCTCAAAATTGTAGGAGACACAATTCATGAATGGGTCTTGAGAATCACCTCATTATCCATTTCAATAAGAGTTGAGTAACTATTATGAAGAAATATTTCCTTTCAATTAAAGGTGCCTATCCAAATGGAAGATTAGATAGGGTGTCATTCTCTTTTTTTCATTTGCCTCAGTGGGCTATGGGGCTTCCATTACATTATTGAAGATGGGAAGTATTGTTAAAAAAGAAGGCAACCACTACAATATGAAAATCTGAAATATACGCTTGTAGAAATTAATGGAGAAATGATTTAGAGTACAAATAAATCACACAAATCAAGAACCATACACATAATACAAGGATCTATGCGGAGAAAACCTTTTCGGATAAAAAAATCTCCAAAAAAGAGGGCAAATTTGTATTATTCTTCAAAGAGATTAAAATACATAGAACTTCCTCAATCTTGACTCCAATCCAACAACATTTATGTACCTGTAAAAGATCTCATAATGTCTCCATCTCAACCCCTCAATATATAGATTCATGGGGGCTCAAAAATATCACTATAAAACATTACCATGGGTCAAAACAAGGTTTTAAAATACCACATGGTAAAAGTCCATACAACCCTTACATGATAAACATGGTCTCTTACATGACATTGCACCTTCTTACATGTTGTCATAAGGATCCCTAAAAATAGAATAAACTCTTACATGCATAATAGACCATCAATAGCTTATGCAAAGATTCTCTTATGCGTGTCATAGATGAAACTCACCTCCAAAATAATATCCCCTACTTTTAGCCCTTATAGTTGTCATAAAATACTTCATTATATCCTTAAAAATAGGCTTTTCATGTTAGACCACTAAATGGGAATTTTTTGATAACTAATAACTTATTTTTCAAGGCATTGACATGTGGCAAAAGTGCCAACTCAAAGTATCACACCCCTTTTGATGGAGCACAAATATTTAATAACATAAATAATATTTATCCATGGAAAAATATAAAATAAGAATAAATAAATAACTTAGGAATTGCCAAGGTTGAAACACTTTGATTCCCAAAATTCTCCCACTTGTCTCAAGAATACCTTGTAAGAGCTAGGGGAAACACACCATCATGGAATCAACTAGGTACAAGAAACAAGGCTTGTGGACTCCTTGCACCAAATGAACTTATCTATGCTCATAGCTTCGGTAAGATATTTTGCAAATTCAACTAGAGAATATGTGTGTATTTCATCTAACCAATTTGGATATCGATTATCTTATTTAAATTCTTGGAGAGATTCACTTCTAAATAGACCCCCATCTAGGTCTAATTGAAAAAAATAAGTCTAGTTGGACACGCACGATAGAGCCTAGAGAGGCTACTATTTGTGTCAAAAAGCTCCTACACAACAAGGGTAAACTAGGAAACTCCACCTAGATAAGTTCATGAAAAGTTTTCTCATTAGAGATGACGAAATATCTAATCTAGGTAGAGAAGTCAAGCAAAGAATAATGGACAAACTAGGTGCTATGTGTAAGGATAATTTTAACATGGTTGGATTTAGGCAAAAAAAAAAAAAACTTTGGTAAAATTTTTCATAGCATTAAAATGAATATCTTGCAGGACCCAAGGGTTGGTGACCATACCTTTGAGCATGTTTTCAAAGGGGACCCTTCCCACAAAATACCCTGGTGACATGCATTGTCAAATTTAGGAATAAAAAGAACCACATTAGGGGGTATTTCAATAGACATACCTCGCAGAAAAATTGGAAACAAACTTCTTGGGCCTCTTGCATGGGGGTGCCATTGTCAAGCACCATTGAACCTTTAACTCCAACAACAATTATGAAGTTATAAAAAGTCAACTTTCATTTAAAGAGTTAGAAAATCCTTGTAAGCGGTGCAATCTAAAAGACACTACAATAAATACTAACCAACAAAACTAACTTTTGTCTCAAAAGTAATATGATATCAATAATTTGTAAGTCAAAACCCTAACAAAACCAAATTCTTCTTCACTCTTCACCTAATTTAAAAAGAATAATATATATATCTTATATTTATATAATTTTTTATTAAAAAATTCATTATTTATTATTTTTCTTAACATTTTATTGATTTTTAATTTACATAATTTTAAAATGATTTTATTTATAAACATTACTATATATTTGAAACTTTTCATATTTTTTATTTTTAAAGAAACAAGCATTTACTAAAAATTGTTTCTGTTTCACAATTACTAACATAGTTGTTTCTCCTAGTCTTTCTATAAGGCTAGACAAATGAGCTTTTGCATGGTGGAATTTTTTTATAAAGCTTTATTTTGAATTTCTTAAATGTCATATAAACATTGGAACAGAGGAAATATTGTATGATCTTGTGATGTCTTGTAATTACACAGCGGACAAATCTATATATGAAAATTTTAGGTTACTTGTGTTCACTACCCTTCTATACATGCATGCTCATGATCTCGCTCCAATTTATTGTGTAAAGAAATACAAGAAGAATGCCCCCCAACGGATAAGATCGACACCACTCAATTCAAGAAATTAAGCAGCGGAAAATATTCTCAAGCTCGGCGTTCGACCGGGGAGACTACAAATTTACGCCCAATTGAGTACTTCCAGCCCAGCAATCCGATTCGCAGGTGAGATACATTTTATTTGAATGTTTCTGTTTTTCTCCGCCATATCAATCCAACTTTCAACCTCACTTATTATTTCAATTAACAGGGACCATAAGTCTTTGGCTCAAGATGTATTTCTCAGTCACAGCGGTAAGCAGAAAAATTTCATTAGGCAGCTACATAGAGACCACACAAACCACGGCTTGTCGTGCTTTTTTGATCAAGATCGTGAAAGTTTGCCAGTGGGGAAAGATTTCCCCTCTCGTATATTTGAAGCCGCGAACACATGCAAAGTAGCAGTTTTACTTCTCTCTAGGGATTTCCTCGAATCGAAGTGGCCAATGCTCGAACTCTCCGCTTTCGTGGAAGCGAAATACACATTGTGTACAAATCCCAATCTCAAAATTTTACCCTTGTTCTTCCTGATTTCACCAGATGCTCTTAAAGACATGAAGGTAGACAACGAAAAGTGGAAACAGTTGGAGAAATGCAGTGAAAAACGAGCAGAATGGCACGGAGCTCTGAATGCAATACGGCGAAATAATGGGATAAGTTTCAGGGAAGGAGATGATGAAGTGAAGTTCAGAGATGAAATCGTGAAAGAAATCTGGCACATACTGCCAACACCCTTGCCTAGGTATCCTGTCCGTTGTATGCAAGGACAAGTACGAATGTGTCAGGTGAAAACACCTCACTAACTTCTTTTGTTTTTATCACGAATATCTGCATTAAGTTCATTTATTTATTATATTTATTGTGCTTCAGGAGGTTGCCGATTTCTTCAAATCGGTTCATTCCGACAAAAAGGGAATCAGTATTGCAGGATTGTATGGAATACCGGGCAACGGGAAAACTATACTTGGCAAAGTCTTCTGCAACTTCAAATTGGGGGCTTTTGATGGTAAAGTATGCCATCTGGAATTTTCTAGAGGCAATTCTCTCGAAAGAACAAAACTTGCCCTCAGTTGATTCTCCAAACACTGACAGACCAAGATCAGGTGAGAGATTTCTGAGCGATTTCACATATTTTAATTTTGTTTCCAGGAAGTTCTTCCTTTCCATATACAATTCTCTTTACAACTCCAGTGTTATGTAAATGACTCGTGAGCAAGATGTGTAAGTATTCTGCATTTTCTAATATAACTTACAGGCACAAGTTGAGCTGTATAGAAGAGTGAAGGGCCAAAGAGTATTGTTGGTTCTCGACAATATCACAGAAGAAAGCATAGACGAAGTGGGATATTATCTTAAGGCAGACATGGGAGAAAAGAGCTGCATCCTTTTGAGCGCTCGGAGTGTAGATATTCTAGAAAAGCATTTCAAGATAGATAAGCAGTAATGCATGCGCGTCCCAAGGCTTGAAGAGGACGAGGCCATACGCATATTGTTGGAAAGGACATCTGTACAAGACTCAACGTTGGGGGCAGAGGACAAAGCTTTTGCTGTGAAGTGTGCAGACAGATGTTCGTTCGAGGATGTCTGTCGGAGAGGTCGAACATTTCATCCGTTAGCCTTAAAAGCTTTTGGCGGCTATCTCTCCGGTAAATGCTGTTCGCATTTGTCAGAGTGGGTTGCTGAGATAGAAGGCTGGGTAGATCGGTGCGGTTATGGTTTGGATGACTTGTTCGCTGTGCTGGGCAAAGCTTTTGACAACATGCTTCCCGAATATCGCACCATCTTCATGCTTCTCACCCTATTTATGCCGCCTAATATGTCTCCCCACAAAGTTACTGGGTGGCTGGCAATGATACTCAACAAAGAAATCTCGTTTATTGAGAAAGCAGTGAGTTGAACATTTGCCTTTAAACCTATTTAGTTTGTGATTTTCCTGTTCTACTTGAAGAACCGTTGAATGCTTAATTTATATGTGGTTTCAGGTTGAGGATCTATGTAAAGAGGCTTTTATTGAAGAATTTGAACCTGAAATTCGCATACACGACCTATATATTGAATTTGCACAAAGCAAAGCAAATGAAATGAGGAGATGGCTGCGGTGGAAGGGCGACCCACGTAGTACACGTGGGTTAATATCTCAACGCAATGCAGGGTTTGAATTGGCTAAGTTGGAGCAGTGCAGATATCGAAAGCTGCCCCAGATCGCCCCCCACGACCGTCAAAATCTATTGGTGCTTCAGCTTGTAGATGTGGAGAATATGAGCAAACTTGACTTGGGTGGGATGGGCCGTCTCAGAAGTACTACAGTACACAAATGCAAAGACCTGGCAGCGCTTGAAGGAATGGAAAAATTGCAACAGCTGGCGTGGCTTCAGATAAGCGAAGTAAATCCGATGTTCAAACTTCCTGAGCTAAGCAGCCTCGAAAGTTTACAACATCTAGAGATCAATATTGTAGGCAGGCAGGTGCTCAATCAGCTGGGAAATCTTACTGGTTGTGTTTTTCTGAGAGAGATTAATGTTTGTTGTCCATCCCTCTTGGAGTTCCCAAGGTTGAATGGTTTGCCGTATTTGGAGAAAGTGGAATATAGTGTGTGTGATAAAGTGAAAGGGCCCCTTGACTGTACAGAATGCGTGGAGCTTCAGAGTATTGTCATCGACAGTTGCTCCCAGATGAATGCGTCACCGCTCCTCGTTGGATGTAAGAAAGTATCCAAAATTGTATTGTGGGAATGTGATGCAGTGAAGGCATGTCCAGATATAGATGTGCCAAGTGCTTTGAAGACACTAGAGTTGTTTGTTTCATCAAAAGCTGCTTCAGCGCCCAAAAGTTTAGAGTCTTGTAACGGACTAGAAATTCTTCAACTATGGAATATGGAAGATCTAAAGGAGCTTCCGAGTTTCAAAGTTTTAACAAATTTGACTGTGCTCAAACTTGGCAAATGTGGTATAAGGGAGCCCCCGGATTTAACATGTTGTGTCATGTTGGAGGATGTCTACTTTTTCAGACTAAAAAAATTAGTAAGGTTTCCCAACTTCTCATTGTTGAGAGAGTTGAAGAAGTTAAGTTTATAAGATTGCTGGACTGTTGAAGATCCTCCTGATATTAGTGGCTGCCATCAATTACAGGTATTCCATCTAGTCTATAACGACAATATGAAAGGGCTTCCAAACATGGGAGAGTCCCCACGATTAGAGGAAATCAAAATGAGCTGGCCTTCTTATGAGGAAATTGATATCGACAGTTCTGAATTCCGTGTGGATCTTCAATCTCGGCTGGAGCACTTTAAAGACGAAAGCTTCTCGAACTTAAGTGATGTAAGCGTGCCAGAAGCTCTGAAAGAATGGCAGTGGCTGAAGGGCAAGACTATATTGGGGAAAAGGTATGTCCGTGGAGGGAAAACCTATTATTCTATCACAGCTCCATATGAATCGCACGAGCGAAGCCAGTTTTCGGGAACAATTTATGAACGCGCTGCATTCCAATATTCAACTCTACTTTTAATGGTATGGATACTCTTGGAAGCATACGCCAGATTTCTTTACAACTTCGTATTTAAACTTCACTTCATCATCACCTTCTATGAACTTCAACCCATTATTTCGTCGTATTGTTTTCAAAGCTTGTTGCCATTGGGTTCGCTTGTCCCCGGATTTCTCCAACCGTTTCCAGTTTTCGTTGTCTGTTGTAATGTTTTTAAGAGCATCCGGTGAAATCTGGAAGAACACGGGCAAAATTTTCAGATTGGGATTTTTACGGATATTGTCTCTCGCTTCCACGAAAGTAGAGAGTTCCAGCATTGGCCACTTTGCTTTGAGGAAATCCTTCGAGAGAAGGAAAACTACTGCTTTGCATGTCTTAGCGGCCTCAAATATACGAGAAGGGAAATCTTCCCCCACTGGCAGACTTTCACGATCTTCATCAAAGAAGCAGGAAACGCCTTGGCTTGTCAGGTCTCTGTGTAGCTGCCTAATAAATCTTTTCTGCTTACCGCTGTGACTCAGAAATACATCTTTAGCCAAAATCTTCTGTCTTTTGTCACTGTTAATTGAAATAATGAGTTAATTATAAAATTGGAGTCATATGCCAGAGAAAGACAGAAACATTCAAATAAAATGCATCTTACCTGCAAGCTGGTTTATTGGGTTGGGAGGATTCGATAGTCCGTAAATTTATAGTCTCCCCGGTCGAACGCCCAGCTTGAGAATATTCTCCGCTGTTTAATTTCTTCAATTCAGTGGTCTTTGTGTAATCCATTGGCGAGCATTCGCCTAATCTTTCTTCACGCAATAAAATGTATCTAGATCATAAGCATGCCTGGATAAAACGCTAGTGAAAAGTTACAAAAATAATTTAAATAATATTAAATAAAAATAATAAATGTGTTTTAAGTGGTAAACATTTTGAATTTCATCATAATCTACCATCACATCTAATATTGCACTCTAACACAATTTTAAGTTTATCATTACACTAATTGTGGTCACATTTCTGCATGATACGAAATTAATTAAACTGATTTTCTACATTTCCATATCACTAATTAATTAAATTATTTTATTATTTTCTTAATTAATCTAAGTCATTCCTTCATCACTTAATTAAATAATTAAATCTAACATTTCCCTTCAGAAATAAATAAATCAAATCTCATTCCAATCTATCATCTGCAAATAAATAAATTAAAATTTTAAATAAAAGATAAAAAATCAATGACCTAATGAATCTCAACCATCCATTTCCTCAGTACATCTTTACATTTCCACCATTCACATAGAAACAATCCTAAAAGTAACATAAAATCACCTCATTCAATCTCGTCCCTCTATCCACGATTAATCTTAACCATTCACCTAGTGATACCACTAAAACCAATCCTACTAATTTCCTACAAGCTAATGAGTCATAACCCTCTTCTTTTGCTACTTGAAATGCCTATATTTCATGATTTGGCATTTTCGATAACCTCCAACATTTCAACTTACCTATGTGACATTTTTGTTAACCCTTAGTAATGTTTTTATTTCTTTAAGGGCATGTATTTCAATTTTTCGCATTACTAAATTTCGTGTTGTTTTTACTAACCCTTGTGACATTCTCTCTATTATTTGTAGGTTTTTTTTTCCTTAATTGAATAATTTTTGCATGTTGAGTTGGTTTTTTGTATTATTATAGGCATTTAAAAGCCAATTCTTAGCACTTTGAGACCATTTACTTGTTTTTATTTTTTAAATTATTCAATAGGATCTTTTTTCTATTTTCCATGTCATTTTAACCCATTTGCAATTTTTCACTTGTCCAAGACTAACATTTCTTACAAACTATGAATGTTTTACATTCTTGTATCTTTTAAAAAAAAAAAAAATTTTCTTTAAGCATATACAAACATTTAAATTATCTTAAAAAGGAATTAGTCCTATTTTTTTTGTTAGTTCATAGAGTGGTCGTGCAAACATTTAAATTATCTTAAAAGGAAAGATTTATGGTATAGTTGAGGGAAGAACAAAATGAAATAAAGTATTGTTAGAATAAGTTAACTATATTTTGTAGACTAGGAGGAAATAATGTAGAGGATAGATCATTTTGTGGTAGTATATAATAGGAAGCTAAAAAATACATAGTTGACAAAAAAATATGAATTCAAGAGAGAAAATTGGAAATCAATTTTTTCCAATAGTCTACAAAGCTAGTGACAATGAATTGAAATATGAAATAATTCATGATTGGAATAATCCCTCAATAAAGGCACTTACTAACATTCAAAATTGTTTGAGACTACGTGAAACAAGAGAATTTCTAGATCAAACTGAAAAAAGATGAAGAACCTACCAAAAAAGGGTAGAGAACTTGATAGAGCTCGATTTTTCCTTGGATTTTGACAGAACTGAGTGATTCATTAGAAAGGATTCTTTCAAAAAGAAGGTAGAGGATATAAGGAAGATTGATTTAGACCAAACTCCTTAAAACCCCAATGAGGTGAACTTTTTGGATTGCAACAAATCACTAATAACCTTGAATGCATATTTCATTAAAACATTCAAGTCAAGTTCCAATTTCAATTATGAATTGTTAACATATTTTCAAGTTAGATACTATCAAATAGAAAAAATTGCACTTCCTTCAAATCTATAGTGGAGCATGCTACTCAAGCAGATAGAATGATTTGATAATAAGAGTTTCCAACTTAGCTCTATGTAGAATTATTTTTGAGAAATATTTTTTATTGCCTCTATGTATGCATTCATTTTAAAATTAGTAAAATCTGAAATTCATTATTGTGTTCAAATTATTTACATTATTTATTTTCTCCATTAAAAGGAAAGCTTTATTTTTTACTACTAGATACACATTGAATGATTGCTAATGTTATAGACGGTACTGTTGTTATAAAGCATTGAGTTGAATCATTAAGTGCATCCAAAAAATATTAGTATGACATGATAAAATATGAAATTATTAATATTATGTTAATTAATAAATGGAAATTTAAATTTTTGTTTAATAACTAGTTAACAAATTTAAAAATAATGTTTAAAATTTAGATTTTATATTGGACCAATGAAAATAGTAGTACGCTAATTTATTCAATCCAATTAATGGAATATAATATAAAATATCGTCAGTGACAGTTTGGAATATGATTCATGAAATGCAATATAAATAGCTAGTAACTACTAAATCACTTACATTTTCCAATTCACCTTTGATAAGGAGGTTGAGAGTTGTCTTGACTTTGAGTATGATCTTCATTTAGTTTTCCCTGCATATGTCTGCTTAATTGCATCTGAATTTCAACTTTCATTGAGTCACTACCACTAACATTTGAAGTGTTGCACAACCATCTTATTTCACATATTGACTTCCAAATTTTGAGCACCCTTTCAAAAGGAAATGTTTGGATATCATACCTAATTTTATGAATCCTCAAGCAATTTTCCAAACTTTTGTCTAGTTTATTTTTTGAACTTTGATTTCAAAGTCCCCAATGCATTGAAAACACTCTCATCCTCCACATACCTCAATAACATGGTTTGACATAAATCAATCATCTTAAATTTATTTGATAATGTATCATGTAATATCACTCTAACCTAAGATTGCCCAAAACCCTTTTATTGATCTTGCTTCTATGGGACTATCAAAGGAGTTAACATTTTCAATCATAGTTATATTGTAAAATGGCCAGATTGGTCTCTAAGCTTAGTTGCATTTATGATTCCTTCTAGTTTATGTCCATTGTATTCTTTCTTTTTTCAAAAAATGTTTGACCAAGGTAATTATTGTCATATGAAAAAGTCTAGTTGACAATGGCCTTGGATCCAAAATTAAGGATACACAATAGGCATGACTTCAAGTATTTCGTCTCAACGAAATCGTTCTATAATCTATGAGGAAAGAGATCTTTAAATAGATTTTAATGTAGTACTTATAGATTTAATAATATAGTTAAAATATTCCTTTGTTACAATTATTTCTCTAGTAGAGTGTTTGGTCATCGTATAATAGTGCATTGGTATTTTGAATCCATGTACACAGACATAACTCATTGCTTCTATTAAAATATAAAAAAATACTAGGATTGTTCAAATATGTAATTAACTACCAACTTATAAATTTTGGGCTTCCAACTAGATAATCTAATAGATATAGATTTATCAAGGTTCATGCAAGTCATTCTACGTAGTTAACTATATTCATTAAAATACATAGTTCTTTCTTGGACATTTTTTCACAAGATTGTTCATTTCATTGAACATGGGGAGAAGACCAGATAAGATTAAGAGTTTTTCTTTATCACTTAACCTATGTAAGATGTTAGGATTTTTATCTTCTACCTAGAAATGTTTATATTACTCTAATAAAGGATTTATATTTTGAAAAAATCATTGCATTTTTTCATGCAAGGAGATCCATCTGGTATCAACATCCTTAAGAAGCTTATCTTTTGATGTTATTCCCTCAACAAAATTTTAAATTATGCAAACTATTTCAAACTTCAAAAAAATTATGAGTAGATCTTGAATACTAGATTTTCAACTTTTGATAAGTTAAAGGAAACCTTCTTGCAATTTTAAATGCTAAATTCATTTTTTGGGTCATCCAGTGAATGAAAATCATGTATGATGAACAAGTAGTTTTAAATTTACACAAAGATCATTCTTTTGACCTTACATTATTGAATCTCCATCAAGGACTACACACACAACTTTTTAGAAATTGTGAAGTCATCCATACCTCTAATTTCATTCAAATATTTCTTAACTAGTTCATCTTTATTTGAATTCTCCACTAGTGCAATGAATGGGTACTTTAACACCCAATCAATATTAAATTCCTTTTCATATCCTACTCACACCCTATTTTTTATTTGGATTTTTTCCTCTTCCTTGTAGCAACATCATCTATGATGTGGGAATTACCATCTTGGTCAATCAAATCATTCTGGCTACCCTAGGTATCCCTTGGAACATCTCTCCAACATTTTCATCCTCATCTAAATCAACCAAATAATTATCATCTTCCTTTGATGTATTTTCTTCTTCATTAATATTTGGTACATGTGTTTATCATGTAGTTCCATCTTGAATTGATGGACAAAACATATCATCAAAGTATGACTTTATGGTAACTCTGCATTTTTGGAATTTTCATGGCCTCCCTTCACCACCCTGAGGAGTATTATTATTGCTCGAAATCTCTCACAAAATAAAAGCTACAAAAAATGTCTTCTTATTTAAGAAGGAATCATAGAAGTAGATCCCTGGGTCCTTGATGTATCCCATTCCCTACTCAATATCATCTTTGAGACTGGAGCAAGAATGGCAAAGAGATAAATAATCTTATAAATCTATGAAAAAATGATCACTTACCTTTACTTTTTCACTAAATTTCTATTCGCTGATGCAACAATCATTTTAGTTATGAATTTGTAACTTGCCTATGATCCCAATTCCAAAACAATAGCTCACAAGTTCAAAACTGAATAAAACATGTAAAAATAAATTAGAGTTTTGATTATATTTATATCAATCCATACGTGGTTCAAATTTAAAGGTATTTTTAAATGGTATAGTAAAAATTTGGTGAGTCATGTGTTATTATACAATGATACATTTAAATGTTGGATGAATCAAACCTCAATAAAACACATATGTAATTTTCAAGACAATTATGGGCCTATGATTATCATGGAGTTATCATAGTATTGTCGAAATGGGTCCTCATACATAATTATTTTTTAATGTAATTAGTGAAATGTTTCCTCAAACATAATTATTTTTAATGTTATTATCGAAATAGGTCCTCATACATAATTATTTTTAATTTTTTTATTGACGAAGTGGGTCCTCATATGTAGTGAAAATTTAATGTTGTTGGTGAAATATGTTCTAATACATAATGTTACTTTAATATTATTGATGAATACAAGGGTGATTTAATACATTCTTCTGAGTTTCCAAGAAAAAATATTACTAAGGCCATTAGAAATACATAGTTTGTTATGGTAGAATTATTAATTACATATGCCTCATAAAATAAATTGATGGCGAATTAAAATGTATTGGACCAATAATTCATAAAATATGGGTGATTTGGCCACCCCATTGGTTGTAATGTATTTGCTAATTTTGAATTGACCGATATGACCTATTCACCAATGGGTGAATATTTGCCACTAAAATTCCATGTTTATCATCTTTGGGTGTTTTTCTACATTAGTCTTCAAAGGGTTCTCAATTAACATCATCTCATTCTGAAATGTGAACACTTGAGTACAGTTTTAAGAGGCACACATCAGTTGGTTTTGAATTCCCTATTATTCCATCTTTTGTAAATGACTTCTCCAATTTCTAGTGGATTTATTTCTTCCTAAGGAGAGAAATGTTGTTTGCATGCAATGGATCATGTATTTTCTCTAGGAATTCATCACTAACATAAGAGCTATTTTTTGTGGGGTGATTCATAGTCCCATCTTCTCTCTCCTATTGTGGGGAAATCTATTGTACTTGTTTGATAGAAGCACTCCTTAGGGGGTCACATTGATTTCTCCTTCTAGATCCTTCTTTTACTACTTTATTTCTTTAATTTTTTAATTTTGGAGAGGAGTTTTTTCCTTGTGGTTTTCTCCTTTTCTCTAGTTATAAGAGATTTCCTTTGTTTGTACATGGGTACCTCATCAATCCGTATAGCCACGACCCATCCATTCCTCCATAATTGCATTTTTCATCAAGTTTTTAGATTATCCTTAAAATGATCTTTACGAGGTGTTGGAGTAAATAGGAAATTACCTAATGATTAATTAACTATTAAGCCATTGTTACTTTATTTCACTTAAAATAAACTTATGAGCACTTTTTAATTATTATATCGGGTTATTTATAGGTCAAGCTATCTCATTGTACAAAATAAGAACACTTGTCACAATCTAATCAGATTCTCATCTAGGGTTTTCTTTTTTCTTTATGAGAATTCATTATTATACATTACAATAATTCTATTATTATTCATATTAATTCAATGCACACATACAATTATTTTTCTAGATTGATAATTATCTCATGGTAAGTATAGAAAATTAGTTCCTTTGATCTCTCTTGGTGATAGATATTTTGGTTGTAGGTGATTTCTAGGAGTTGTGGAGTTCACTATCAACTCCAACATGGTACTAGAGCTCTAGATATGTGACTTCCTATTTGAATTCTAAGAGATCTGACCTTGAGGGAAATTGGCTCACCATGAAGTGGAACAAACATCATCATTCAATCTAGAACAACCAAAAACCTAAGTATCATCTATCAATTCATTGAATTTGGTGAAGTTAAAAATATGAACTTTTCTAGTGGTAGGGATCTCCTTACAAAAATATATATGTACATATGGAAATTAGTATGTCCATATGGAATTGTATATCCCTAGTGCCATATTTGGGTGATTGGTATGTTCAAATTCATTTATTTTAAATATTCTAGTTATTTAAAAAAATTACCAAAACTAATCAAATAAATAAAAAAAGGGCGAGAAAAAATGTTTAAAAAAATTTAAAATTTTAACTCACCACAAGGTACATGCAATACCTTGCAACGTGTCCTCCTCTATCACATCAAGAGATAGCACCTACTACGTGGAAGGTTCCCAACCAAGAGTCTTAGTGGGACTCCAATAGCCACCACTAGTGACTTCTTCTTGTTGACAACCTCTTGATTTCTTGCCTAGTGTCATCCTTGTAATGGACACAACCATATATCCAATATCTACTCAAAAAAATAGTGCTACTAAAAATTTATGGTCATCCTCCAAAATATAGCATTAACTACCCCTAACAACATGAATGTCTAATGATAAACAAGAATATTCTACCCCTCAACAAAATATTTTAGTGATTTTTCATTTTTTAGGAAGACTGGTAATTCTTTTAATCGAATGAAATATTCTATATAGAATATAGAATATTTCTCTAATGTCATATTGATGTCAACATGATTTTAATACTATATGACTGGTTCCTTGCCCCTCCTATCCCCCATTTGGCCTAAAGGAGCATTTTTTGTATTTTCATCATAACATGTGCATATCTTGTCAAAATTGGGTAAACAAGATATCATCAATAAGTTGATCTTTTGTGCTTTTCCAATTGTGTAGGTCTCATAATAAAAAAATTCTACTCATACATTTTATTCTCAGTTAAAGTTAAATTATTATTTTTTTCTTTTGATCTCATAAATTTTCATCAGTATCTTTATTTTTTGTCATTCTTGTGGTGTTGGAAAGGTATTTCAGAGCTCTTCAAATCCATTCATGCAATTTTTAGAATCTACCATAGGTAAATTTTATTCAAATTTTTGTGATTTCACACTTTTATCAATTACTTGGATGTTTTGATACATGTAAAAAATTTGTTGGTGTGAGATGAATTCATTTGATCCAATTTAATGTAATAAGGTTGTCAATATCTTATTCTTATATTTGAGGAAGTATCATGTGTTTTTTAATTCTTCTATGCTAATCTTGAGAAAGGATAATATGAGTCTTGGTGAAATGATATCTTGACACATCTCAGGTGGCTTGATATTTTTCCTTATTTGTATGGAATCATACCTAAACTAGACATGCCAAGGAGTAGATCATTATGGGGTATTATCTGTGATCATGTTGTAGGAATTATTTTTTCTAGTGTTGATTATGACATTATGTGTGTTGTATAAAACATTGCTTGTCCCCACACACTTTGGACTAGACTTTGGAAGACCCATGAAGACCCTCATATATATCCATTTTCCAAAGGATCATGTTATGCATTGTCTCATTTCTCTTGCATATGTCTATTGTATACCCTTTTATGATGATACCTTAGAGGAGCTTGAGTATATATTATATTTTTTGCATGTTTTATGATTTAGAGACTTGTCTTCATGTTACCACTCTTCATATCAAGATCCAATCTCCATTTTTTTTGTTCTTTTGGCATTGCCACATCCTATGCCCCTATTAGTTCTATGGAATAGGAAATTCATATTCCTATAGAGATAACTAGTTGTGGTTCAAATCTTGTAGACATATCATCCTTGTTTGTGAAGTCTTAGATTGCAGATTTGAAGGATTACTTTGAGAACATTCATGTATCCTCCTTGTTCACAACCACATAATTTTTGTTATCCCACCGTCATCTTCACTGTCTTTAGAGCTTATTTTACATAAATCTTCATAGGATCTTGGATCGACATCATCTCTTTCTACCATGTGGACACTTGAGTAGTTTTCAAAGGCACACATCTGTTGGATTTGGATTCCCTATTCTTCCATCTTTTTGAAATGGCTTCTCCAATCACTAGTGGATTTATTTCTTCCTAAGGGGAGAAATTTTTTTTGCAAGAAAAAAATCGTGTTCTATCTTTAGTAATTCATCATTGGCACAAGAGTTCTTTCTTTGTGGGGGGATTCCTATTCCATTTTTTTTTTCTCTTATAGAGGGGACATCTATTGTACTTGTATGACTAAAATAGTCCTTGGGGAGTGACATTGAGATCTCCTTCTATCCTTCTTTCACTTGTGTAGTTCTTTCATTTTCTCTCTTTTGTAGAGGATTTTTCCCATGTGGTTTTTTCCCTTTCTCTTGTTATGAGAAATTTCCTTTGTTTGTACATGGGTACCTCATCAGGTCTTGTAGTTGAGACCCATCCATGCATCTTTCATTAGGTTCTTCATTAGGTTTTTAGCTTCTCCCTAGGGGCATTGGATAAAATAGATAATCACATAATGATGAATTGGTCATTAATTAATTATTATGCCCCTTTTTTATTTTATTTTACTTGATATAAACTTATGAGTGATTTTTAATTATTATATAGGATTATTTATAGATCAAGTTGTCTATATGCATAAAATAAGGACACTTGTCACAATCTAGTCAAATCCTCATCTAAGGTTTTATTTTTATTTTTATATAGACATTCATTATTGTCTATTATAATAATTTAGTTACAATTTAGATTAATTTGATGCACATACAATTTCCTTTCTAGATTGATCATTCTCTCATGATTCTTTTTTCTAGAACAATTATCTTCTCATGTTGCATCTTTAATGGCTAGATTATTCCACTTTATTATATATTCTATAATCTTCTTTTCTTAAAATGTTTTAGTGTGTCTTTGAAGGCCTCCCTTTTGTTTCAAACTGGTTCCACCCTCCTCATCAAGCTCTGATAATTTTATATGTGTTAATTTTTTTTCTAATGATCTTTAAGTAGGAAACCCATAATATTATATATATTTTTTTTAACTTAGGTGACACTAATTTGTATAGTACACTACCAATATTTTATAAAATTGATAAGGACAATCCAATTTAAGTGAAAGGTACAAAATTATTTGTCTTCTATTATTTTGATAAAATTCTCTCAAGTATAATTGTAATTTCATAAATATGTAATTGTCTATTGTAAAATTTATTTCAATGTGGTATTGATCAACTTGTAGCTTTACTATATCATGTGTCATTACCATGTTCTCCTTGGGACTAGAGGCTACCTCTTTTTGGTTCCAAATGTGTTCTTTCATTTCTCTACTTTTTGAGTGTACTCACAAATAAAATGTGATTGATGGTGTATAATATTTTAATACTAGTTGAATGGCATGTTCATGAATTTTTAGAGATGAAACCCTTTTGGCACATCTTAAAAAACTACTAAGTGCATATCTATGTTATTTATAGATTTAGTAGTGTAGGAACTTTGACTCTTATTCTTTTCCTCCTCCTCTTCCCTCTTGCATATCTATGTTTAGCATGAAATTCTTAGATCTAGCCATATAATTATTTGGGTGATCTACTATTGCTTTATATCAAAGTCAAAATCATAACCTTAACATTCCTTAGAGGAAAATTTAACATCCCATTTCTTAGAGTGTGAATCAAATCATTTGAAATATCTAGAATTATAGAGATAGGCTAATTGTTTGATATTTGTATTGAAATATTCTATCATAGTAATCCCTTTCATTTAGTCTACCACCTCTTTATTCTTTGTGTTTTTTCATTTATAGTATCTTCAATTGCTATGGGATCCATCTCTTTAATATTGGATCATCTTTGTCCCAGATATTTCTTGGATTGATTAGATTCCTTCGTTTGCCTCTTGTTGAATCCTCTATTATGATGTTGCTTAAATACATTTTACAACTTACTCAAAACAAATCAAAATAAGTTAAAAATTCATTATAACTTACATGGGCCTAGATCTCTCTTCACTAAAAAATCTACAAGAAACTTGTTATATTTTAGGCTTAGAAATGAATTTGAAAAAAGCTTCTTATTTTATAATAACTCCTTCAAAAGCACTTTAAATGACCCTAAATCAAGACCATAACTAGTTCAATGTGTCAACCCCTTGCTTTCAAAAAATTAAAATTAAAAAATTAAAAGAGGGATGTCTTTTACAACCCACCCTTATAAATAAAAAGGATCATCTTGTTTCTTTTCTTCTAGATGCCAAGATTATGATATGATACCTCTTGCAATAAAATTAGTTGTACAAGAAAATAATTTATTACGAATAAGATGAAATGCTTAATAATAATAGCCACTTTGAGGGAAAAGCTCAAATAATATTCAATAAGAATAAATTTCACAATATGATGATTAATTGCTACTCAATTCCTTCTACATATACCATAGGTATGCCACAAAGACTAGCTAGGCCAACCAAACTACTGGTGTAAGACTATGGAAATGATTATATAACTTAAGTTAAAATTTATGCTACTCACTAATTTGATACACATATCACCATGCATGCTATAGATTTGAAGAATACTAAAATTGTATAACTTTAGAGTGAAGCTTAAATTGGCAAGCCAATGCATCACCTTATTCCCACTTGTACTAGTATGTTGACCCTACAAATCTATTATAATAGGTTTGAGATATAAAATCTCTATTAACAATACTTAGAGGTGTTCAAAGTCCCTTTTAGAAACAAGACTTTGAATCTTGATTACAACAATTTTTTTCAAATCAAGAATTAAAATATTTCCATCATAGATTATTATTAATATTATGTCAATAGAATCTTAAAATTAATCACTTTTTCTTTTCTAATCCTCTACTTATTAATTTATTATTGAATAATTTTAAATTATTTTAAAAGAAAAAGTATTTTTTTAAAACCTCACACTATAATTCGATTTTTTGAAAATTATTTAACCCTTCTATTCAATTAATATAAAATGATATAAAAAGAGCATTATGAAATATGACTAAACATTCAACATATTTCCACTAGATAACCAAAAGAAAACCCATTTACGTTTCTTTTGTTATACCCAGTTACTACTAGTTTTACATATCGGCTTTTACCTTTCTCCTTTAATGGTTTATTTGTAAACATTTCAAAACATAAAATAAAATTGAAAACTAGAAAAATATTATTTCCTCCTCCATAGTATTATGAATATAAAGCGGCTCTGTAAAGGCTAGTTAAAGAAATATATGACAACAAAGATGATGTGTAAAAGATATTGCTTTAAATTTTAGACAATATGGAGCTGGGGATGTTTGGAAACTTCCATCTTCAACATAAAGTTAATGTATTATGTTATCGACAATTAATTTTCCACCAATCGATCGTTGATCAATTTCTTAGCAGATACATCTTTAAGCAAAGCCCAAATAAAATTTAATTTTCTTTGCTCCATCATAGTTATATAGAGCTTGTAAAAGATACTGAAAAAGGCATAAATAATGCACAAGCTTTGCACAAAAACTAGCTCTTGGATGTGTTTGGCATCATCATTAGTGTCATCCTTTTCCCTATTTTTTCTGGTGTTGTTGGTGCTATTGAAGGATTCATTATTCCATAGAGCATGGAGATATTACTTGCCCTAAATTTCCTATGATATTATATATGGTTATTAAAGGAATGACAAGTCCTAAATTATTCCTTACAAATAAAATTGTTAAATTAGTAGAGATGAAGTCTAAGACAAAATAATGCAATGATTACCTAGATTATTTTGATGAAAATGACCAAAAAAATTGAATTTATAGTGAAGGGAAATGAGGAGAGGGAAGAGCAGGAAGGTCATTAGAGGAGTATTTTCATATAGTTGCTCTGGCGCAAAATATCTAGAGGCAAGGGCTTGTGCTTTTGTCATTGGTTAGTGGAGGCTGCAAAAGAGGATAAGGATGATGAAGATGATTGGGAAGAGGCTTTGTGGGGGTGGAAGATCAGCTTGTCCAGGGGTTTTTTCTTGGCTTAGTAAAGATCAATGGACAATATGGAGTTGAACCACTTGTAAAAATGGCTTGAACATAGTGTTCCACGGGGACATGTCCCCCCCAAAAAACCATGTTTCTTATAAATGGGGACATCGCAGAGACTTGGGGACTTGGGGGGGATGTCCCCCTACCAGTTCACCACCAACGCCACCATCCCACTACTAATGTCATTGTTTCCAAGATGTTGCCAATACTTTTAAGATGTTGGGGTGTCCTCAAGACATCTAGGGGGCTCCTAGTTCTCTCCAAGATGTATAATTCTTATACTTATACATCTTTTTTATAGCTAGTTTATCAAGTACTCTATGAATTTCAACACCCTACCACCCCTCACCACTATCCCCTCACCATCCCCCATTGCTCGTAAACTTAGACCCCCCCATCCCCACATCCCCGAAATGTGTCCCCTATCGTCCCCCCGTCTCCATCCTTGAAACCCTATGGAACACTGGTTCAACCCATTTCATGAATGTTTTGATCTTCATAGTTCTCTATTGGAGGCTCAATGGGCTAGGGAAGGGTATACACTTCTCCAAATATGGGCTATTAGCTCTGGAGGAACCAGTCAGGGTGTTGTTTCAACTTGTAGGAACAATCTCTCTCTTACTAGCCAATGAGGAGCAATGACTAGAAAAAAGCCTTATTTTTTCCTCTTGGCCGAAGGATAAGTTGCATGTTTCTCCTAGTAGGGAATGCAAGGTTGTGCAGATCTCTTAGGAAAATCTACTCAAAGTCAAGGTCGTCATTACTCCAAGCAGTGAGAGAAGGAACATTCATTGATCATGGGCAAATATTTTCAATGAAAAGTATTCAATTTGTGATGGGATTCCCCTTACCCGGGAATCAATCCCAGAGGATGGTGGCCTCCATCTTAGGATACCTAGTTTGGTGGTTGACAGGTCTTCAAGTATAATGAAATCATCCTTCTTGGGAAATTCATAGGCTAGAGGCCAAACATATAGATTTAGGAATGAAAAGGTTATGTTGAGATACATGTCACGGTTAAAAGTATTTTCTCTTCTTTATTTCTTGAACCATGAGGACTTTGTAAGAACTCTATTAGACATTCTTTTGTTTCTAGGTAGATTATGATTGTTCTTAAAGAAATGGAAACCATCTTTTAACCAAGTTGCTAGAAAAAAATTATGATGGGCATTCAAAAGAATTCAAGCATCTTATGCCAATTAATGATGTTACTAAGTCTAGGAAATGATTAGTCTATGGAAGATGTATGTGTATGTCAATTTAGATAAAAATCTCCCTTCATTGATCAAGTTATCCTTGAAATATAACAATTGACTCCAACAAAATGGGGAGCTTTCCTTGTAAAAAATTGGATACACATCCCCACAATTTAAATACATGATACACTAGTCATAAGTCGAATGTACACATATCCCCATACAAGCTGCAGGTTAAGGGCATAGAAAAATTGCGCAAGTTTGGATTGAGATTTAAATTGGCAAGTCAATTCATACCTTATTTCAGCTTGCTCTAGAATGTTGAACCTACAAATCTTTGAGTTAAGGTTTGAGGTAAAAAGCGCTAGTCAAGAACTATTAGAGGCATTAATCGCTTTATTGAGAGTCCCTTTGAATAATAAGTCTTTGAACCTCAAAAATAACTATTTTCAAGTCAAGAAAGAATGTTTTCCACTGAGAAAAGATTATTTATATTGATATCCAAATATAAAGTCTAAAAAATAATCATGTTTTTTTCTTTCTTTAATTGCTTTATTGAGAGTTCTTTTGAATAATAAGTCTTCGAATTTTAAAATCAACTATTTTCATGTCAAGAATAAAACCTTTTCCACTAACAATTTAAGATTATTAATATTGATATCCAAATATAAAGTCTAAAAAATAATCATGTTTTTTTCTGTTTTTAATCTTAAAAATAACTACTTTCAAGTCAAGAATAAAGCCTTTTCCACTAACAAAATCATTAATATTGATAGCTAAATAAACAATCTAAAAAATAATCATATTTTTTCCTTCATATTTATAATTGATATTTAAATATACAATCTAAAAATAATCACATTTTTTCCTTCATATTTATAATTTTAATTCAACTAGAAAAAAACTTTTTCAAATTCCATCGTTTAGATACAATTAATGTAAAATGACATAATAAGAGCTTAATGATGAAAGACTAATTAATGGAATAGAATAACAAATTAATATTAAAGTAATTAAAAAAAAAGTCAGTTCTCTGTTTCTGCTATGTTTAACTTTTGTATGGCTATTATAGCAAGTTACTCCTGCTGGTTCGACATATCTGCTTTGATGGTCTTTTGAAAAAAAATGTCGAATCCTTCACCACAGTTGGACGAATCTACGGGGTATTTAAAGACATATGACACACAGAAGATGCGTAAATCCCATTTTAAAACTTCTAGCTTAGAAATTGACATTTTGGATCTGGGTACGTTTGGCAACCTCATTAATTCTTCCTTTTTCTTCTGTGTAAAATTAATCCTTACAGATAATTAACGTAATATGGTAATCAGTGGCATCTTCCATCACGGTGCAGTCACGTTTCGAGGCAATTGCCGATGTACCATCAAACTTGCTCAGCACCACGTGGTCTACACTAAAAAATTACTAAAACCTTGAGCAGAGACCAGTTTTATAAAGGTAAAATATTTTATAAGAGAGCATGAAAAATATTAAGATAATAGTTATTTCAACATCAATTGAATAGAGTAGGCAAATCGAATATAATGAGTTGTCTTCTCTGCAACACGATAAGAATTTTGTTGTAGGCTTTGTAAGTACTTGGGGAGGGCAACGTCTATACAGATATTAGAATGTATATTCCATCGTATTTATTAATTAATAAAAAATAAGAATATTAATTAATAAATATAATTAAATGTGTATTTTAATGTCTTCATAAATATATTATTAGAAGGCATGATTTTGATGTGGGTTATCTTTCTTCACATCTTCACGTCATTCAAAACCATGTCAAAGTATGAATTTCATTAGGTGGATTGGTTCCCATGTAATCATGAAGCAAATTTTGTTTCCACTTTTATGTGACATAAAATTTAATTTGATATGTAATGTTAGTTGTCAACAATTTTTAACAATTTGTTTTGGAGCAATGTTCAACAATGGACACATGTACATCTCATTCATGTTTCTCGCCACACCACTACCAGCGCTTAGAGGCATAGGAACTAAACTCCCAATGCATTTAGTTCTTAAAGAAAAGTAAGATTGTCTAAGACAATACAAAGATTTTTCTAGTCTTCCACAAAGCAAAAATATTCCAAAATTTTCAACTTGAAAAAAATATAGAATCCACTAGAAAACAATAAATTTCTAGATTTTAGATCTCTAAAAAATAAATATGAGGCTATTCATTGCAAAAAAAATAATTGCAGATTGTATTGTTGGATTAAATGTAATACAAGTTAGATCAATAAATTTTACTTTTTTAGTTATAAAACTTATTTATGCTTTATTTTTACCTTGTTTATTGTCATTGTTCTATTTTATTATTGTTATAGGTCTATTTCTACATGGTATTTGTTGTATTTTATCATAACACATCCCATTTTTCTCCTGGCAAAATGAGGACCTCTTTCTTTCTTTTTTCTTTTTCTTGTGTTGGAAGTCTAAGGAATTTTTTACAAATCCTTAATATTTGAAGCTCTAGTATTCATCTTGACTGAATATCATTATAAATCAATGGAGCATTGAAAAATAGTAGGGGTTGTCTTTTGAATTTTATCCATGTATATGTTAAGATATGCAAATTAGGCCTTTGTGGGTTTTATCTATCCATCAGGATCACTAATGTTTTCTTGCATGTTTTAGCCTCTATATTCATCTTGTAATTTATTGATCTTCCTTTAATCTTCTAAAGTGTCAATTATTTTCAACTGCACTTAAAACATTTGGTTCACTAGGTCACGTTCGCAAAAGGCTTTGATTTTATCCCATTTAGAATTTTTATTCCATACCAAACTTCTTTTCCAAATGCATCTAAAATATATGGTGGGTGACTATTGTAAGGAAGTGAAATGATGAAAAATAGGGGCTTCCCAAAATGGAAAGGTAAGTCCAAAGGGGGGAAATAGACCCTATCTTCCTCAATTCATTAGGAAATGAGATCCCACAATGAATTGATTATCAACCCCTAAGTGAATAAACCCAAAGTGAGAATCTTCTGATTTTCTTATGCTTGAAGGACGGGGGTCAAGTTCAACAACACTCTAGGGAGAAAAGCAAAAAATAGCGAATCAACTCCAAAATACAATCTATCACTTGGATCTTGACGATTAAGCATAAAATTAAGAGAAACAACAAAATTTATAGAAAATATAAGAGGGAATAACATTATGGACCTGTCATAAAAAAAACAATTTTTGCAAGCCTGTCAAGGACTTATTTACCCATGGGCGAATGGGTCCAAGTCACCTTTTTTGGAAATCTCTGAATCTCAAATCTAAGCCTGAAACCTCCATTTCTTTCTTGTAGATTTGAACCTTCGCTCTCAGATCTAGATCTATAATAAATCTATAAAACCAAAATTGTTGTTTGGTTGTGGATGGGGGTTTTCCTCCATCAAACCCCTAGTTTGATAATTAAACCTTAATGAAAAGAATAGATCTGGAATATGAAAGTGTGTAAAATCCCTAATCTTAAGTGTTTCTAAGATTATAAGAGCTCAAATGCAAAGAAACCCTATTCAAATGTGTTAGAATAGGATCCCCAAAATGAAATAATGAAGTGACAAAAACCTACTTTGGGAGATAATAGATCATAAATCTTAATATACCTTCATTTAGGTAGAAAGTAAAATGATAATAGAAGATGGAACCACTTAGGAAACAAGTCATTAGGTTTGGTTGAATGACTTGGTGTTGTATAGGAGTGAATTTGCACCCCTCACACAAATTCCCCTTTTACACATCCTCACCTTAGAAAACTAGACCCGAAGGTGAAATTTTACATCAGCAAGCTACCTTCCTTCCTCTTGGCATCTATCCTTCGTGTTGGTAGAAGAATATTTGTCAGGGACATGCACGCGATATGCAGATGACCACGCGACATGCTTATGTCCTTGACAGATTCATGTGTCTAAAGTTGGTAGAGCCGTTACAATTTCAATTGGGGTTTATTTGTAATGTCCCTCTTTGACCAACCGACCCTAAAAATGGTAGATTCTTCCCTCTTCTCCTTCAAATTCATCCCTTCTTCATTCAACTCATCTCTTTTTTCAATCTCTAAGCATTTAGTCCATCCTTTGTCCACATTCTCAAGCATTTCCAACACTTCAACACTCCATTGCAGTGACAAAACTATGTCAAATCCGCAAAGCAAGTGTGAAGCAAGCCATTGCAGCTTGGGATTGAGGTCTTGGAAGACCTCCCTTCATCATAGTCGAGGTTGTGGTGACTGTTCAAGCCTTCTTTCTCCCCCATTGGCTAGTGAGCTCTTGGTGGAGGTTGTAGTGTTTCACTCCTCTCCTTTTTTATTTGGTAGAGTAGCTCTTTACTATTTTGTAGTGTTATTTGCATTCCTTCTTTCTTTACTTCTTTATCGCATATTTCTCTCTCATTGCTATTTGGCTATTCGTGGAGGTGGAAACACCAAAACGGGGGTCTAATTGAGGTAGACCGCTATACAACCCTAATAATTTTCCCCTCTTTCTTGTGTGCAGGTGGATGTGTTTTCAGAGCTAGTTGGCGAATTGGCGCCTTGGTGAGATATCTTCATTACCCTAGCTTTCATATATTTGCCTTACCATCCGTGTTTGTGTTTGTCATATTTCATAGTTTTTTTTTTGTTCATTTAGGAGTAATTAGCTAAGCTTCCAGCTCATTTTCTAGTGCTTCATATTGCCTTTTCCATCCTTTGGTTGTACGAACATGAATGCACCTATGAGATGCTAGTTTGTCATGATATGATCCCAGAACTGTGCTTTTGTCGTTTGGTGAAGCGCTGCCTGAGGTGCAATATTGAATCTGAAAACTAGCTCGCCTAGCCCAGATTTGGATTTCAAGTTTGTAGTGTGGTAGAAGGGCCTTATAGTCCTCATCATTCTCATCGCTTTTTTCGTAGCATCCCTTTAGAGTGAGGTAACTTAGGGTAGACTTTCGTTCTCGGCTCTCTGTGACCTGGGGCCTTGACATGAATGGGCCCCCTCTCTTACAGGTGCATCTCCCAAAACCTAGAATATCCTCCATATGCATCTATCATCAATCATTGATAATACTTGATCTTGTTGATAAAATGGGCATAAATACCTACAAAAATAAATAGAATACTCCTCCAAGACTTCACTTTTGAATGCTTGATTGATTTCTCCTTGCTCTTGAAAGAAAATGCTTGTGATCCACACCATCGATTCGTTAGTCATTTAAAAATCCTCTTATGAAACTTCTATAGAGAATCAAATTTGAGGGTAGATGTATGCCTCCCCATGATTTTTATTGCTTTATGGAGGTGAAATCAGGGTAGCCATGAAACCACATCAAATTACTTGGTTTTGATGATGTGAATGCTTAGAATAGGGTATTATATGTACAACACATACTGATAGGAATTAAGATAGATTCAGGATGAAACTATGTTCATCTAACACAACAAACAACATAAAAAAAAAGGTTCAGTAGTCCCCAATATGTTGATTTGAATAAAATGTGCTAATAAAATATACTTTTCTTTACTAGGGTTTAATATATATGTATGAAAACGACAATTGTATCCATCATTTTAACATTTACCTTTTACAATTTTACCTTGGTGTAGAGTGATCAAAGATGCCTAGCAGATGAGCATACAAGCCTCTAAAACTATAGATTTTGCATGGCAAGGTAGCATGTGGCGAGCTTTGACATATGATGAGTGGATTCTGCTATGCTTTGTCTACAAATTCATGTATTTATAATTATTTTTTCGCATTTCTTTATGTTTTTAGGACTCACGAAAAAAAATCATGAAGCATCCTCCTTTGGTGCAAAGCATCCCTTTGAGTTGCAAAGTGTCCACAAATGTCTAAACATGTCCTAGATCCCCCCATTGAAAAATGGAACATGTTTCCAAGTTTGGTGCAAAGTGTCCTAGAGAAATTTTAGTGAAAATTAATGTATTTAATGTATGTATTTAGCATTTATCTTTCTTTTTTAATTCATTAGGTCTCTCCTTGAGCTTGATAGCACCTAGGAGGCTGATAATTTTTTCACCTCTAAGAGCAAAATTATTAGCTATCAGAGGATGATATCAATATATTACAATAGACAAGATTACTTTAGATATACCTCATGCCACCCATGAGGTATCAAGATGGTATGCTAATGACTCTTGTAGAGATGTGGGACATAGATACATGCACCTTTCAACTTCCTACAAGGGAAATGACTATCACATTGGAGAACATTCACAACATCCTATAGATACCTATCTGAGGTGAGATTTTCCATTCAAAAAATGAGTAGACACATGAGGAGATATGAGATGATATCTAGTACTGTCTAGGTCGTCCTATCCCAGAGGCAAGCGTTGGACCCTATGTCAAGCTCAAATGGTTGCTATATGCACGGTCACCATTGTTAAGGTGCATCATGATAGTTATGAAAATATTAGCACTTTTTTTTATGGACGGGGCATACACTTAGATTAAGGATTGGTTCATATCATCTGAGACATGGAGACACATCAAACCATTTATGATTGGGTTCACAGTATGCTTGCACATCTATACTACGATCTCGAGTGCTTTGTGTACCATGAGCTGGAGAGCATAGTACATTGTACACTATTGTTAGAGGTATGGTGCTTTGAGCACATCACATGTATGAGGCCTACATGATATCCTACCATAGTGGCCATGGGCTATCCAAGAGCCTATACTTTTTCTTTGAGATGGCCTTGGTAGGATGGAGATTTTCTACACTAGTGGGTCATATTCAACTAATTGGATGAGGTGGAGATAGTATGAATACCATATCTCATGATACCCTCGTGGGAAGATGAGAGACATTAGTTTGTTAGGATGTAGCGGGATTGGTTTATACTAGGATGACATGGTTACATAGTGAGACCCTTCTACTATGATCATGTCATGTGCTATTTTGGATAGGTTTTTGTTTTGTCAAGGCCACAACCCATGTATCTACGATTAGCACGAAGTGTCGTCAGGCCTAGAGATAGTTTTCACCTCACTATTTATGATGTTCACTATAGTGATTTAGAGGATAAGGACCACGACATTCTCTTAGTCTTCGATTTCGATGATGTAGGTGTCATAGTAGCCTACAAGAAATGGTGATTTGGAGCATGTTAGCATCATGTATTTCCAAGGCATCACCCTATGGGTCATAGGAACTCTCTCAGGTCCTAGAGATGATAGGGATGATGAGGAGATTGACGGAGTTACAGATGATGAGGGTATAATACCAAATATATTTCTTAATGAGGAGGATGAGGACACCTAGCCAATGATTGATGATCCTAATGAGATAGAGGAGGCCCCAATAGGGCCCAAAAGGAGAGAGCCACCTCCTACTCAAGTTAGTAAAATATAGTTAGTGACTACAGTACGGACCGACATTCATGAACGTGGGGAGGCTAGTGGTAGCAGGCCTTCCACACCTCATATGCAAGAGTCCATTCAATTATTACATGGTTATACCCTAAAGGGCAGGTTGGAGATCTAGGTGATGATGTGCTATTTATTCTTTTACTATGCTTTTACACTTATGTATATTATATATATATCATGATGTGTATTGATATCTTTTATTATTTCCATCTTGCAAGGTCCATGCAAGAGTGACGTGATCTCTACTAGTAGGTGATCATGGAGATGGTGCCTCCTTTTCCCCCACACAAGGATATACCATCAGATTACATGCCTCCACCTTCAATAGGGTGACATGTGGATCTCTTTAAGCTAGTTGTGAGACTAAGGGTAGCATATGAGAGCACAACTGTATGTGCTGACCTAGTTGAGTCTAGAGAGGAGAAAACTATAGAGTGAATCTTAGCACTATAGGCAACATATGATAAGCCCCAAGCATCTTGAGTTTTGATAGACAGTGTGGCAGAGGCCATCCCACAATTAGAGGTCTTGAGGTTGGAGAGGGAGATGACCAGGCTAGAGGAAGAGAGATCGTATAGAATAGGAGTGCATTGAGGCACTCATATGGGAGGTGACAATGGTTGGAGAGGCACATGGCCTACAAGAAGCCATGAGACCAATGAGAAGGTCATAATCATATTCAAATTGTATCTTGATAGATGCCACCAGCATACCCTGAGGGGTCTAGTAGTCATAGACCATAACAACATTATATTATTGATTATATGTAAATGAATTTTTTATATATAGTATATGGGCATTCATGTTTTGGTTTTATGAGTTGAATTAAATATCAATGTGATTTATTAAATATAGTTAACTTAAGAACGTTTAATAAATGTATCCATGATTTAATGTTTATGTGATATTATTAAAATATTTTAGTTTACATTAGATACTACATTGTGATTGAGTATGTTATGTTAAATTGAATTCACTTATGATCTAATTTTAGAACATTAAATGCATTTAAGGATTGAATATAACATAACACACAAAATGAACTCAAATAGCATGCAAACTAAAGTAGTAATCAAAACTTATTGAATAATTACCCCATAATATAAGGCACACAAAGATTTATTTGTCAAAGAAAGGAGCAATGCAAGATAAAATAGAACATAGTTATCTACTTAATCTAATAACACTGCTTTAAAATGCATTCTATTCAAAGAAGATGTTAAGTGTAGTACCAATGCAAATGCTCAACATTTATAGGTTCTAGGAGAGGTGTACCATCTACTTTTGTTAATGTGTATTCTCTAGACCCATAAATTTCATCAATTATGTAGGGTCCTAACCAATTAGGGTTGAACTTTCCTTTTTCATTTGGGGCAATAGTGACATGTAGTGACATTACATTGATTTTCATATAGCACCAAGGAACCTTTATTAAAAGCATGAGGGATGTCATGATCATTATAAACACATTGCATTTAGTTAGAATAAGCTTAGAGATGCTCAACAATGTTGATACACTGTTCATCAATAATTTCAAGTTGATGCAATCATTGCCCTTTATAGGTATTATAACCAATATGCCTCTTAAGAGGAATTCTCAATGAAGGAATTTATAACTCTAAGGGCATTATTACCTTGACACCATAAACAAGGTTGTAGAGAGTGTTTCTTGCAGATGTTATAACACTTGTATGATAATCCCATAATGCATAAGTTAACTGAGTGTGCCAATATTTATTATCTTTACTTACTATTTTCCTTAGGATTTGTTTGATAGTTTTGTTAGTTGATTCCGCTTGACCATTTTATTGTGGATAGTACAATGTTGAGAAACAATATTGAATAAGAAAGGTTTCCAAAAATTTCTTCAAACCATTATTCTTAAATGGATTTCCATTATCCTTGTAATGATATAAATTATCCCCCCTAACATGGCCTTGATTTAGTGTTGCAATGTGTCTACCATGTTCACATTAGTTCTTGATCCCTTGTGAACTAAATGAGCTTATTGATGTCTTATTTAGAGTGTTGTAGAGTGTTGCAACACACTTTCATACTTTTCTAGGGTTTTTACTAAATAATTAGGCTTTTTTATGCTTTAATTGGCCTTATTTTACATCCAAAAGCCTCATTTAATGCATCCTTTTGAGGATAATCCTCACAAAAACCAATATCCAATCATAAGTGGTTTTTTCAGGTTGTGGCCCAAATTTGGTAGTTTGGGACTTATTCACCACCTTGTGCATATGAGTCCCACCTAGGGTTTTGGGTCTCGATCCTAGTTTTACACCTTTCTAAGAATTTTTGAATTTAGTGCCATAAATTATGCCTAATAGGATTCATTTTCCACCTTGGGTGTATGACTCCCATGTGGCCCAAAATTGAAATTGATTAAAAATTTTGGAGGGATTTTATCCTCCTAAATATAATGTCGACTTGTAGTGTTGTAATTTTGGGAATTCTTGTATAATTAAGTATAAATACAAGTTTCTTTCACTTATTTTAACCCCAAGCATTCAAGTATTCATCCTCATAGAAAGTTTGAGTTCACAAGAGCATTCAAGCATGTACAAGAGCATTCAAGGGCAGATTATTGAGTGATTTAGAACATTATTCAAGCATCAAACATCATGTCAAAGTCTTCATGCATCATGTATTTTTTTGAGCTAACAATTGTGATGTAAGGTTTCATGATCTAGGCTAGCATTTCAGTCAAGATTTAGCACATTCAAGCAAGAGTCAAGATATACATCCATTGGAGCCATCTCATACATGTTTAAAACCTCTTATTGCTAGGGTTTGATGAGTTTCAACATCATATTTTTTTCATTCATCATTCTCTATTCCTATGTCATTTCATTTCAAGGTTTGATTACCAAAATAGGGTTTGACCAGGGCAAACTTCTTGTGTAGTTTTCACACACACGCCCCACTGAAAGTAGCAACCCTCTTTCTTGCTCTTTTGATTTTCTCTTTTGGTGTCTTGGCCATTTAAATTTTGAGGATTTTCTTGCTTGCATTTGATGCCCCTTTATGATTTATATTGAAAACCTTGAGTTTTGGGATCATTCTGAGTTTTTCACTATTTTCGAGAAAATCCATTCCTCTCGAATTTCCTTGGTTTCCCTGAGAACCCGATGGCAGTTGTTTTTCACCGTGATCTTGATATTTTGGTCTTCCATGGAATTCTGCTGTCACCGGATTTCTCCGAGGGTCCGTTGCTTTATCGGGTTCCTGGGTTTGGTTTGACCTGTCTTGTCGATTGCATTATTGCTCTATTGTACGATTTCTGCGGTGGTATTAAGTCAATTTTTGGGAAGTTTTATGCCATTTGAGTTTCATAATTTTCTTCCTATTGGTTTGGAGTGCTTGATCCTAAGTGTATTTGTTGGATTGTGCATTTGGGATTGAGTTCGATTGTTGTAGTTGGATTTTTTGAATGCCATTTACATTCTGCTCGAACTTTGAGGTTTCTTGCCAACTTTCGTCATTTCTCTTTCTCTGTCCTCATGGTATGTACATGATGCTTTCTCTCTTTTATGATTGAAATAAATTAATTTATGATTTGTGCGTCCATGTTGTGAGTCAGAATGTTGGTATGGTAGGGTTTTGTGATTGATGCCTGGGCTTCTAGTTTTCGTTTGGTGTTCTTTCATGATGTTTGCATTGCTATGCTTTTGCTTGTTGAATGTGCATGCTTCTTTGATGTTTTGGGTCTACGTGGGGTTTGAGTTCCTACCAGTTTTGGCATTATGTATTTCAAAGCTGAGGGATTTCCCATTTTATTTGAGTGTCATTACCAGGTGAGTGTTCTGAGCTTGTATTTTGACTTTATCCTGAGGTAGCTTGCTTGTATAGGCCAAAACGAACCTTTTATAAACCCTTGCGAACAAGAAAGTTGAGCCCAAGCTTATCCTATACACTCATGGTATAATTTTAGGGATTCATACCTAGGGCATCGCCAATCCCTCTCGATTTACTTTAGGGTGGGTTTTGAATCCAAAGACGATCTATAGAAGGTCCAAATCGAGCTATTTTTAAGCTCTAGATCCTCAAATTTGTGATCATTCGATCAATTTGAGTGAGGTTGAGAGAAAATGTAGGTATTCGGGTTTCTAGAGTCTTCATGGAATTCCTTATCTGTCGAAATTCCCTAATTTCCTGTTTTCTCTTCTTTTTTTTTGCCTCGTAGATTTCCGCTACCTCTAGATTTCCCTAGTTTGTCCGTCGCTTGGTCATTTTCCTGAAATTGGGCTTAAATTGTGAAAATTGCATTGACTTCGCTGGAATCCGTGCCCTCAGGATTTTCTCGAAAGTTCTTGGTTCCTTTCCTTGAACTCTTAAAATGTTGCCATTCTCAGGGATTTCCATCTAAGGCAGATTTTCCTGAGGTCTTGCTGAAAATGAAGAATCAAGAGATTGCATGAAGGTTTGCTTGGTGATTATGCATTTGATGATTGATATAACTTGTTATAAAATGTATCATGTGATTTCTTGGTTAATTTGATTGATCAAATGATGGATTGGATTCTTGTATTCTCATTTCGTTGGATTTTGCCTGATTTGGATTTTCTCGAAATTCCTCTCCAATCTGGATTCCATGAGGGGGCTAAAAACCCAAACTTTGAGATGGTTAATTTTATGTGGGTTTTGAGCATTTTTCTTATCATGGGTCTTGTATCGAGGAATGAGTTTATCATTTGTGATACATTTAGTTAAACTTTACACTATGATGGATCTTATTTTGATGTCTTTATTGTATGCAAGCATAATCAGGTCTGATTGTTGCTAGGCAGAGCAAGGGAAAGGTAATGGATCCAAATGCTGAAGGCTCAGCTATCTCCGAAGCAGAGAGAGTTAAAATGGAAATAAAGAGTAGAATCCTAGAAAGTAAGTTGAATTCCATCTGATCAGGGGTCACTTTTACAAATGTTGGAATGTGGGATTATGAAGAATTCGAGGCAAGGATGGTAGCACAAAACCTCCCTTTGTTAGCCAGAAGGATACTGGAGTCTGGGTTGGCACATGTGGCCCGATTTCCTTCTATAATCTAGTGTTATGAGTTGGTGCTTGAATGTGCTAGGCACTATGACAAGGGTACACAAAGGATAGTTGGTCCTCAAGGAAGAATTGTGGCAAATTTTGACCCTGCATCTATAGCCTGGACCTTTCATATGCTTGATTGATCTCATGTTGTGGCCTTCGATATAGATTCAACAAAGAAATATTATGAAGAGAATTTCGTCAAGTCCCAACAGGTTATCAATTCTTGGTTGGAGAAACCGAAGTCCCACTACTGCAAGCTACCCAAGCAGCTAGTCTGACTTATGTTTAAGAAGGAATACTATGATACTATCACACTCCTCAATAGAGTAGTAGGATTGAAAAGTGCAAGAATGTTTGAGTGTTGGATGTTCCATGTCATTGTAAGCATGGAACAAGGTATAGATTACCACTAGATAGGCATTATATGTGCAATAATACATGAGAAGATGTGCAATGTCCTATAGACAAAGACCTTCACAATGACCTCCTATTTGGTGTATGCATTTGCAAGGTTTCACCGATACAAGGGACTAAGCACCAAAGGTGTGCTTAGGCAAGATGTAATTTATGAAGTATATCCACAACTACACTTGGGTGGTAGAAGCTATAGGAGGGTGAATGATGCATTCACCATGTATATCACTAGGCTACTATAGGGTGTAGAGCATGTTCAAATTTCAGACAAGGCCAACGAATTAATCAAGAGGTTTGGAGCCTGGTTTATCTAGTTTCCCACCTTTTCATACATAAGAATTGATGGTTGTCAGAGGGCTCCATATAGACTCCCAAGGTACCACACAGATCATATTATCCTTCTAGAGGTCACAAGATAGATGTGTGACTTTGGTGTAATTGTGAAAGGGGAGAAGCACAAGATCGGATTTGGTGGTGATTTCCCTCTAAGGATAGGCACTAGTGAAGCCTTCCCTTCTATTAACTTAGCCCATGCTTCTGAGGAGGAGATGAGTACCCTAGGTCTTCCCTTCCACTCCAAGAGATCTAGGTTTGAAATAATTGATAAAGCATAGAAAATGGCCACTACAGAATACAGTCATAAGGATGACATAGAAGACTATTGGGCCAACGTCACTGATGAGTATGAAGTCAAAAAAAGAAGTTTATTAGGTTACTAGTCAACTTAGTATAGTTATACAACATAAAGGTTGTTCCTGATTAGGTTGAGGAATATGGGAATTTGATTCGACGTCATATCTTTGAGGCTATGAAGGACAAGCTAGTTGGAGAGGTTGATTGGTTGGAAGAGGAAAAGACATAATTAGAACAAATCATGGCTCCAATAATTAAGTACACCAAGTTATGGCTCAAGCACAAGATGTTAGAATTGGAGAGTGAGGGGGTGCAATGGACCTATGATTTAATGAGAGACTTAGAGTCTCACTCTACTTTTGAAGAGTCACATGAACAGGACCCCAAAGGTAAAACCAAGATGCGCTCTCCTTTCAAAATCAAAATCAAAGATGTTCATGCAGAAGAGGTAGGAGAAGCAGGGAAGCAAAGAAAGCCCATAGCCAAGAAGAGGAGGCATGTCTCAAAGAAGAAAGGAGTTGAGAAAGATGAAGAGGAAAGAGAAGAAGTAGATGCTAGTGTCCACCTAAGAAAAGGAGACTTGTGGGGTTGTCATAAAAGGAGAAGAAAAATTGTAAGGCAAATAAAGAATTTGAGCCACCTGTGGTGGAGGTAGAGAGCTCGGGAGAGAAGACACAAGTGTATACCAGGAGGTCAAGGACTCCATCTCCCAAAGATGTTGCACCAAAGGGAAGTGTTTCTATAATTTCTCCTATCACTGAACATGAAGATATTCCTCCTTCTCATGAGACTGGCAGTGTGCCAGATGAGCCAAAATATGTTGAGGATCCCCAAGACCATGGAGAGGAGGAATTCCAAGAGGGTGATCTCTACAAAGCTGAGGCATAAATAGATAAAGTTATGCAGTCTCCTTTGGTGGCTTATGCAGATTCACCTACAGAGGTTCATGAAGATGTACCTTCGCAAAGGGAGGAGATACCAGCTAAGACTCTTTCACCGGTGCATGAGGAAGAAGAACATGACAAAGGAAAAGAGGATATAGCTGAGAAGGTGCCTTAGAAGAAAAGTCTAGATGAAGACGCATCCAAGGTTGAACAAGATGCAGTTGAACAAATTGATGTATAGTTGGATCCCATAGTTCCAGGATGGCTAGATAAGGAGTTGAAGAGAAAAAATATTATGGTCGATAATACTCCTCCTAATTGGGATGAGTTACTGGAAAACATTGGAAAGGGAAAAACAAAGAAGAAGGCCATGCTTATTTCCAGGATTGAGAGAGATGAAGAAAATAACCGAGTGATCCATATTACTACTCCTGCTCCTGACAAGAATAAAGACGATGTGACTAAGAAGGATTACAATGTACAGACTATCGATCTAGGGCATGCTTCCATGGAGCAAGACATTGAAGAATATGAAAGCTCCAGTGTTGTAATCCTTGGTAGATTGAGGAAGGAGGTGCAGACCAAGAAAGAATTGAAGAAGGAGAATGAAAAACTTATAAGATATCTGCAAGAGTTAATGAAACCTTTGCAATCTATTGGCTCCTTATCGTCTGCTGCAAACTTCTTACCCCAAGAAACGATATTAGAGTTGGAAAGAATGAAAAATACCACATATGCTATAGCCGGTTTGTTGCTGGGGGTACAAACCGAGGGAGATGATGCTATCAAAGACATCCTTTCGACTAGATGAGATGCAATGAGGTCATTAGATTGGATGAAAGGTGTGTTGGCTCAAGATAAGGAAGATGTAGATCTCTTGCTGCAAAATACAAGGACTATCATGGAGTACACCAAAGAGAAGCTGATAAGTGAGGGAATTCTTCCTTCCTCAAGAATTGCACAGCCATGGGAATGGTTTGAAATTTTGCAAATAAGGCAGAAGGATTTGAAGAAGATATATAAACAAGGAAGGTAGATTGAGGACACTTTAACTGAAATCTACAATTGATGTAGTTCCTTCTTTGAAGTAATGACAGGGATAAATAAATTTGCGCCCAAGCATCTTAACCTAGAGTAGTTGAGAAAGTGGTGGCGAGATGTATATTATCCAGTCAATGAGGGCCCTGTTACTGAACATCAGTTGGACGATGCAGCCACATACATTGCAGTCATTGATCGATATAAAACAAATAAGGTGGATTGGGATAAATTAGTGAAACAATCAAGAGATTACATCAAATCTCTTAAGAGGAGAATTAGGGTTTTGCCTATTCCACCTATTGCCGACTTGGACAGAGTATTGTTGTTAGTATAGGATAAGCCAGAGCGTGCTAAGGACAAAGGAGGGAAGTAGTTAATGCAATGCTACATCAGAATTTGTGCTTCCTTATTATTTATACCCCTCCTTCGCATGCATTGGGCCGAGTTTGTTGGAGACCCCATGCAGATTTGGATGAAATTGGTGCATTAAATGCACATTTCATATTATTTCAAATTTCTTTTAGCCGACCTGTTGTGTGGCAGTTTATTAGTATAATCCCTAATTTGGACGACATATCTTGGGAGTTTCTCTATAAGTTTAGCGTTATGCCTCATTTGTAAGGGTTAAGTTAGACAATATTCACTATAGCAAATTGTGATAAGAACAAGAGTTAAAGTTAGAATTTAGTTTATCTTTCAAGAAAGTGTTGTAACAGAAGACTGGAATTGTTTCCACCTTGGATGATTTAATACAAGTAAAGACATTATGATTTGGTGCCTTTCTTGTGTTGGGTTTTATCTAGCATGGTTCTTGATATTCTATTTTTAAAAGTGCTTTAGTTAATTTGATGTTAGATGATTTGATGATATTTAGGGTTTTATGCTTGAAGTGTTTGCAACAATCTCTAGTCGATACTTTTTGAAGTTAGCTGATTGTTAGCTGCTTTGGAAAGTTAGCCTAGACTTAAAATTGTGCTTAGTTCGATTATGAATGTTTGTTCATTTCAGTTGCAATAGGGTTGTTTGAATGAATATTCACAGTCTGAAAATATTTAACACCTTAGAAGATTGCACTATTTCTATAAGATTGCATATTTATTTGGGTTAAACAGGAATCGGTTTCTAAGGGATTGGTCCATTTCAAGCATCTTATCTTTTGCATTGTTAATCTTAGGGTATCTTTCACATTGTTTATATTAGGGTTAGAATTAGTTTGAGAAATCTCCTTGAAAACCTTCTCTTTTGTATTTATTTTATTATTTGGGTTAGATTTAGGATTTGAAATACCAACATATTGCTAGATCTGGTGAACTTGAGTTCAATATTCTCTTGTAGTAGGGTATCCTCATGATTACCAATATTTTCACATCATTTCTGAGTTGTTTTATTTTCATTTTCAAGACCTAACAGTAGATACCTTGAGGTTATCTCTTTTCTCGTAGATATTTACCTTTCAAGAGAGATAGGATGTCATATTATGTCTGAGTTGTTGTTGTGCAGAAAACACCATCAACAAAACTCCTATCCACTAACAAAACAACATTTTACCCTCTCTTCACTATTTGATTTACAAGTTTAGATTGAAGACAAATTGAAGAGAAAGTTTGGAGAAAGTTGTCAAAGTTGTCACCTTGCATTGGAGATACTTGGAAGAATTCTATAGGTTGCAAATTAGGGTTTCAAATTTGAAAATCAATTAGGAAGCACAAAGAAAACCTTAAAGACCAAATTCAAACTTTGAAGTTTTAGAAAACCGTAACTGGATTGATTCGCCAGTTCTGGCATATGAGTCCCATTTTAGGTCAAAATTTAGGTATTTATAGATTCAGATACCCATTTGCTAGATTAATGTTTCTGCACAAAAACCTAGATCTAGGACTAATTCACCCAGTCTAGCATATGTGTCCCAATCAACATTAAAATCACTATTTATAGAATTTTAGAGCCTCATTCAATCATCTCCAGATTTCCAAGTGCACATACTTCATCTTCTAGCTTTTTGTTTTGTTTTATTCACATTTCTAAGTCATTTAGTGAAATACTACATCATATTAGCATTAGGCATGTTTATTTTAATTGCATTTGTCTTTCCAAGCCCTAGCTTGGTGGTGAACCCCTCATTAGTTACAATCATACCCTAGGAAATACCTATTGCAAGATCTCTTTCTCCTTTGCATTGAGATCTGTAGGGAATCCTTGAATGTGGAGTATAGAATGTTGTCTTGGGTCCAAAATCCTTATGACAAAAATTTTCTATCTTACATTTTAGTGAACCTGCATTTAGAACATTTTATTTTCTGATTTGGAGTGCATCATCATCCTATATCTATCTTGCATTGACTTTGAATTGGGGTTTCAAATTCTTGCATTAGTGAAAGTACATATAGGTTTCATTTTTGCATCTATAATCGTTGAAAATCATATAAAATCTGCATTTGCACTTAGTTTACAGCTCGTACAAACTAAAAAGCACAAAAAACACTTAAAATTTCTTGAAAATTTGTGAAAAAAACCCTAACTAGGTTTCATATGCCCCTCTGGGTGGATTAGTCCCAATCCAGAATTTAAATTGCCTTTTACAACATTAAAAACCTCATTTCTATGCTTCCTAAGCTTGCTGGTAACATATACTATAGGTCTGGAAATTTTTAGGAACATTTGTTTTAAGCATCTAGGTCAAAAACATCAATTTAGGGTAGCCATTTTTGAAATCATTTCAATTACAAAAATCATTAGATCTGAAAATATTCACATTCATAAAACTTTGCATCATATGGATAAAAGTACTTTTCACTTTTGCATATATAATATTTACATTCATAAAACTTTGCATAACTTTGATAAAAGTACTTTTCTTTTTGGATATACACTGTTTGCATTATTAAAGTTTTGCATACGTGGGATAAAAGTACTTTTCATCTTTGGGTATGCATTGTTTACATTCTTGAAGTATTGCATAAAATCATTCGCAGTACTTTTGATTTTTTCTCAAACAATGTTAGTACCTTACCTTTCTAGGCATGCTAAGAAAATTTTCATATCCCCTTCCTATGAGAGTATTTTAGTGAAAAGGAATACAACCTTGGATAATCCTAACAATCATATTTATTCTTCTCCTAATATCTCTCCTATTTGTAAAGAAGATATCTCTCCTATTTGTGAAGAAGATATTTTGGTGTTAGAAGAATCAATCAATGAGAGCTTTGAGAATCCTAGTTGTTTCTCTTCTCTTATCTCTCTTAGTGGACAAGAAATTGATGAACAAGAAGAAACAACCATAGGTAATCATGATGATATCATAACACAACAAGAGACCATTGAAACCTACCTACATAACACTTCAACTAGTCTACATTCATCTCTCAACACTTTCCTCTCTTGTGATAATGTTTTAGAAGATGAAATTGAATGTGAGGAGGATATGTTGGTGTTGGATGATAAAAAAATAAGATCTATGACAACCCTCTTTATGTTTCCTCTCCTATTTTGGAATACATTATAGGACAAATGAATGAAATTAAGGACAATCATGACAACCACATTTATTCTTCTCCTAGTATCTCGCCTAGTTGTGAAGAAGATACTTTGATGTTAGAAAATATAACCAATGAAAGTCATGAGAATATTATGTGCCTCTCTCTCCCTAGGGAAAACATTATTGAATAATATAATTCCATCATTCTTGAACAAGACAATTCAACCATTCATCATTCCCCTACTTGCGATGAAGTCATTTTAGAAGAACCAATCTTTGAATGCCAAGAAAATTTGGTTTGTATTTATCCTAAAAACTCTCTTCCGAGGGAGGATATCATGGTGCTAGAACATGACAACAATATTAATGTGTCTTCCTTGGATTATGGTGAAAAGGTAATTCTAGACTACCCTTTATTAGAAATACATCAAACCAAGACCACTGAGGTTATGAATGCTGAAGTGTTTGTTAGAACCCCTCGATTAATGGACCTCCTAAATACCCCATGGGAAATCGTAAGAATCCTATAATCCTTTACCCACCTTCACACAAAACTCAAACTCAAAACAAACCCAAACTTATCCTCTACCACCTAATAATAATGTGTTGTAGTAGCCGAGTCATAATATCGTTGCTCATAAATATAACACTAGGAACAATCCACAACCAAGAAAAACACCTTCAACATTCCTCCCATTCCCTAACCCTATCTTACCGGGTCCTCCTCATGGAAAGGAGTACAATCTTTTCAAACAGCTAAATAATACTCCTACTAAGATATCATTGTGGGACCTTATTCACACATCCCCTCATTATCATAACATGATTCAAAATGCTTTGCAAAAAGTTCCTATCCCTTCTAATGCACAACCAAGTGATATAGTAGCCATGATCCAAAGAATAAACACTGACATTATTTTCCACCAAAGTGAACTCCGCCCTTTGGAAGTGCAAAAAAAAATGAAGCTTTCATAATAATAGCTCAATATAAAAGACAATCGATAAAGAGAATCCTTGTTGATAATGGCATGAACCTTACTATGTGTAGTGTAACCCTTTTGGGTAGGTTTGGTGTGGATAAATAAAAAATTCAACTTGACTCTTTGTCTATTGAGGGATTTGACAATGTAGGAAAACAACCACTTAGTGTGATCACTTTGGCTACTACAACTTTAAAGGCTAGATTAGAAAAACCGATCCATGTTATGCCTCACAATATTTCATACAATCTTCTTTTATGAAAACTGTGGATTCATGCCATGAATGGGGAGCCTTCTACCCTTCATTTTAAAATGAAATACATATACAACAAAAAGGTGTACACACTTGAAGTTGACTCTGACCCACACAATTGTTTAAACATTGAGAAAAATAAAGAGAAAAAACCATTGCCACCAACTACACAAGTAGAACACATGCAATAGAAAGAAAAAGAAAAACACATTGAGGAAGTCATGAGACTATTAGAAGATGATTGGGTTTCCTTATATTTCACACCAACATTCTTGAGAGAATACAAGATCATAAACAAAGAATTTAAAAAGGGAAAAGAAGAAGTGGTAATGTCAACACAAAAATTAGAATACCCTTCGAAAGAATCCACCTCAACCACTTTAGAACAAAAGATAACAAATCACACAAAAAAATTTGATGAACTTAATTATGAGCAACCATCGAATCGAAAAGAGATGAATAATCTTTATGGAAAAGGTTATGAAATTGTTAAACAACTTGGTTATAGTAGAAAGGATGTGGTGCTAGAGAACAAGGTATATGTGTCCCTATAGAGCCTCACACATAAGAAAAGAATAGTGGTCTTGGTTATTTCCCCTCAAAAGAAACAAACATGCCTTTACTTAATTTATCAACACTATTACAAATGATTCTTCTAAACCAACTTTAACATTGGGCATCTTGATCTAATAAACACTAGTGGTCTCGATTGTTATCATTTGCAAGAAAAGAAACAAAAAAATAAATCTTCACTTAATGTAAATATCATCTCACAAAGCACTAATGATTTGAATTCATTAGATTTTACATCCTCCTTTCAAGGAGAGAACAAAATCTCGCAATTTAAAGAGTCTTGTGTGAGTATGACACCTTGTACTAAGCAAGAGATATCTTTGTCGTAAAATAATGAAACATCCTCTACTTTCGATCAAGAGGTTATCTTGTTGAGACTCCTCCAAGATCGTTTGATATCTCTCCCTCCAAGAACACAAAATAAATTTTACTTCAATAGTTAATTTCTTGCATATCACAGAGTTCATGGCCATTCTACTAATGAATTTAAGGCTTTAAGTAACAAAACTCAACGTCTTAGGGACTATGGTGCTCCTCCTTGTGTTGAAGCACCTAGTTCCTCTAATTGAAACTTATTTTCATCCTATTCAGCCCATACTTGTGTTGCATTAAGTGGGAGCAAGAAGTTAGTTAGCCTTGTTGGGTAAGTGCACCAATCTATGACACAATTTTGGCTCTTAAGATGCCACTTTTTTTTTCTGAAATCAGAAAAATCTGATTTGCACGAGAAAATGAAGATAGTTACACTCAAAATTTCAAGATTCAGAAAGAACAAAAGTTGAAGTGCTTCGAGTCTAGTTTCTAAGTTACTATTTTTTTTTGAACTAATGAAGATTAAGGGTCTCAAAAATATGGAGAGGGGAGGGAAATGTGTCCCCATATAAAAAAGTATTAGTGCTCACTCTCCCCCTTTTTGATTAACTGTTTTTTAGAATTTCAAAAATCCCAATGGTGAGAAATTAGCTAACACCATGTAGTTTATCCTCCTTCTTTCAGATTATTTTTTTAATGAACATATAATATTTCATGAATTTTCATAGTGGATACATCCTGAAAAACTGAGATTTGAGCGTGCTCCCCCCCAAATATTTTGCAAACTAATCGTAAATTGATTATTATTTTTTTCATAATGTGTATAATGGAGTCTAGTTTCAAAAAATTTAATTTGTTTCATGTTTCGATGAACGTGTAAAAATCTATCATAAACCTAGCACATGTTGGTTTTTGACCAAAAATGAAGGCATTTACAATAGAAGCCATGGATCAAAACCTTAACTAAAGCAAAATGAAAAAATAATTATATATTTAGATAGCTAAGAGAGAGGTTAACGTTATCATGATTTTTTTATAAACCTGCATTGAAAGACATGCAAATGAGACGGGGAGCACGGAGGAAAATATGAGAAAATTTGGCAAATCCTGTTAAATAACATGTCCAAAACAGGCCATTTGGTGAGTGCCAAACGGCCTACTTTGCACAGAACTAGAGTTTCCCCTCTTTGGTGAACAACTTTGATAATGGTTAGAGTGCATAGTTTATGATCATAGATGGATAGTTGAGGTTTTACCTTTCATACTTTCTCTAACTCGTTACCGTAACTAGACAACTCTTTATTCCTCTGAAGTCTCTATCTCTCAGGTCTCACTCCCTCCCACACGGCCTAGACTAATGTCTCAGTCCAATCCCCTTTGTGAGGTCTCTTTACCTCCCACATAGGTACCTAAATAAATATATCTCACTCCAACCCCCTTTCCCACTCTTCCTCTCTTAGGTTGTTATCTTTCTCTCTTTGTCTCTCTCTCTCTCAAGTCTCACCCTCCTACCCCCTCTCGCTCTCTTAGGTATGCCACTCACTCACTCCCTCTATCTCTCTCCCATTCCCTCTCTCTCACTCACTCTATCTCTCTCCCTCTCTCTCTCACTCTCTCTTGGGTATCTCCATCCCCCCTCTCTCTCACTCTCTCCCACTATGTCTCTCTCCCTCTCTCTCAAGTCTCTCCCTTCCACCCCCTCTCCCTCTCTCTATTTTTCAAGTTTCCCCCTACTACCCCATCTCCCTCTCATAGTCACTCACTCTATCTCTCTTCCACTCCCTCCCTATCTCACTCCCTCTATCTATCTCTATCTACCTCTCCATCTCTCTCAAGTATCTCCCTCCCATCACCTCTCCCTCTCTCTCTCAAGTCCCTCTCTCTCTCATGCCCTCTATCTCTCATGCCCTGTATCTCTCTCCCAATCTCTCTCCCTCAAGTCTCTCCCTCCCACCCACTCTCCCTCCCTCTTTGTCTCTCAAGTCTCTCCCTTCTACCCCCTCTCCCTCTTTCAGGCCTCTCTTTGTCTCTCTCACTCAATCCCTCTCTCTCTCCCACATCCTCTCTCTCTC